>KZ613961.1:422463-752245 GCA_002865655.1 Hyaloscypha variabilis F | reverse complement strand
CCTAACCCTAACCCTAACCCTAACCCTAACCCTAACCCTAACCCTAACCCTAACCCTAACCCTAACCCTAACCCTAACCCTAACCCTAACCCTAAGCTTAGACCTATTACTCTAACTTAGTACCTTAATTACCACGAAGTAATTAATCCTCCCATAGCTTATAAAATAGGTTTAGAGCTTATAGGCCTCCTATAATAGGCTTTTCTTATATTCTATTACTTTTATCTTATGGATAGAAGCGATATGCTCCTTTATTTTCTAAGGGTTACGGGTATAGTACTAGTATCCTAGCTATAGGTAATAGAAGCTATTATAGGAAGCGAGGGACTCGATTAGCTCGTAATTATCTTCCGGCCACGGCTTATACTCTTTCAACTCTTTAATAGTCCTTAGATCATAACTACTTAAGAGCTAAACCGTCATATTAAGTATATTACTGGAAAGCTGGTATAGCTCTACCCATAAGTGCCTCTCCTAGCTCCGTGGCCCTATGTGACGACGAGGGTCACGTGCATGGCTGAACCGAGCCCAGCCCCCTTACCCGCTTAGGCTAGGGGTCAGACTAGATACGGAGGGCAATCTTATGGGGACTTAAATAGGGGCTTGCAGGAATCCTTTTTACTTTCTTCTTTATCTTTAGATTCTCCTCCATAGCCGGCCTATAAGTTGATCCTTTTAGTCTACCAAACGCACTCCCATATGCCCCTTTGCTAGCCTGTGATCGCTTGTGCCGTTACACCCTAGAATAATACCTGATTTATAGGCCTGATATACAATGATCTTATAGATAGGATTATAAATAAACATTGTGTAGAAGAGGGTATTATAGATATTATTAGAGAGGTTCTAGGAAAAGTGCGCTCTTACTATATACGCTCTTAGCGGAATAGCGCTAGCCTAGGGTCGCTTAGACTAATCAGCTCGCGTAGATTCTGCGCTCTCACTGAGAGAGCAGCCTCGTATAAGAGGTAGGGCCTAAAATTAGAGCCCTATACTAGTGGGGTCTCGGTGCGCCGCTAGGGCCCGTGCCCGCGCGTGGTATAGGGGCCCTATACTAGCGTAAACCTGTCTAGAATAACTAGTAGGGCATATAGTTAATAATTTCTTGAATTGAATATTACTACTCTTTGCTGTAAAGCGAAAGTGTCCAGCACCTAGCATCCCATGTCTCAACATATTAATGGCAACTGGCTAGCGAGATGGATACACAATCTACGCCTTCATATATAATATATACCCTACTTACAAATGGAAGCAGATGGAAATGTCCCGTGGTTTGCACCCTCAAGGCATCGCCCCACAAGTGACAGAAATTCGTACCTAGCCTAGGTGATCCACTGGATCAGTCTCGTCTTCAAGATCTATACCCCCCGTCTTGAGTTTCGTCTACATTGCCGCCAGTTTTGCCTCCCACTGAAGGCGTTACAACCTCTTTAGCATCTGCGCTTCGCATCACAAAGAAAGGATGGCTTTCATGTAACGGCCGTCCCTGGCAGACATATCCCATCGGAGTGCGCATAATGTCTTGCCCCTTGCGGCAGAGTGTGAGCCACTCCAGAAGGAAGTCGATAGGGTTCTTGGTAAAGGTGCTGACATGCTCACCGCCCCTCTCTGGAGCTTCTGTATCGGCCGTGTTTGTCAGCTGTAGGTATTTCGTTAGAGGGGCACACTCCGCGAAGTTGATGTAGAGCCGGCCGGCTAAAACTCCAAGTTCGATGGAGAACCAGTCAGGCACTGTGTAGCCAATAGGCAAGAGAGGGAGGACGTAGTACGAAAGTCCATTGAAGTGCACCATGTTTTTAGTAACAGGGGCAGCATACGTGATTAGGTGTACCTTTGGCTCTCTCGCTGCGCGAATGATGGGAATCAATAGTTCAACCTCTTCGGAGATAACAATAAGGGCCGTCTCACTTGAAGAGCTCCACAGGATCCATTCAACGGGCCGCTGTCATATCGCTCAGCACCGCTAGTGAACGAGTGGCGGTGACGGGGATGGACTTACGAGGAAGTTATCATTTGTAACACGCTTTCCGAGTTCGATAGTGCGCATGAACTCCGTCGAAATAAATAGTCGCGATGTCGTACGGCAAACATTGTATTTTTGACCGATGCTCGTACGCGCCAAAGCCTCAAAGATATGTTTGTACCCGTGTCCGCCCGCAAGGTTGCCAGTATTAACAAAGTGAGAGATAGCCGTATGCAGACCCGGGAACGTGAGGGCCTTGTAGTGCATCGGCTTTTGTACCTGACGCACCTCCTCGACCTGGAACTCGACTTCTCGTTCCTGCTCTACCTCCTCTAGCACAGAGCTATGAATGTCGTTTCCGTTGCCGTTTGCTGCTCGTCTTTGCTTGCTGAGCTCTTCCATGAAACCCTTCAGCTCCGCGAACGGTGTATGAGCGAGGAGACTAGGCTGCGCGTCTGTCGTTGTCCCGTATAGTTGCTCAAGAGTCTGGCGCTCTGGATGTTGAATAACTTTGAGATAGGCTTCTCGATGACTGTTTTCGATAAGAAACTTCACGTGGTTCCATTGTGCATTGGTCCTCAGGCAGAAATCCATTCCTTGTGCAAGGTACAGATTCTGCAAGTGCTCATTCGTGCGACAGGTCTGCTCTAGAAGCCAGGCTACGACGTGAGAGGAGTCAATATGGGAAGAGTCAATGACCTCCCCACATGTCTTCTTGCACACGTCTAGGATGCTCTGGTGGACTTCTGGAGGAGCAAAGAAAACGACGGACTGGGTGGTTCCCAGTTGCCGAAGTCTCATAGCAGCTAGAACTGTTAAGTACACTTGCCACTCGGGGGCTGTTGATGGCAGCAAGCTTACCTTGCACTGTATGATCCTTTGTTTGACCGAGAGCCAGAGTTAATGCCCCACGAGCTTTCTGGGGCAGCTTCAAGTCTATTCCACGTGTGTGGGCTTCGTCAATGTACACGAGGCATTCGTCAAGGTTCTCGGCGAAAGGGGTGGCGAGTAGCGGGACCACTTCCTTGCCCCCTCGATACTGGACCCAGGCTCTGTTGTCAGCACCAAAATAGACAGCCGCCTTGGCTCGTGTGTCTATATCTAGCCATGCCTTAACGAGGGTCCGATTGTCCATCTCGAGGATATAGGCCCCAGCGTCTATCAGAATCCTGATCTCCTTTGCCGCGATCTTCCGCAGTAGTTCTTCCTCTGTCAGGCGCTTTCCCTGCCAAGCCGCGAGGTTGTACTGCCGGTTCCTGGCCTGAAGGAGGTAAGTGAGCACTTCTGCATTAGTCTGACGTAGGCTTGGCAGATCATCCTGTTTGATGTTCAGCGGGAGCATCATCTTATTATCATTCGTGCCGCTAAATCCGGTCGTCTTGGCGCAAGACGTCTCTCCTGGTCGCGATCTCGAGAACAAGGGGAGATCCCACCCAGAAGCCTGCTGCTTGATGCCAAATTGCTTAGCGTGTACGGGGAAGACAAAGTTATTCATGTAATGATCAAGGACGTTTCTATTGAGTCGAAGATGACGCCAGAGTTCTTCGACTTGTCCTTGGTCATCTACGTTAATGACATTCCAGTGATGCAAGGCTTCTGGTAGGGTATCAGAACCGTAGGTCCACCTATCATACTCAGCTGCTGGGTCATCAGACTTCAAAACAAGCTGTAAACCTTCGCGGAACTGAGAGAGGTTGAGGCCAGAGTAGTAGAATGCTAAGCAAGTGAACAGGATGGAGACATCAGGGTGACCGAATTCTGCCTGCTCAGATGGAACACCTTTCGCTTCGAAAGGGACTGCAATCGGATGCCTGTTCGGGTGCAGTCCGTACTGCACATTCCATCTCTTCTTCAGGCAGAGTATGAGGATCCGGTTCAACAGCAACCCACGGACCAGGAGGATGTTCTTGCAAGCCGCAGACCGATCCGCAAAAGAAACGGCCATCCGCTCGATGGCCTTGCCATCGAGATTCCCCTCCGACAGAATGCGCCTGATCTCACGCTTACTGACAGATAAGGTTGAGTCCGCCAAACGAAGGAAGGGCATCCGTCCAGCGCAGATCTCATCTATGATCCGGTGGTGGAGTGCGACTTCAACGTCTGGTCGGAGGAAGTGTACCATGGGAAATCCGCGAGGCCGCTTGACCACCTCAATACTTCGTGGGAAATCGCGTTGAAGATCCGGGAGATGATCCTCAACCAGGGATAACAGAGTTTGTGTGACCTCCCAGCGGTGAGGATGTCCATCGACGGATAACTGTGGACCGCTTGGATATATTAGTTGTGTCTTGACCGCCAAGGTGAAGTCCGATTCATCAAGGACATCGCGACAAGTGTCGGTCAACCACGACTGAAATTTGATCATCTCCTGTGCCTCCCCAAGCTTTGAGTCCGCAAGGCGTTGGAGCCCGCTAAGCTTGTACGACAAGATATGCTCAGGAGTGGTAAGAATAACACCACAGCAGTGCAGAATTTCGCGATGATGCTCAGAGTACAGCTTGAGCATGTCCGGCGTGGTTAACGTCCGGCGAGAGAATGGGACATGCCTGATCTCTCGACCTACTAAACCTCCCAGTCTAGACTGCATTGTCTGAGCTGTCTGCAATAGCAGCGCCTTTGGCACGATCAGGCGCGAGAGTTGCTTCTTGTCTGCCAGAATCGCTACAGCCATGGGCACAATGCAAGATGTTTTGCCTAAAAAGAAAGCGCTGTTGGTATGGAAATGTTATTTAAAGGTCAGGATGTGATTTACTTACCCTTGCCCATGTTCATTTGCAATACAGAGTTTGATCGGGACGCCGGCGATATAATTGCGTAGGCAACATCTATCTGCTCACGGCGAATGAGGAGATCACTTTCAATCTCAAGAAGCAACCAGTCAGGGAACTCCAGTGGGCTCCAGTTTTCGTGACCGGTATTTCGCCATTCCTCGGCCAGCTTATGGTGGTCTCCTTTTAAATAGGCGTGTTTGATCCGGAGCAGCCTCTGTAGGGTCGTAGCTAGAACACCATACGAAACCAAACCTTCTCTCATGTTGTTTCCAAATCGATGATTAGAGCTTGAGCGCAGTAGTTCTAGAATTGTCATCGGAGTAGTGCATGGCCATAAGCTACCTAGTTGAAGCCACTGGAAGCGATCGTCCTCGGCGGATAATGTATTCTGAAGGCGTTCAAACTCAGAGTTCAGAGTCTCCCGAGCATCTTCGATGCCTTCGCTGATAGAATAGACACTTGAAGGCATCTCTTGAAGCTTTGGCTGGTTGCTGACGTTCTCCAGAGCAAGAAGACTCTTCTTCAAGTCATTCCCGTATTGTTGCCGCAGAACATCCGGAGATCTGGCAAATAAACCTAAAATATTTCCTAGCTCAATGACCTCCTTGGGTGGAGTGGTCTTGCGGGAAATATTGCTCCGCTCATTGGGGGAATGTGTGCTCAGAAGCAGTTCACGACTGGGAGACGAGTAGCTCCAAGGAAGGGGCGCGCCTTTCACTAGAAGATCGCCAGATAGTGATGGAATAACAGAGCCACGGTCTGGCGCACGGAAGGCTGTAGGTACATCGTTCCAAGCTCGCGGCGTCGACATGGCGTTCGCGCCTTTGTTGTGATCCAGGATCTCCTGAGCTTGATTAACATACTGCGAAAGGCCCATATTCCGATGCAGGCGTTGCCAGTCGGGCAGGATTCTTTCCATGGCTAGTTCGACATCAATCACGGTCGATTCGAATTTCCCCGCTGATGGTTCCGAGCTGGGCCACTGTTCTAGGAGGAAGTGGGCTAGATTTCTCCCGTCAGCCTCGCACAGGATCCGATGCTTCTCTCGAGACAGATCTTGCTGGATTTTGCTCTTTCTAGCATCCGGTTCAAAACCCTCGTAGCTGGCTGCGATGGAATTCAGAAGCGATTCAAGCGTTGGAGATGTGTCGAGCTTGAACCCAACAAAGGAAGGACTGAGAGGCGGTTGCAGGGCTTTCAATTCATCCAGGCAAGCAAATGCGGCCAGTGACTGGATCGCGTCCATGTCCGGTTTTGTGCCAAACGACAAGAGACCAAGTCGAAATATCAATCTGTACGAATCTAGAGGACTCGTCTGTCGACAAAAATTCACGAGACTGCCCCATTGATCGCCGATGTTGTTCTCTATCAAATCGCTGAGACAGGTCGAAGTGATTTCTGGATCTGAGTTGTAGTGAAATCCGCCGATCAACTTCCAGCCTTGAAGAATAGCTGCCAGCTCTCTTGTCATATGGATGCTAAACGGTTGCTTGTGAATGAGTCTTGCAATTCGGTAGACATTAGTGGCTTGAGGTAGACTGGCCTGTCGATCTCTGGGCTTGTAAACCATGTCCTTCCCGGCTGTCAATCTGCTTGGATCAGAGATACTGCGCTCATAAAGACGACGACGAATCTCGCTGCGCCTTCGGAGGTGGGAAGGGATCTCCATGTCAAAATCTATCGCTTCGTCGTTGTGCGCGGTAAAGGCTCGGAGGCGGTCTGATTTGGCCAGTATCTCTTGGACGAGAGCCTCATAGCTATCGTGTTGGACGCTCGTGGTTAGTTGTTGGTCCCAAACAACCGTCTGTAGACGTCTCTTGTCCCTGGGATAATACTCTCTCCCCGGGCTTAACCTCTTGATGACTCTCAGAATGGACGCGGGACCGTCGCCTATCGGCGTCCAGGGTTGGCAATAGCCTGATCTGAGCGTGTGCAGAGCTTCCTCTGTGCCAGTGCGCCCGGTGAGCGGATCGGGCAAAACGAATGAGGTGAATGCATGAAACTGAGCTTTGGAGTATAGGAGCCGCGGCTCAGGCGGACACGACAATCGCCCTAGAACATCATCGATCCCGAACCTGCCATATTCGTTGGTGCTGCTCGCCCGAACGGCAATGTGCATGCCATGACGCTTGTAGCTCAGCTGCCCCAGCGCAGTAATTATGCTCCGCCGCTCAATATTGGCTACGTCGCGAAGCACAATCATGCTCTGGAATCCGTAAAGCGTCCCCGCGTCCTGGTTTGGATCGATCTCTGCGTGCAGCTCTCGACACTCAAGACGGTTGCTCTTATTGACAAAGAAAGACAGCTCAAGGCGCCGCATCTCAACAGAAAGTCTGCCCAGGGTGGGCTGAAAGACGGTCAACCGTTGGGGGTCCTCGAAGCCGCGGAAGATCCCAGCCACGCGTTTGCAGAGGTCTGAGTGGGGATCAACCAGAAATACCCTGTTTCGCTGCGCCCGGCGATTGGAGACATCCAGAATCCAGTCACTCGGCCTGGTCTTCCATATGACAGGTTTCCGTCGGATTTCTAGGTGTCCCGTACCAAGATTAAGCCAGTGTACGCAATTTTCGATAAGTCCCAAGGGCAAATCAAAGTTGCCGTTGTCCGTGAACACACGCCGAGGAACATACTCCAGAAGACTGTCTTTGATGAGAGCTCGAATAACCACGCGGTTCCCACGAAGACCAAAATGAACTTCGTTACCACGTATACGAGTTGCCATGACGTGGCTCATGCCGCTCATTGATGAGGGGAAGGTTAGAAGGTGCTGATTTCCGAAAAGCTCCGTGACGTCCTCCGATTCTCTGATGTGTAGGGGCAGTCTCCCCAATGGTTTCCCGTTCACTAGCAGGTGTCCCTCAACGAAGTTGTAGTGGACCACCTGAGAGACGATGAACTTGTTAGCCGTGCTAGTGATGACCGACACGACCCATCTCTTGTTCGGGGAGGAAAGGAACTGCCAAGGAGAGTAAGTCCTCCCAGTGGAATTGCCAGGATCGGACCAAGTCTTGTTGATCGCGGCTCCCAAGCTGTCAGGATGGGATCCAATAGAGTGTGCAATAAGTGGTCGCAGCCGATATGCCATCTTCATATCTCTGACCAGCATGTTTTTCAGGTTCAAGGGTAGCTTCGCAAGATCTCCCACGAGGTTCTCCTGCAAAGCCACCGAGGCTTGAACAAAGGAACACAGGTCCTCCGCATCCATCTTGGAACCTGAATCAACAAATGTGGTGAAGGTCCTTCGGCAAAGCAGACCAGCCCAGAATCCGTATCTTGCAGCCCTCTCCGCTGCGTCAGCCTCGGCCGCATTCCTAACTTCGTCACGGAGGTGGGAGATCCATTGCAAAGTTGATTCACGCGCGGCTTTGAGCAACCTTTCCGCGGATTGGCGATCTCGGCCAGATGTCAAGTTGAAGAGTCGAAGGCTTAGGGTGATGAGCATCTCCATGCAGTGCATCTCACGCCAGTTGGTGGTTATATTGCGAAGACGGTTATCGATCCGTTCTGTCAAGCGCTGGCAAAATGACGGATCCCGGAAGACCAAGTGAACGTCCCGCAGGAGGTCGCTTCCAGTTTGTGCTGGCCCGGCTTGCACGGCGAGTTGGTTGAAGACATGCATAGTATCTTCGGCGCTGAAGTTTAGGTTTGAGGCACCCAACTCCACGAGCATAGTCAGCCAGCGACGAGTCTTCCCAGAGAGCAATCTTTGGTAGCTCATGAACTCGTGAACGGAGATGTCCGACGGGCACTTGGTTTGACTGGCTATGATCTCGTAGGATGAGGGCCCATCGATGTTGGGAGGGGGATGCACCGACGATGGAATGACGGCTTGCAGACTGCGCGGAACATGGATTCCACAGAGGTGTTGGAACGTCAATTGTCTATCGAGGTCTTTCAACCATACTCCGGACTTGATGTCGTAATATGCGAAATCTAGCGCCAGCGGTAAGAGAATGTCAGAGAGGCCGACCTTCATTTTGACCGCTTTAAAATGGGTCTGGAGAAAGGATTTCTTTGCTGACGCAAGCGAGACACCGTCTACAGTCGACGTCATGTAGCGTTGGAGTTGGGAGTAGTCTTTCAGCAGCATGGCTGGTGGCGAAGAGGCACGGGGCTTGCTCGGGTGCCCCAGGTCGCTGAATATTCTGAATGTGGCATTCCGATACGCCGCTAGGAAGCTGGGGATTCCGAGTTCAAATATTACTGCCGCTTTTCGAGCACCGTCATTGGGGAGGAAATCTTCGTGGATAGCGATTGTCATTCGTTTCCGACAGCGCCAGTGCCAGCACTTTGTACATCCTCTAACATTGCGAGATCCATCACGATTAAAGGAGCAAACACAAGTACCATCGGAGATCTTCTGGCTGAGATCTTCGTATTTATTGCAAGCGCTGTTCCATTCGGATTCCTTGTTTCTGCGCGACCTATCTGAGGCGTTCTCAATATGTTGCCGCAGGTCGCGCAGCCTAGTTGACTGCTCCACATATCGCACCGCGAAGCAGTTCTCATCGGGTCTGCTGAAAATCGACTTATGAGCAAACTGACAATTGTCATGTCTGCTCCAGAGATGTCTCTGGATATCTTGGAGGCGCCGCATGCTTGATAGCGTAGGGAGGTGCAGAACATCCAGCAGTTCGGGGCTGAATACGGGGGCGTAGTCGCGGAGGAGGGGGCAGGCTCTGACAGCACACTCATCCATTCGGACCCAGAGGTCAAACAGATTCAAGATGAAAATGCTCATTTGCTCTGGATTGGAGTCATAAGCATCCGCGACCGTGGCGAACATATCGATAATCGACTCTGCTAGCTCAAGACAGCGAGCTTGGCAGTCCGCTACGGGCTCAGGTGCTGATGTTCGTTCCGCCTCGATACCTCTCTCCAATCTGGCCAAGGAGAAATAGCGATCAGTGAACTTTGTGACTTGCTCCATCGTGCCATCACCCGAGGGGGGAATATGCAGCGATGCAGGATCTCTCTGTTGTGCGCGAGGTAGATTGAGAAGGTTACAGAGGTATTCCGCGCTGTTTGGAAGCGAAAGGTGGAGAGCCTGCTCATCGGCGCGAGGCGGGAGTTCGGGGATCGGTCGTTCGATTGTTTTCTTGAAGATTGCCCAGTCTGATTTAACCTGTCCTGTAGCCTTTCCAATGATTCCCTTCAACCGTGAGCCGAGCGAGCCAAAGAGCCCCTTGTAAACGGCAGAGTCGGAGTAGACCCGAGTCTTGTCCATTTCCAACTTCGCAAGGCGGCGACATAACTTGGCTTTGAGCATCACCGTCAGCTCCGGGGCGAGCTGACCAGCACAGTCCTCAAGAAGCTGAGCAAGGACAGTGCAAATGAGGAACTTGTAGCAGGCTCGTCCAGACATATTCCCCAGGGCAAGGCAGAGCTGGCGCTGAGTGGCGACACGGAGGACAAGCCAGAACGGCAGTCTCCTCCACGGAAACTCTGCGTTCTGTATATTGACATCGTCCCGCACTCGTTTTCTTATTCTGGGCACATTGACAGAGGATCCGACTGCCTCAAGCAAGGGCATGAGCATCTGCGTAACGAGAGCTGGGTCGGCAGTATCCCGGACCTCGATGACGGAGATGTTTGCCTTGGCAGAACGTGCCTCGAACCGCTTCAGAGACTCCATGCTAGCTTGCTCGAGAAAGGTAGCAAGACTCTCCCGGAAAGATGTATTCAGGTATTCATCGAAAGGTATCTCGACAGCACGGCCAGGGAAGTCCCACTGGAGTGCATTCTCGGCGGCGAGGACGTCCTCAGCGGAAGGCGACGTTTCGAAGACTTCAGCGATAACAGTTTCTACACCATCACTAAGGTTGCATTATTCAGATTTTGGGTGATAGTTTTTGAGTTGTGATACTTACTTGATATGGCGTCGAATAAGGAGCGCCGCATTTTGTTCTACTACATGCAAGGTAAGGAGATCCTTTGGTTGGAGCTTGCTGAATGCTTGTAGTATCGATGCCTTCTCAAGACGGCCTAGATTGGTATTGAGGCACACACGAAGAGAATTACCAACAGAAGCCCACGCTCCCGCAAATTGTTGGGCTGCGAGCTCGCCGAGGATATCGCAGGCACGTATGAGGCGAGTCAAGATGTTCTGTTCGATGCCCTCGATATCTCTATCCCGCTGTCCCGGCAGCTTGGACGGCAGGACCAAATGGTTGAAGACCGACTCAAGCAAGGCCATGGTACCAACGGCGTTCAAGAGGCTGAAATATGTCGGGAAGATGTTGCAGAAAAACACTGGAAACGCGCGCAAGCTTTTTGAAGCCTTGCAAGTCGTGCATGTTCACCTGGCACGGAGTTCTCCATTAGTTAATGAAGCCAATGAAAATCCAGCTAGGATGGAATACCCCACTCACTGCTAGAGGGGGGTGAGAATTCGTCGCATAGGAATTCCGGCATGATTATAACTCACGATCAGCTCGCATTCTCCTTTTTATCGGCGTTGTCGCTGTGATGCTGAATGACCATTCCTGCCATGGAGAAGTCGACTCGCGAATGGGAAAGGAAAGAGTCGGCGACCAAGGGAACCCGGGGTTTGGCTTGATGCGGAGGCTGGGCAATCGCTGACAGCGGCAACGCACCGTGGCTCGTGCTGACAAGAGATGCGCAGCTGAACCTTTGGTCGCCTCCGACCACAGCCTTGCACCTTAATATGACGAGCACACACCCCCAGGAGAGACTGCTTGATACGACTTTTGAAAACTTTGCAACGTCGTTAGTGGTGTCAAATATCTATTGCCTGGTTCCAGCTAACATCATAACTTAGGCTTCTCCCACTCTATTCCGGTCCTCAAGTCACGATCCGCATCGGATCTGCAAGCCACGAATATAAGCTCCCGAAAGCCCTCCTTTGCAAGTAGTCCCCATATTTCGCAGCTATGTTTGAAGGACCCTTTAAGGAAGGGGAAGAGCAGTCAATAACCTTGGAAGAGATAGATGGCGTGGTTTCAACTCAAAGCTTCTAAATGCTCGTCCAGTGGGTATGCCTGGGCCGAGTCGTGTTCGGAGAATCCACACTGGAGGAGACTATAACCACGGCTATCGAATTTGCTAGATTGGCAGATATGTGTCGTGTCACTGGCATGGAATCTCTCATGGCTGAGCGTATCAAAGCTATCATTCTAGCAAATCCAGGTCCAGAGGACCCGGAGTGGCTTGGGAGAGCGCCAGATACAAACACTTTTTACCTCATGTCCCAGCATATTACTTCAGCAGTCGCTCTGCCTGAAGGGCATCCGGTGCGTGCGATATTAGCTGCGGCAACTGTTGAAGGATGTCTTAGATAGCATAATTACAAATTCGAGAGAGAGGTTTCACAAGTTCCCGAATTTTCCGTAGATCTCGTTAAGGCTCTGAGAGAAACCGTTGAGAGTATAGCCACTGTAGCCACGTTCGAGGATCCTATTAATCGGGTGAGATTAGGGCTTAAGAGGGCCTAAGCATGGAGGCACAATAGGAAGAAGGGAAATCAGTCAATTTTAGCGCGGGAATGCCTAGATGCGAGGTGATCCATTGTAACTTCCTTTCCATTGCGCCGAGAATATGACGAAGACTAACTCTGACGCACAGTAACTAGTCGCGAGGCCTGTGAGAGCCTGCCTCAGGAAGCCCATTCGAACTGAAGAACGAGCAATGATTCTATTCTTTCGTGCAACAGTCTCATATCATCCGCGCAACTGGTGCCGTCCATGGCACTGGCGTATACAGCGCCACTTCTGGCTCTGGCTCTGGCTCATCTGCAGCAATCTTACGCTTCCGACCACGTTTTCCCTTGCCGTTTATGACCTCTTCCGCAGCACGCGCCACTTCTGGCTCCGGCTCATCTGCCTCTACCGTAGCACCCTTACGCTTCAGACCACGTTTCCCCTTGCCCTTAATAACCTCCTTCGCAGCACGCGCTGCTCGTGCTACCTCGATGTCCTCAAAGCTTATTACCTTCGCCTACCCTAGTACGAGTGACTTAGTTAATCGGCGAACCTTAGCTTCGTTGTTCATTCTAGTTAGTATCTGTTTTTGATTATAGAGGAGGGCACGTTCGGCGAAGGATATCTAGGCGGTATCGACAAGCTTCTATATATGCCTTTCTAGGCGTTATATACTTATCCTATTAAGTATGTGAGTATCCTATTTAATTAGATTATATAGCGATATAAGACCCTCTACTAATACTAGCGTCATAGGCGTTTATAGTACTTTATCTTAATAATAAGAACCCACCTCTATCTCATCGGCCTTCGGAATAGTTAATTGAGCGGGGGGCTTCGGGGTCACCCTAAGGACTCGGTCTAGGTTAAGTGGAAATAAACCACAGGCCGCCTATACGACTATGATATTTCTCTTCGTAAACGCCTTCTCCCTTATAGGGCTATATAGAGAGGTGAAATACTACTTGCCAACTATATTTACCCCTCCTTGGAACAGCTTCTTAGCCTCGTCGCGGTAGGCTGCCTTCAAGGGGGCAAACACTCCAACGTCGTAGGGCTGGAGCTTATAGGAGGTGTAGGAGGGGAGGCGACAATGGAGAATTTTGTTTACGAAACACTCGTGCGTCCCGAAGCCGTCACAGATTAGTACCCGTAGCTTCTAGTTAGCCTATTCTCTAGTCTAGGGATCGAACACGCGCTTAAGCCACTCTAAGCTAATCTTAGAGTCGGTGTACCCAGATTCGGAGCACGCATAGTGCCATCTAGGGGTAGGGAACGTGGTCTAGTTACTTTGATAGGTTGTGGCTAGCCAGATAATCATTGGTAATAAAGACCTACCGTCGCCCGCGCCTCTATAGTCTCGCGGGTCATCCTTACTTATTAGGACTTTAATAGAGCCAAGCATGCATAGCATAACTCTAGTCTTATCTATATTATAGACATTCTCTAGGAGGATAGCCGGATCTTGTAATACCCCTCCGATCACCTCAAACTAATATGTTATCTTATTATAGATATTATTCTCGTGGCGTTCCTAGGCCATCGCCCTTACTCGTCGTGATTTGAGTGCTAGATGACGCTTCTAAAAGCCCCAAGGCCAGTTCTTGCCCGGAGGTTTGGTTACTTTATTCGTCGAACGCCAGCGGGCGATACTAAAGGCTAGGGCAGGTAGGCACTTAATTCGCACAGGATTCCCGAGGTCAGGCTACTTGGAGACATCCGAATGCGCCTCCAAGAGAAGTTCCGTACCAGAAAGTTTTCTAGAATGACAGCGTTGCATGGAAGAGCAGAGAGGAAATGAACTCGGAACGGATGGACAATCAAAAAGCCTTGTTTGACGCTACACACTGTGGGCCAGGCAGATCCAGTACTATGCGTGCGAGCTATCGCTGAATACAAACCTCGATGCGCAAAGCAGCGAATAGGAGATGTCTGTTGAAGCTTGGCAGAAAGCATCAAAATGCTCTATGAAGGATTAAAACGGGCAATACAAAAAGACATCGCGAAACTTCTTTGGTTTAGAGGACATGAGTATTTGTCTAGGTTGTCTTCATTTCCGTTCCCCTAGACCAAGCATTCATTTGATGAGCTCCTAACTTTCCAGTCTTTAAGCTGCTTCTACTTCTTGAATGTTCTAGGAAATAAATTCCACCTCTCTCTTACTAGGCGCAATAGTAGCGTTTGACTCGATGATCTTCAGCGCATTCACCAATGCTGGATACCATTTCGCTGCCATCTTGGTGTCTCCTGAGGTGTTAGGATGTACACCGTCTCTAAGATCCATCGAGCTCATCCCAGTATATTGGTCAACCACCCAGATGGGCGAGTTAGTCGTGCTCAGTCCGGCTGCCCAAGCAGGAATTGCAGCATTCAGAGGTGTTATTTGGCTCGTGTATGAGCCAACTGAGCATGGAATTATCTGTGCAACCTGCGGAAAGTCAGCTGAAGCACACACAACAGTGGAGAGGTAAGTCTGAACGGGAAGAACTACATACAATGATTTTCATGTTCGGGTTTGAATCACGCATCACTCTGACAAGTGTGGTGAAGGCTGCAATTATGTCTGTAGTTTTGTCGCTCTTCTGAGCGATGTCGTTCGTGCCCAAGTGCATTGTGATTAATGGCGGAGGAAAGGCAAAGAAGCATTAGTCTGGAGAAGACTTCGCCGAGGTAGGTAGGTCCAGCCCACAGCAACATCGGCGCAAATTAGACAGACACACTTCAGCCATAAGTATCAGGGTAAGTGAGCTCTGACTTATTCTTCTTGCCGCCCGAGACTTGATTCTACGCCTGCTAATGCCGTCTGCAACGAGGGTTTCCTCTGCCAACCCGAGTTCCCAACCTGCAGACCTTGTTGCTGCTTCAACGAAACGTCGCGTTCGCCCGCCCAGCGAATACCTCTTTCCGAATCGATATCAACATATTGTGATGGAATTTATAGACTAGCAGGTTGTCCACAAACAAATAAATGCCCTCTTGGGGTGGTAGAAGCCGAGCAGCAGGCTGCAGCTCGCAGCAAGTCAAGCAGGCAAGAAGTCCAAGAGAACCCGAGGCAAGCAAGGCAGCAGGGTATAATTCTTCGACAATCACACAGACATACTACGAAAATCATATTGGTGGACTAGCAGAAGGTGGAACAGTACTTTTCCCGGCCGGAGAGCGAATGACCGCGCTGGAACGCGCTGGAACACGCTGCGAGGCCCCCCAGAACAAGAATCCAGTTTGGGTACCGCAGAATAAAAGACGGAGAGGTTACGTAAGCTATTCGATGGTTTGAGAAGAGGGAACCCCGCCCAGACGTAAGGTAAGCAATACAGCAGCCCACAGACTTTTAGCAGCACGCAGCAGCATTGACATTTCTTCTGTAGTACAATGTAAGACAACCCGAGCAGAAGGGTAAACAATATCTTGAGTAATGTGCACAGAGGAGTATTTTCACAAGAGGAAGGGGTTTGAACGTCGCACAGTTAGAGAGCCTCTTCGAATCTCTTTGAGTTCGAAGGGCCTGCTACAAAACTGGCTCCTCCGCATACAGGAACCAGTCATGCGAACCTCGGAACTATAGGAACGGGAAGGCAGAGCCTTCAATCTTAGATTAATAAATTTAATTATCTTTTTTAAAATATAAATAAAAGTTATACTCTTAATATATTAATATTTATTATATTAATAACTATATATAAAATTTATTTATATTTTAATGTTTTACTTTTAAGTAATTTTAATTTATATTTAATAATTATAAAAAGATCTTTATAATAATTTATACTTAATATTATTAGTCTTTCTTAAATATAAATATGATATTTTATTTAATATTATTAATTAATAGCAGCGTAATAAAAAGTGGTATTTAATTAAATAATATTTAACTAGAAAGTATCTTAGTTAGCCACGCGCGGGTTAATAGCACCACCCAGATTCTGGTATTTCGCTGAAACACCGTGCTTGCATAAGATGTAGTTTAATAGGTACACTAACATTATCATTGTCCCAATGTTTGTCGACTTTTTGCAACGAAGTCTACCAACACTTGTAAAATCCATGGTTGCCCACCCATTCTCTTGTCTATTAGCGCCAACAGTAGAGCAATCGTCGCTATCCTCCCCAATCTTCCAAGCCACCACCGTAGCACTTGCAACCCCCTCGACATCTTCCCTACACTCTGATCCTCAATTCGCTCTTCTCTTGAAAATGGCACCTTCCTCAGCTCCAGCTTCCTTATCGCATTGGCGGTATATGGCGGATATCTAAAACTCACAACACGTTCCAGCCAAGATGGTGGGTGGACAACTGCCCGGAGTTGCGAAAATGCGAGGAAGCCATACTTGCCATGATAATATCCCGTACCTGAGTGGCCGACACCACCGAACGGGGTATTACGAATGGATGCGTGTAGGAAGACATCATTGACTGTGAGCCCACCGGAGGTTGTGTTGTTGAGGACGTAGGAAATTTGTGAGGTGCTTCTGGTGAAGAGATAGATAGCTAGCGGGTGCTCACCAGTGGAGATGATGCGGCAGGCTTCTTGGTAACTGGCTTTGATGACAGGTAAGTAAGGGCCGAAGAGTTCTTCTGACATCAACGAGTCTAAAATTCAGATAGTCAGCTGCTGCCTCTTTACTATTTCCCGTCAGGAAGTGCGCACCCGTAGAAGTTAATTCCGAAATAATGGTTGGCTGTATGTATTTCCTTTCCCGGTTGTTCTTTCCACCATAAACAATCCTCCCCTTCGTCCTACCCAAGAGTTCAGTCAACCTCTCCCAATTTCGCTCGTTGACAATCCTACAGAACTCTCCGTTACCATCACCTTCTCCGCTCCCCTTCCCCTTCCCCAGAAACGCCTCAAACCAATACGCAGTCCTCTCTAAAAATTCGTCATACACTTTCGGATCCACAAATGCATGATTGACACTCAGACAAATCTGTCCCGCGTTCACAAACTTCGCATATGCACACCTCTTCGCAGCCATATCCACATCTGCTGTGTCAGTCACAATACTGGGGCCTTGTCCGCCAAGCTCAAGCACTGTAGGCGTGAGGTGCTTCGCCGCAGCTGCTTGAACGACCTTGCCTACTTTCGTAGAGCCTGTGAAGAATATATGGTCATACCTCTTTTCCAGGAGTCTCGTTGTCTCTTCGATGCCACCAGTAACAACCCTGACAGCATCGGTGTCTAGATACCGCGGGATCTGTGCTGCAAGGAATTGTTCGGATGCTGGAGCGACCTCTGACGGCTTGATCAGTGCGCAGCATCCGGCTGCTATGGCTGCTATAAGGGGTTGCAGAATCAGCGAAATGGGATAGTTCCATGGGCCAATGATCAACGTGACCCCAAGTGGCTCTTTGCGGATGCGAGCTCCTGCTAGTCTAGTAAACAGGAATCCGGCATTGGGGATCTCATCAGCGGCCCATTCATCGATACGATCCAAGTACTCGAGAATATGATCCTTGACACTACGGATTTCGGAAGCGAAGGTTTCGAAAACAGGGCGGTTGAGGTCGGCACGGAGGGCGGAGATGATGTCGTCTTGGTTGTCGTTGATGAGGTACCAGAGACGTTTAAGTTGCAATTTGCGCCAGGCGATGTTCTTGGTTTTGCCGGTTGAGAATGTTTTGAAGAGGGTTGTGTAGTCGGCTTCTACCTGTGCCGGAGTACTGTACATTGCCATTGCGCACGATGAGTGAACAGTGTTGTTGTGATACCACAAGGTCATAGTTCCTTGAGACAATAAGAGCTTGCTGCTGTCTCTCACTACCAACTGATATGTTTCCGTATCAATGGCCTAGAGGGATCATACCAGAGGAGGGAATAGGGAACAAATGGCAAACAAAATAAGGACGACGAGATGTTGAAGACGTCGTTAGTCTTCACAAGTGCGAAGGATACCTAGAAGCGAGACGATCAAGAATGTTTGACATCCCCTAAAGTTGCCCCAGAGCATGGCAATCCGCCTAATGCGCCCCCGTGCATTGCGAGAATGGGATTATTAGCGAGGCGAGTCAGCCTTAATGGTCGGTTGGCAAGTCCCGAATCAAGTTTAGGTTTTAGGTATAGGTTGCGGGGTACCCTAGACTTTCGGAAAACCTTTCCCGCGCAAAACCTCAACCAGGCGGGAAAGGTTTGCCGAAAGGGACATTAGTGTAGATTTTGAAGGGGATCGAGGACGAGATATCTGGTTATCCACATTGAATTTAGCCTAGGTTGGGGTATTAAGGTCGCAAGACTGAAAACTTTAAAGAAATTGACGCGGGGCAACGGAATTTTTTGAGGTTTAATTTGATTCTATAATGGGAAACATTATTGTGTTCGACACAACAAACATTAACCGATGAGCTCTTTCTTGACTTTTTGGGGTGGCTGCGATCACAGTTGCCACCAAATGCTCTCAGAATTACTGCAACCTAGACAAAAGTGTAGGAAATATCCACAGGGTGCTTAAATGATGCCCTAGCATCAATTGAGAGTATGATTTGATTTGCTCTGTGATAAATCCCATCCCGCTATTCACCGAATTCATATTCCTAAGTCTTATGACTATAACTTCGCCGCCCTAATCCTCGCCAACCTCGCAGGTAGTAATCTCCTCAATATCTTTCCCGTAGGCGTCTTCGGAATCTCATCCAAAACCTCCACCCCACCCCTTAGCCTCTTATACGGACTGACTTTCGCATTCACAAACTCTGCAATCTCCTTCAACGCCGTTTGTCGACTACCAAGGTAGCTTGAACCAGCGCTACTGAGTGTCACGTAGGCCATCGGAATTTCGGTGCCTTGATTGTTGTCCCATGTGGCACAGACAACACCTTCATTAACGAAAGGGTGAGAGATTAGAATGCCTTCCAGTTCAGCAGGGGCAACTTGGAACCTTGACGTAGCAGAAGTAATTAGCTGTATAGTTTTTAGATATAGTGAAGACCTAAACTTACCCCTTATACTTGATGAGTTCCTTCTTGCGATCAGTCAGGTATAAGAACCCGTCGGAGTCGAAATGGAGGACGTCTCCCGTCCGCATCCACCCATCATGAAAGGCGTCTTTCGTTGCTGCTGGGTCATTCAAGTATCGCCTACAGCTGAATTAATATCATCGAAACCTTTATGCACTTACACGTACCGGAATACCGTCGGTCCTCGGACTAGCATCTCGCCATCTTGCCCTTCTTCAACGTCATTCAAGTCATCGTCAACAATGCGTGCCTCTCTATTAGTTGTCAGTGAATAATGTCACAGCTTCCGAGGCAGCAATGATAACGGGGCTTACACGTTCGAAAAGAGCCTTCCTACACTTCCAACTCTATTCCACTCGTGACTTCGCAGAGTAGCAACATTTGTCTCTGTCATGCTAATAACAGTTAGCCGTGTCAATCCCTATAGTTATCATCTCCTTACCCATATCCTTGGAAAATAGGAGCCTTGTTCATCCGTCTCTGAAGAGCTTCAATAACGTTCTGCTGCAGCGCAGCACCAGAACACATGATGAATTTGATACTACTTAGATCATAACTCCCGAGTGAGTCAGCCTTCATCATTGCTAAAGCAATTGGAGGCACGAGTCTTAGAGTAGTCGCCTTATGGTGCGCGGATAGCTTAAGGAGAGCGTCTAGGCTGTATTTCTTCATCAACATGGTATAGGTTCCAAGCCATACGCCCATCAATCCCACGGTGTTCAGACCTAGGAGAACTCTATAAGTACACGTAATTTATCGGAGAGGTTTGATTTACCGTATATATGACACAAGGGGGCGAAGAACACCTCTCTCGACTCAGAATTGTAAAACATAGGATCCGAAGACCGTATACCACCCAAGGAAGATATGAGATTATGATGGCTCAATTCCACGGCCTTTGTGTTGCCGCTAGTCCCTGAACTGAAGCAAACCACAGCTGTATGCTCTCGACCATCCAAATTCGATAAATCAAAGACAGGTAGCATCTCATTACTTTCAAAATTCGACGGAAACTATAATCGTTTAGCATCGCCTACGAAATTAAACATCATCGTACCGAAAACAAGTTCCCATTAGTCCCTCTGAGTGCTATCGTAGGAACGGAACAAAGAGAAGGTATTCTTTTCAAAGCGTTAAGCGCCGTATCGCAGAGGCTAGGATCTACAACCGCAAGCTTAGGGTTGCAAATAGTAAAGTAACGAACAAAATCATTTTGTGTGCTTAGAGGATTTATAAGACTATTCATAATCAGAAAAAAATCCCACGACGTATCTGGGACACATACGCCACGGTTGCACCAGTCCAGAGAACAGAATGGATAAGTAACACGTGATCGACCTAATCGCCAAGTTCAGAATGTTTTATTCACTGTTACAGGTCTCGACCCGAAAACAGAAGATGGGACTCACAGAATTCGCTCCACTAATAGCAACTACATGGCCTACTCCAAGACCATATTTCGTCCTAAAACTCCACGCATGTTGTGCTGCACTTTCCCGGATCCCACCGTACGTTAACGATCGTCCTGTCCAGTCATCTTGCAAGATGGTTTTGTCTCTTGATACAGCATCGGGATTGTAGTCGTTGAGGAATTGGGACAGAGACTTGTTAGTGGGGCTGTAAGGAGCTGGGTATGTGGAACGGTATATTTTTTGTTTTGCCATTGCCGTGAGGTGATGAGAGCTTAGTGTCGGAGAGGGAAGACTCTTGTAGGGTGATTGAAGAAGTGTGATCGAAAATTCACGTAGAAATTACTTGCTCAATACTTTTCTTCGGTCGGGGGGGGGTCGCCTGTTAAATGCTGGCCAAACCGGCCAAGGTGTCACCTGGTCGATTGATTTTGGCCTGGAGGAGAGGTAGAGTCCAGAGAACTTGATTTCTAAGAGGCTAGGTTTTGGCCGAGCTTCAATAATCGCCCGCTCCCATGCTTCGCTTAAGACCAAGCTAAGCCCTCACAAAGGGACGCTAGTGCTCAAAGGTCGCTTGGGAGTCTTTAGGCACTGCAATCGCTAATGTAGGAGCTTAACCACCGACGCGTGGAAGAGGCGGGGATGGCGTAGGGATTTCACTTTTATTAACCAACCAGAATCACTATTGGTCACGGCAGTAGCTCTCGATAACCTTGACAAGATGTGTCAAGATCCTCTCCGGAAACATTAACGTCATGTATTTGTATCTCACCAGAAATGCCTCGGAGCGATAGGATAATGGAAACTTCACCAAGGCTGTCGGTCGTAAGTCCTCCGTCATTAAAATCCAGCTATTCCTTCGTCCGGTAACTAGCACTTTGACAGGGGTTTGGCCATGGATAAAAAATGCTCTGAGAATTAGCGGTGAGGAGCCTGTCGCTACAGCGCATGAAGGACCTGAAACTCGTTGATTGCGCTGAAAGTTTAGCGATTATCGCCTAGAATTTGGACAATGATCTACGTGCACATATCACTTATACCTTGACTTGCGACCGACTGGGCGAGGGGATAGATAGGTTAAAGCAATTGAGTTTCTTGGATGGTTATAATTTCAACCAACCAGCTGTTTTTATACGCTCCGCCCTTCTCTGCGTCTCATCGTCCAGTAACTTCTGTGGCACATCTACAACTCTGGCCCTAATGAATTCTCCAAAGCTCTTGGCGAAGCCGTCTAAGATGCTGCTACTCGAAACACCTTCCTGTAAAATGCCGTACGTTACGAAGTGAACAGCTAGTAAATTCGGAAACTCAAATCTTTCTACACGGTATGCCGGTTTCCAGTCCTTTCCCATGAGCTTAATGAACGTTGCCGAGTCCAGGAAGCTTTGTAGCCATGGCCATGCCTCTGGGTTTCGCACCCAGAAACCAACATTGGCGTTTCCGCCCTTGTCGCCGGAGCGTGCAAATACGATATCACCTGTATGAAAAGTCAGCGCTTCGCGTCGACAAAGTAGTGCGATGTTATTTGACAGCAGAATGGCGAGAGGGGGGGTTAAAGAAGGACACCCATGTAGACTCACCAAATGGTCTTTTCTCGGTTGGTCCGAACTGTTGGAAGGCTTTGGCATTCTTCGGCTCGTAACTCTCTTGGCCTTGAAAGTTCTGATAAGTTCCATGTGGGGCAACCTTCGTTGGCGCGTCCTTCCCAATGAAGTGGACTGCCAATGACAGTAATTTCTGATCTATCGTTGTTGGGAAGTATTTGACGAACGGCTTAGGCACCATGGTCCGCCAGTCCATGTTCATATGGAAACCACAGCACCCTTGCATCCCGTTGTTAAATATGGCTCTTTTGAACTTCTCAAGCTTTGCTACTGTCGATGCTTGGGCAAATATTCTGACTTTCACAGTAGCTTCAGCTTGGGTTTCGGGGTTGATCACCAGGTGAGATCCATAAGGTTCGATGCTGAGAGCGGAGTAGTCGGATGGATCTAGCTCGCCCATCAACTGGGCTCTGAGCTGGGCCACTTTATCATCGATGTCCAGACCGACGAAATATGCAGATATCTCGGCTTGATAGCCTCCGTGAAGACATATAGCCAACTTCGTTGTTGCAGGGGGCGCCATCCCAGAAATCCCAGTGACTTGGACTCGGTCCTTGCCTACCTCTCTCAACGAAACAAGATCGATCTTCGCGATGACATCTGGATTCAGGTAGTATGGCCCTTGGATCTCATATACTAGCTGTGCTTTGCACGTGTCGACTGTAACAGCACCATTTGTACCCTTGTGTTTCGTGATAACTGACGTTCCATCCCAGGCGATCTCAGCAATCGGATATCCAACTTGGAGACGGTTCTCTATTTCTCTCCACCCACAATAATTGCCTCCCGTGACGTAAGCCGAACATTCAATCAGATGGCCAGCAATCAGACTTCCCGACAAAGCTTGGTAGTCATCGGCATCCCAGCCATGCCACCACGCTGCCAAACCCATAACAGGACTGGCGTCTGTGCAGCGGCCGCAAATGACAATGTCGGCGCCGTTCTCAAGCGCTGCCACAATGCCCGCCATACCAACATAGGCAGTTGCCGAGATGATCTTCTCGTTCTTGTCCAGTGCTGTTTCTTTGATGTCTAGGTGTTCGAAAACCTTATCCTTGAAGTCTTCGAGTCGGGGCTTAACGTCGTCTCCACTGACCCACGCAGTTTTGCAAGTAGTAATACCCAACGACACCAAAAATTCATTTACCTTCTCAGCCAGCCCCTTGGGGTTCAGAGCTCCACCGTTGTGTACAACTTTGAGGCCCTTTTCAGCGATCAATCGCGCTGCGGCCCCGTCCTTAAATGCAAGTTGGTCTAGAAATCCTGGTTCGTATCCCAGTTGTGGGTTGTCGATCATCTACATGGCTCTACAAGTTAGAGTTGCTCAATGAGTGTAGTATCCCGATACCAAAGTAAGGGCTCACCTCAATAGCTTTCCAAGCCAAATTGAACTCTGCGAGATAGTCCGCAGTGATCCCGTCGATTGGTCCACCTGCTGCCTGACGGTATAGCTGATCAAGTCCATCCCCAATAGCACCAGAACAGTTGCCAATCCGGATCGCTCTGCGCACCATAGCTGGAAAGCTCCTCTTACTCGCTCGGGGTCTTGGGATATTTGGAGGTTGTTTCCGATGGGAACAGTACGTAGGAGGAAGCGTGTGAGAGATTACGGAGTGGGAAAAGAGAAAGAATGATTCCAACCACTAGGAGTTTCAAAGGCTGTGAGTAGGGTAGGTCTGCACAATGAAACTATGGAACTAAATTTTCATAAAAAAAATTCATAAATTTCGCTGAATTCAAAGGCCATGAAGTGGGTCATGAAACTGGGGGTCACGAACCATGAAACTGGAGTCCGGTTCATGAAAATTCATGAATTTTATATAGGGATATCCTACTACAAAATGTCCAATTTTATTAGCTTATTTTCAAGCCTTTTTCGGCAGGTTATGATACCCTGAAGCTGAAGCCTAGAAATCGCTACGGGGCATTATCTTAGCGTTTAAACCCCTCTGAAAGTGCCCTGAAAATACTTTTCGCTCTTGAGGTGGCTTTTGCCGGACACCCCGCTTTTGAAATTAGCCCCTGCTTTCCTCTTTTGTCTTAGTGCCACTTTGTCTTTTGAAACCGAACAAAATCGGAATAAAATGAACGTTGAAATTAAACTCGTAGTGGCATAGCTTCATTGTGCAGACCTAGCGCTCCCTCGCTCCCTCTTCGCCTATGTTTTTCCGCTCCTCGGTTATAGCTCGCTGACAAAGAGCTTAAGGCATTGAATTCCGCTTATCCGGATATCGAGGAGGGGTTTTCTGCAGCCACCAAACTTGCGTATCGCCGTGTATGCAGCGCACAACCCCTCAATTCTCACCGCCTGCTTAACTTTACAACTAGTTAGTTCCTGACACTTGAAATTTACATACCGTAACCGATGTCTCGTGGAGAATCTTACCCTTTTCATTTCATATAATTAATAAATTAACGCGAATAACGTAAATAAGATAGATTTCGAAGATCCGAGCTTAAGTATCATTATGCCATGTTACTAGAATGCATTAGCTTAAATATAAGAGGGTATAGTTTAACCGGGGGGTGGAGAGGTGGGTTAGACGGGGAAATCGGTTCCCGTTGGTGTCTTCTCTTGCAAAGGTCGAAGCTCGCATACTGGATTTCTCATTCCTCTAAAGTCCTTAACTTTAAAGAATCACTCAAACATGAATACCGAACGTAGTTAACCAAAACAACCTCTACCCGTCGTAAACCTGTCTCCTTCACAAAGTCAGGTATGAGTGCACCACGTTCTACAGCCTCTGTGCCCGACTGGGTCAAGGTGCCGTACCCTCTGCTCATGCACTCCCTCGTATCCTTCCCGGCGAAGCACATTCTGTTAGTAACCATTAACCGCGAGGAGTATATGAATTGCTTGCCAACAGAGGCGACGATCGAGCTAGGTCACTTGTGGAAATGGTACGATAGCGAACCAGAAATGTACGCTAACCACCATGTGGATGTCCCGCAACGAACCCTCCAAGTCTCAATACCAGCTAACACACATCGATCCAGGCGCTGTGCAGTATTTACAGGAAAGGGGAAGAAGGCTTTCTGCTCAGGTATGGATTTGAAGCAGAGGCTTGACATCGTCAACTCAAAACAAGTTGCTTTGGAGTATCCCTCCGGATCATTTGGTGGCATGGCGAATCGGACTGGCAAGAAGCCTATCATCATTGCCTGCAATGGACACGCCCACGGTAGGAACTTCCCGTCCCTTTGTTTTTACCTTACTGCAGCTGCCAGTACCAAGAGCTAATCGCCGGTCACTCGCTTCAGGAGGTGGCTTTGAGCTCGTGCTGAACGCAGACGTGATTTTTGCATCACCCAATGCGACATTCCGTCTCCCCGAAGTCCTCAGAGGGGTTTCGGCACTGGCCGGAGGGCTCCCGCGCTGCATGAATCTGTTTGGAAATCAGCGGACTATGGACCTGGTCCTCACAGGGAGGTACCTAAGTGCCCAGGAAGCTGTTTCGTGGGGTCTGATCAAAGAGATCGTTCCGCTCGACAAGTTGGTTGACCGGGCGATCGAATACGCAAAAGAGATCGCCGAGCTCAGTCCTGACGCCGTCGTTATATCGCGACTGGGAGCCCGTGAGGCTTGGGAGACTGGCGTGAGCAGGGCGACGATGAGGGGGCAGGAGATCTACGCGGATGTCATGATGGCAAGTAGGAATGCCGAAGAAGGACTTACAGCATATAAGGCAAAGCGGAAACCAAATTGGGAGCCATCTTATCTGTAGTTAGTATGTTGAGCAAGCATTAATCTACGGTTCAGGTCAGGTCATTCCAAGATTCCGCGTACCAAAGTTGAATTTGAAGCCGCCATCTGCAAGTTGGGTGACCTCCATCCATTAGTATGCGCTCGTGAGTCTAGAATATAAAAATGCCATTGCAAAGCCAAGGGGCACTTGGGCGACAACAGTACGGCAGGGTGGTGAATCGGTGCCTTTCAAAGCCTCACCATTGGCAACGTTGATCAGTAATAGGCTGTGAAATGCGCTACTCTCAGCAACTTTGTTCCTTACCTTAATGCCCTGACAAATCAATGATTAGGAAATTAACACATTACCGAAGCGGGAGCGTTAGTAGCCGGAACCCGCGACCTGATCAGTTCTGACCAGAATCCAGTCCCTCTCGTGCAACTCATGGCATGCCTTGGTGCGTTTAAGTCTTGCAGCCCCTAGCTGTATGCCTCCGGCCTTTGTTCGTTTCTCTATTCGCAAAGTTATATCTAGTGTTCTTTGACATCGTAAGAGTATTATTCTTAATGAAAATTGTGGTTTGCACGTAATTGTTTGTATTTTAGGATTTCCGTATTCTCCGTACTGAGACGGAGAATTCGTGGTTTCTGCAAAGAAACCTGAGCGTGGCAGTAGCATAACGCATACATGCGGAAAAGCATTCGTGTCTACGGAAATCGTCTTCCCTGTCGGAGGAAAGGAGATTATCAGTGGATGGGTGCTTTATGGGGTACAAGCCTTCCCCTACCTGGAGTGGACCAAGTGAGGTTTTCTAATTAGGCATCTACTGAGGTAGCCCCGCAATTAGGGCTTGAAACATTTTCGGACCTAATCATGCGGGTGAATATGCCTGCACGCACCTCCCTGATGCTGCAGGACGGCTTGACTAGTGATGTATGAATCGTGTATCTACATGCACTTAGGAAAAGGTGTTGAGAAGTAGACGGTTAGGATTAAGTATATAGAATACACATAAGAGTATACTCTATATCGAATAACCCTAGCCTGCTGCCTCTTAAGTCGTGAAGTATACTCCATTATAGCATATTGCCACCTAAGTTGAATATAATACACTCAAAAAAGTTGTTTTGCGGGTCATGTGTGCAGGGCATTGGCAGTCATTGGAGCCTGGCCCAGGCCACTCCTCGCGCTCGCGGCTAGTCTAGCTCAAGGCCCGGTGACAGGGCGTCGGGTATCACTATCCGGCACTAATGACTCAATCCGACCATCCCCACATTTCCCACCCCGTGGGGAACCCGAACGGGTATAATTAAAACAACTCCCCAACCGGAAACCCCAGCATTTTCTCGCTCGATATCTTTCTCCCAAGGCATTGACCCACTCCCACCTTCTCTCCACCCCTGTCGACCATGGCAACCGAGAAACAACAAGTGATGTCGAACCCGACCTCTCCTGAAGAGATCGAGTACATTTCCGACGATCAGCACATGGTTTCCAATGTAGGCAAGGACTCCGAAGACATCTCGACTGCCTACTGGCACTCCTACCAGTTCGTCGGTTCTCTCATTGCAATCGTGCTCGTGGGACACAGTCTGTTCCTGGGATACGTGCTCCCGGTGTGCTCTCTCCTACCGACTTGGTCGACACGTGCCTTTCTAACCATGAGTGCTTTAGGTCAATGTATTGTCAATCATTAATGAAGAAATTGGTGGGATAGAATCCATTTCCCTCCGCCGCTGTTGCCCGATTGCTAATGAGCACGTGCAGGCCCCTCAGACAATGTCACTCTTATCAGTCTCGTCTTCACCCTTGTCAGCGGAGTCTGCCTATTGCTGGTCGGTCGTATCAGTGACATCGTCGGCCGCCGCTACTTCATCATCAGTGGCCAGGCGTTCGGCTTAATCGGGTCAATTGTCTGCGCAAAAGCCAAATCCATAAACATGGTCATCGGCGGGACCGTTTTCGTCGGCCTGTCTGGAGCTGTAGCCAACCTGTACCCGCTGCTAGTTCAGGAGCTCATGCCAAACAAGTATCGAGGCTATGGACAAGCCGCTGTGACCCTCGCCATGGTTCCCACGCTCGGTTTTGGCCCGCTCATCGCTCGCTCCCTTGTTACCTATATCGCTTTATCCTGGCGGTAAGTGACCGTATCTCCATCTCCGCCAGTACCACAGTCTAACCTTTTGATAGCTGGTGCTATTGGCTTAATGTCATTGTAACGGGATTGGCAATCATATTGTTGGCTACATGCTACTTCCCGCCCAACTTCCACCAGCTGAACACTAATATGACCAAAATGCAAGAATTCAAGCAATTGGATTATGGTGGATTTGTGCTCTACTGTGCTGGTTTAATACTGATATTGCTTGGTTTTTGTAAATGAGCTCTCCAATTTACCCCACTTGGACTCTTTGCTAATCTTATTTTCTTCCAAAGCATGGCCATCTAATCAATATACCTGGGGGAACCCCCACGTTATATCCACTTTGGTTGTTGGATGTGCCTGCCTCATCAGCTTCGTTGTCTATGGTGAACTACGATCCCCGCTCGGCTTTCCTATCCATCGTTCTAACCCAGTAGACAGAAATTTACATGCCTCTCAAACAACCACTACTGCCTATGCACCTTTTCAAGATCCGAACTTTCGTAGTAGTGGTTGTCGTTGGCTCTGTTGGACAGATGGTATACTTTGCCTTGAACGTTCTCTGGCCGCAACAAATCACAGCCCTTTACACCACCGATAATATGAAGATTGGCGCGATATCGGTGAGCGGCTTCTTCAAACTTGCACGGTTCTTCTTCAAATCCCACCGCTGACGTGTATTTCCGTAACAGTGCACAACAGGTGCTGCTCTAGCTTTGGGAGAAATCATTACGGGCCCGTTCTTCAAGGCTGTGGGCCATGCGAGATGGCAGATTGTCGCAAGTGCTGTCGGTGTGACTGCATTCTGTGGCATGATGGCCGCCACCAATGCGAATACTCAGGCTATGGCTATTGCTGTAAGTTCTTGAAACCCATTTCGAGAGAATTCTCCTAATTAGTCAGGGTACCATCATTGCTGGAATTTTCGTTGGCTGGATTGAAATGATCTGCATTGTTACAGCGACGTTGGTTGTACCTCCTGAAGATATTGGGTCTTCGTCAGCATTCTTCGCCTCGGTGCGAGCAGTAACTGGCACTATCGCAGGTAAAATACGCTAGCACCACCTCGTATATTCGGAACAGCACACTGACGCACGTGTAAAGTGAGCATTTATGTCGCTATCTTCTCGAACGAGCTCACCGCCGACTTACCAAAAGAAATCGTTCCCGCCGTTGTCGGTGCTGGACTGCCCGTAGGCAGCGTCCCGCTTCTTTTCGAGGCAGTTAGCAACGGTACCTCCACTGCGCTCAACGCCGTCCCAGGAATCAATCCAGGCATCATCGCCGCGCTGAAAATTGCGACCAAGACAGCATATTCATCTAGTTTTAAGATCGTCTACCTGAGCAGTCTTGGATTTGGTGGTTTCGCTGTTGCCGCTTCGTTCTTTGCAAAGAACGTCGACCAGTTCATGACGGACTTTGTTAATAAGACTGTAGTGCATAGGTCTCACTACGTAAAGGAGAAGACTGGGGACGCCGAGCTTGTATAGATAAGGTTGGACGCTTCGGAGCGGGCGAGGGGCAAATCCTCCTAATCGAAGAGCTATTATTTACCAAATGAGGAGCGTGGATGCGTCGAGAAGAGTGTATGCAGGTGGTAGATTCGCGAGTAAAATCTCGTCCTTCAAATGGTGTATTTAGTCGAAGTGGAAGCGCACAATACCTGAACAGTGTTCCTTTGGCAAAACCTTTCCCAAACTTAGCTTCTGCTCTGAAATCAATGGATCTTTTTATGCTCAGAATTTGGCTTCACATCCTCAACCAACCTCTGATTCTACTGTTACTCATCATCTGACCTTCTGCCCA
Organism: Hyaloscypha variabilis F; assembly: GCA_002865655.1. Lineage (NCBI taxonomy): Eukaryota > Fungi > Ascomycota > Leotiomycetes > Helotiales > Hyaloscyphaceae > Hyaloscypha > Hyaloscypha variabilis. The sequence continues at coordinate 722,473 of KZ613961.1, read as the reverse complement.
GTTCAACGATCTCCAGCTTCTCATTGAGACGTCTTCTGATTCGGCTCACGTTCAGAATATGGCCGCGCTCAGAATCTGATGGTCAGCTCCTCGATATGCACCACACGTGTCAAACAATCAACCTTGGACTGTCACCCAAGGTCCGATAAGTTACCCAACCCTAATCATCAACAGTTGCTCCCGTCCGAGGCTATACGATATCGGGTGCCCCTGTAGGAGGATAGGGAGATTGATGAAGTATTCGATGCTGAGCATAGTCCCTACGATTGCGCGGGATGGAAGGATATAGGTAGGAACTAAATCCAAATTTTAGGACACCACTTAGGCAGTAAACTCGTACTGGACGAAGTAGTTGGAATAACTCCAAGTGTTAAGGGAACTCCGAGCTTTATATATTACTGCCTAACGTCAACTGGGCTCTGTCTTCCGTCTTCCGTCGTCTGTAACCATGACACACTAACCCTTGCAACCCGCTTGGATTTATCCTTTATAGGTCCATGCCAAGCCAAGCCCCCCTAGAGTCAGAAGCGCCTTCACAAGTCTAAGAGAAGCCACCGCAACCAATAGTACCCTAGACGATGGAAGGCGAGTAGTACATGGAGTTAATTTGGTAGGATACCAAAGTGGGGTTGATGCAGTCAATCCGTAATCTTGAGTACCCAAACAAACCACAGTTCGGCCCCCTTCGCCTTACCAGTACCGCCAATATGCCGAACTGGAAGAGCTACGAGAGTCCGCCATTGTCGCTGCCCATGTAGGAGACCCTGCAACCCCCACAACTTGTAAACCCTAACTTATTCCGCTTTTCGTACCCAAAAATGCTCGAACATCGAGTTCTCCCAACACCACTCGACTCGCCTTAACCTTACCGGAACCTTTTCTTGCCCTAACTCTGGCATCATGCTCCCTTATACCACTCCTAGCCCGACTTGGGAGGTCTCTGCGCCCCTCTACCCTCAACCTTTAGCGACTCCAGGAGTCAGATCCTATCGAGACTTAATGGAAGCCCTGAGCATGGTAGTGAGCCATGGCTGCTTCGAGTTGTTGCTTCATTAGCAACCTCCATCGTCGAACCAAGAGCATATGCTGTTGACGAGCCTCTGCTTCTGCCAACTGTTGTTCTTCCTGCTGCTTTTCTTGCAGCAGCCGTTCCCGCTGCCTCTCGGCTTCAGCCTCCTCTACGACCAACCGTTCCAGCTCTTCCGCCTTGTCGTGGACCACCTTGTCCAACGGAACCGGTTGATTTTGGTGCTCAACATCGATATAATACATCTCTAAGTCTGCTGCTGCTGCATTGAGTACCGCATTGTCACCAAGCCCTTGAACGAGCTGTGCAACCTGCTCATACACCTCACTTGCGGATAAGTAAGGGCCACAGTATTTCATCGTCCTTCTTTCTTCTTCGACGAATACAAAGTATTCCTCTATTATGCAAGCCTCAAATCGCTTAGGAAGACAGGCCTAGTATTTATTCTCCCTTCTCCCTACTCCTTTACTAGTTCAATCCCAATGGCCAATTGTTGGATCATGAAATCCAGAAATTCCTACGAGTGTAAGAGAATATAAACGAAAACATAATCGAATTGTCTTTTATGCAGCCTCTAATTGCTAATGACTCTCAAACACAGCTATGATCATACAGAAACACCCTCTTGTTTTGCAACTTTCCTTCTCTTAATCTCGTCAAGAAGCAAAGCCGTATCCCAATACAATTTCACGTCAAAAAACTGCAGCCCATCCCATCCTTCTCCCATCTCCCCTTCCTTAATCACAAAAACAAACAATCTGGGCACCAGAATTGCTTCCGGATCTCCCTTCACATAATAACCTACCATCGTCTCCGCATTCACAGTCCACGCCCTTTCCAATTTCCCACCCTCTCCCTCGGTATCCTCTTCAACAACGAAAAAACTCATCCCATCAAGCGAGAGTTTATCAAAGGGAGAAAAAAGCTCAAGCATCCATTTCTTGATGGCCTTCGCGCCAATATACGTTCTGTTCTTAGTGTCGAAGAATTTTGCGGAGGGCGAATAGTATTGCGTGTCCGGATACGAAAGTGCGAGGCTGCTAGTGACGTCGGAAAAGTACTTGTGCACAAAACGGAGCGCGCGATTGGATTTGGTGCGCGCATCGAAAACGCCTTCGTGTCTGAAGACTGTGGCTGTCATGATGTCGGGTGTACAAGGTACTAGAAAAGAAGGCCTTGTGTAAACTTCAGAGATGAGCGAGGGAGCTCGTTTGTATTAATTTTATCATGATATATATAGTACTTTATCTGCAGTATTGATTAGTTTATATGAAGAATCCGTACATAGAATATGATCAAGTGATGACAGCTCAGTAGCTCGGCATAAAACTTCGTACGTACGTATTTGCCAATTGCAATACCGAGCTGATGTCTTCGCCTTGTGATGAACAATTACGTGGCTGCTCGGCATAATTTATTCGTAGAAACAATGATCTCTACGAGTAGTAATCTATACAAGTATTAATCCGCATGCCTATGCGAATTTCTAGGATGGATATATAAAGTTCAGTAATCAAGTCATCCGAGGATTCAAATCTCGGTCATTGGTGAGTTGGAGACAGGGATTACAAGTACTACGGTGCCCGAACAATTTCGGACGTAAGCTGTGCCGCTTACTTTGAATTTAAACGAAAGGGGATCAGATCGTCAAGATGGCCTATCACAGAACAAGAATTGCTAGGGGCCTCGGATGGTCGATAAGTAATCAATGCCAGATTAGAAGATCGTAGGAACACATTTGTGAAATGGATCATTGTGCGAGCAGTATAAGAGCCATTCGTCTTCAGAGAAAGGAAAGCCTTTAATCCATAAACAAAAGCGTCTCACACTTCCCACCCATAAAATTCATCTGTGTTCATAAATTTGAAGCTCAACAACAATTATGCCTCGACAAGACATTTTCTACGAGCCGCCAAAAGGGGAGAAGTCAGGTCTTCCCCATGACCCATTCAAAAGCTTCGTCATTCCTCGCCCAATTGGGTGGATAAGTTCAACCAGCAAAGACGGGCTCGACAATCTTGGGCCATTCAGTCAATTCAACAATGTCTCCTTCGATCCACCAACCATCATGTTCGTCGGTCATCAGTCCGTTTATAAGCGCCGTAGCAAAGACTCGGTAGTGAATGCTCGCGAGACTGGCGAGTTCTGCTGGAACATGGCGACGTGCGTAAACCCGCTTTGATTACAGAATGTTCACTGCTGACCACTGTATAGCTATGACACTAGAGACGCAGTGAACGCATCATCCTTAGAGAGCTGGGACGACGAATTCCCCATCTCTGGTGTAACTAAGGCCCCCAGCCGAGTCGTCAGGCCTCCTCGTGTAGCAGAATCCCCTGTTACCTTCGAGTGCAAAACCCATTCTGTGATCAGGATCCAGGGTGATTCTCTTGTTGGCCACTCGGACATTGTCATTGGGCGTGTAGTCGCTATACACGTCAAGGGAGAATACATTACGGATGCAGGAGTAAGCATGTTCCCCTCTCGTAAGTAATGATTCTAACGTACGCAGCTGTTCGATGTGCTTAAAGCAGCTCCTCTTGCTCGTCTCGGGTACCATCAATACACCGCCATCACACACGTCTTTGATCTGAAGATGCCATTTATGCCTGATGATAACGTCAGCGGGAATATTTTGGGGGGAGAGAAAGGCGACACAGACGCCATCTTGTATCAGACGAGGGATCATAGATCTGAGGATGATAGAAGAGCTGAAGAGCGCGAGCTGAATGCGAAGAAGTCTATCAAGGATAGAACTCAAGGAAATGGCGAGGCAGCAGGGGAGGAGTTCCGAACAGCCCATGTTTAAGTGCAATACTAGATTGGAACTGAAAACTTACTACATATGTTAAAATATCGAGATCTTAAATAATAATTTAGAAGCCTTGCTCATTTATACAAATTAAACCCGTCGGAAACCAGAATGATTTTAAATGATTTTTTTTTAAAAAGTATTTCCTGAATGCTTCTCCTCGCATCACCGACCCAGTCGTCTGATCATCCCTTTGAGTCTGCACCTCTTGCTCAAGCAAGCACAGCTTTTCTTTCCGCCATTCGTATTTCTTCGCAAGATCTTCTTTCGTTCAGTTCTCCGCCTTTGGGAGTATACTATTCACCTATTTATGCTCTGAATCTGCAACCGTCGCGCTTTCAAAGCGATCTTTTCTTCAAGCCTCTATTCTTTTGCGATGGCTTCTTTTGGTTTTCTCCGTTTTTAATTTGATCGTCTGATCGTCCCTCTCGTTCTACTGCTCTTACTCCAGCAATCCAAAACCCATTTCCTTCTGCCATACTCATTCACAACATTGACTGTCGTTCACCCTCCCCCCTTAAACTTAATCGTTTATCATCCTGAATCAAGAGTTCGTACGAACTATTCTTTAATATATTTCTTGTGCCTGAATTGCTGAGCTTCGCTTGAGAGCTGTAGATGTCTTAGAATAGTCATAGCTACTAGGCAGATCATGGTCAAACTTGAAGATAATGGAGAAGGGCTTCGGATGAAGGCCCCTAGGCTGAGTTCATCTAACACTTGCCTTTCGCCACTCAAAATAAACTTCCTCCTCTTCCTTTTCGCCAACCTTCAAGAATAAGAAAATTTCCTCTCCTAGGCCTCTAATTCACCAATTGTAATCTCTTTCCAGCCATTTATTCTTTCGCTACCGCAGGTTTTCTGCCGTGCACAATATAACTAGTAAGTCTATTAGCACAAATCGCCATCGATCTCGATTGTCGAGTGGGTTATAAGGAAACCCACATAGGCCAATAAGAATGAATCCTAGAATTTTTCATATCTTTCCTGACATCTGCGAGGAACACCTCTAGTTCCTCGATCCTCCAGCCGAGACCGTGGGTGAAGAGGGCTATACTCAGACCGGAGAGATTGCTTATTGTTACTTCGTGGGCCCAAAGACCTTTATCCCTCAATAGATTAGCTTTTCCCGCGCCGTACATTGCGATAAATCTGACCAACGTACTACAATCCAACCCGACTCATATTTAAAGGAAAGAAGGACAGCTAAGAGAAAACGTACCAATCTCCTTCATGTGCTTATTCGCCGGCCAACGATTCAGAGGCCATTTGTAGATTACCTCCACGACATCCACAAATCCCGCCTCTTCCATAAGTTTCTTAGTGGTCAACGCACTATTCAGGGCGAGACCAAGCTTAACGCTTCCTTCTAGCAGCAGCTCACCGTATTTCTCGAGATTGGTACCTTTGAGCGTGTCGTCATCACAGTGGATGGGAAGGCATATGTCTTGAAGTTCTAGGTAGCCGCCTGGATTCGTGAATCTAGATCAAATAAGACGAGTGATAAGAAGGGAAAACGGGGAACTACTCAAAGCAACGGAATATGTATTCCTTCCAGTTAGCAAATGAGCCTGTTATCATACGACTGAAGATGAAGTCAAAACCTTCCGAGAAAGTCCAGGGCTTCTCTAGATCATCGATCTCGAATTTGACATTAGGTGGTGTGCTGCGATAGAGATTGGTTAGCAAAGAAGCACAATCGAGGTATCCTAAATTGAATACAATCAAAAGATTGCTTACAATTGTGGTTGAATGGGGCTGACATCAACACCATAGACCTTACGGAGATTAGTGGCTTACTTCCAAAACATACGTCCAAACCAACTTTACCTCTGCTTCGGGATACGCGTCACCTGTGCTCACAAGTTAGTCTTTACGTACGTTGATGATAATGGCTGATTTTCAACAATCAAAATGGATACATACCCATGTCAATCGCCCATATACCGGTTCCAGTTCCAACATCGAGAACACGGTGGAGTTTCGTTCTGTCAATAGGGGCTGTGAATATCTTCCCACCGAACATAAGCTGAAACAAGTGATGCTGTAAATCTAGAGTGTGTTAAGAACCGTCATTTTGATCTTTATGGCTCGCAAGATACGTACCCAATCGATCCCGTTCAATCTAGACAGTCATTAGAATCACTCAGTTGTTGCGAAGAAGATAGAACACACACCTCATCATTTGGCATGAAATACGCTATCAGTTAAGTGTTAGCAAGAAAGATCACGGAAACTTCATGATTAAAGCCAGGAGGCATACTGCGATCACCGTAACCGTTATAGGTCCTTCCATTCTCCACTCGAAACTTAAATATAGAGGACGCGATCGATGCAGTGGAACTCAAGGAGTCCTGTCCTCGAGGCATCAATTTTGTTCCCAGTAAATAGACCTGATTAGAGAGAATACCTCTCCGATGGCGGAATCATTGTCATCGAACTACGGAATTGTCAGTCCAGATCGCTTCAGGGGGGAGGGGCCACAGACAGTCTCATCGGGTGCGAGAAACTGCGTCGCGATTGGAGCCTCCGACGCCGTGGTCACGGGAGCTTCGGCTTCGGGTGCAGCGCTGGCTGGGACCGCGGGAGGACCAGTTTCGTGGGGTTCCGAAGCTGACATATTGCTGAAGTTGGATAGCGTTAAGCTTGGAAGAGGGCCGAGAAACGCGAGAACTGCAGTCTTATGAGCACGAGCACGAGCATTGGTCCGTGCCGTGCTCTGGCTTTCGCATAATGGCATGCGACCGCACACCGCTCGCACAGCGCGCCTTCAGCGACGATACGGAAATGCCAACCGACAGCACAGAGGGGAAAAGTATTGGTGGTGATGGGGGGTGGTAACGACAGCGCACCAATCCCCCGTACGTGGGGACGCCATGCACACCAGGCAGAACCTTTAGGAGTTAGAGTGTTCCGCGGGACCGGCCCAGCATCCCTGTGGGAGCAGCATCGAGAGCCAGGCCAGCTTTGCCTAGTTGGCCCGCTGCTGGGCCACCCCACTCACCACTGCCCTCTCTTTTCCCCTCTCTTTTCCCCATCGCCCAGCTCTCGGTCCTTACTTCGACTACCTCCCCTCCCAGATAACATGCTTCTCTCGCACATAACCCTCACTCCCGCGTGGGAATGGGCGTGGGTCCTGCTCCCGGTTCTAGTAACATATGCCGTCTTCTCCAGGGTTCGCACGTGGCTGCGCCTGCGACACATCCCCGGCCCGCCACTTGTGGGGTGGTCTAAAGCCTGGCTGCTGAGAAAGAGCTTGGGGGGGCAATTTCATCTGGACACTGCGGAGGCATGCGAGAAATATGGTCAGTGCCGTCGTAGATCTAGAAATGGAAAGGAGTTTACGTCCTGATCCCCTATACCTAGGTCCCATCGTACGAATTGGCCCAAACGAGCTCGTCACGAACGATCCCAATGTCCTCAGGAGGATGTCCGCCGTTCGCTCGTTGTATACACGTTCAGAGTGGTATGACGGCATGCGCCTTGAGCCAGAGTACGATTCGATGTTTTCGGAGAGGAACGAGGAACGCCATAATATGCTTCGATCAAAGGCAGCAATGGCGGTAAGTCTGTTTCCTCTCAATCTGATCAGCATTCGCTCACAAAGAAAGTATTCTGGCAAAGACAACAAATATCTTGAGAAATCCATTGACGACAATATCGCCAAACTTGTCCGACTGCTAGATTCAAAATACGCCTCGACAACAGGGTTCACGCCTGTTGATATGGCTGAAAAGTTCCAGCTCCTTACTCTCGACATTATCTCCGAAATCGCCTTTGGAGATGCCTTTGGAAATCTCGAGTCCGACGAAGACGTCTCTTCTTACGTGGAAACCATGGAAAATATGTTCCCACTGGTCATTCTACTCGGAACTTGGCCGGCACTCGCCAAGCTGTTCTTCTGGAAACCATTGAGGCGGTTTCTGCCCAAAGAGACGGACGCGGCTGGCATGGGAAAGTTCATGGGGTTCGTTGTGCCGCGTCTCCCGCCTTTTCAAGATTCCTTAGACCTAACATGCCTTCAGAATCGGAAAGAAAGTGGTTGCAGAACGATTCGGCCCAGATAAGAAAATCAAGCAAGACATGATAGGATCCTTGCTCGCCCACGGCCTTTCTCAAAGAGAAGTACAGACTGAAACTCTGCTCCAGATGTGCCTACCCCACTCACATAACCCTAAATGGTGTCACATCATACTTAGCTAACCTCTGCACTAATAGAGTTGCAGGCTCCGATCCCCCCGCAACGGCTATGCGGGCAACCCTCCTCTACATTATCACCAGCTCCAACGTCCTTTCGAAATTGCTCTCCGAAATTTCGACTGCCGACATCTCAAACCCTATTACTGATGCTGAGGCACGCAGGCTGCCATACCTGCAGGCAGTTATTAAAGAAGGAATGCGTGTGTTCCCACCAAACACTGGATTCATGTCCAAAACAGTCCCTAGTGAAGGAGACACGATCAACGGTATTTTTATTCCTGGTGGGACGACGATTGGCTGGTCTCCTTTCGGATTGATGAGGAGTAAAAAGATCTGGGGCGCTGATGCCAAATTGTTTCGTCCTGAACGGTGGTTTGAAGGGAGTCCCGAGGACAGACAGAGGAAGGACATTGAGTTCGAGATGTGTTTTGGTTATGGCAAGTATCAGTGTATTGGGAAGAATATTGCAATCATCGAGCTAAATAAGGCTTATGTTGAGGTGAGTTCAGATTTGCGATACGAGGCAATAGGCTAATATGTGATGTGAAGCTGCTGCGGAATTTCGAATTCACGCTTGTGGATCCAGTGATACCGTGGAAGGGTTTTAACGCAGGGCTATTTATACATAGTGATCTCTGGATGAAAGTTACCAAGCGGGTGCCAAGTCTTTGACTTATTTCAATTGGTTCATTAGGCAATATCTATGAATTGAATGATATACCTTCAGCCTCGTTTCTCTACCGTGCTTCTTGAAGTTTTCTTGGCTGGCGAAGAGGTTTCACTGCTTCGTGATACGCGAAACGGATCAACTTAAGGAGATGCACAATGGCAAGACTGAGCTATATCTTGAGCGAAAAAAGAATCGACCGGGTTGTTAGCCCAATCTTACGACTGCCGCAGTAGATGGTGTCGAATTGAAATGATGTGTGGAAGTCCGGGGATCATAGCAACTGTGTTTGAGATTTGCTCGGTTGCGCTTAACTAGGGACTTCTAGAGAGACGTTGCTTGTCGAGAGCAGGATCGAGCACATTTTCTTGCACAGCAGATTCAACGATTCTGACGCTAAAGGTACTGCACCTCTCCGGTTAGATAGATTTCGAGACTAGTATATGCATGGGGTTCTTTTGGGGGATACGGCGGTGGGGTTAACTTCATAGATGGAGTTTACGAGCTGGAGTGTGAAGGAAGTGCGTGGCCATCTGGGAAGATGCGCGTTCACTTCATCTCCATCCTTGAATGTTGACTTCCATCGGAGTTGAATCAACGGGATGCTTCTCGAGGGAGAAAATGAACTAACGAAAGTAGGACCTGAACGATAGTCACGGGGTGCTACTGCACGTGTTTGCCAAAAACAGAAATTGTGTTACTATGCCCAATTGGGAAGTTTTTTGCTCACCGAGACAACCTCCAATCATTGACGTCGACACTCAGCCACGACAGCCTCATTTTGCACCAAACTGGTATCATCGGTATGGACGTCTAACACGCCTCAGCTGTGCTAGACATAAATTCAAGCTTTCATCCTTCTTGAATTGAAACTTGCCAGTCCATCTTTTCATATCCTCACGAAAATCATTACTGAGGTCTTTCTACCCGGCTACCTCAAGATGCAATCCTCCACGAAAGCCTCAGCCGATAAGGCTCCGTCCCGCTTTCTCAACACGTTTCGTGTCTCCAAGAATACGGATGTTGGGAGAAAGAGGGCGAGATTCGGGCCCCAGCGACGACAGGAGGTGAAAGCTGTGCGACATCGAAGAGCTTGCTTGCGATGTTCGCTCCTGAAAATCAAGGTGACATTCCCTCAAAGCACTTCTGCTCACTAGCTAATTATTACAGTGCTCAAATGATGATCGGTGCACTACTTGTGCACAATTGGTTTCAGCCCTACACACTCACGAGAAGCAGGTGTTGGGGTTCTCAGGCTGTATCAGAACCAGGCTCTCGGAAGTGAGCATCTTCGAACTATGTAAGCTTCTCTCGACTTTTCAGCGCAGCTGCTAACGGAGCGAGATCTTCCTTCCAGCGGCACCCATTCGACGATCATGGAACAGTCTAAATCACTGGCTCTAGCAGCAATATCGCTCACATTCGCATCTGAGGTCACGTGGGACTTGGAGGTGCTCGTGAATGATGTTCTAACCTGGTTGAACGGCCCTTCAATCTCAAATATAAGCAAGGTCGGAATTTTATCATCGCCGAAACTGTCGGAGCTCTTGGATTCATCGTTAGGGAAGCTGGTAGCACCGAACTTTCAGCGCATGATCTATGCAACTTCTCTTGCCTACACCAATCCTGTCGAGCCACCATTACCAACAGAGGTGATACACAACATTGGATGTATCGCTGGCCATGAATTATTGAAGTCTCTCGACGAAGATCTAAAACCTCAATCTTTGAAGGAATGCTCTGTGAACGACATTCGCGCCCTCTTCCTCCTGGCGTTCGGCACCATTATAGCTGTTGGGTACTGTCAACCAATGAAAAATGATGCAACGCCTTTCTCAAGCGACAATGCTAGAGATATGCAGAGTCATTTGTGCCAGATACTGGCACACTACATGGTCTACCTGGGTTCGCGGCTGGGCCTTCCGATTACGAGAGGAGTCGATCAATTCATTTTGGAGGCTGCACCATTAATGTGGCACAAAAAAGGCATCTTTGACTGGATCACGCCAGAAGATAGCGACGGAAGTGAAGATATCGACGAAAATGATGGTGAGAGTTTCGTCGATTCGGGTTCTGGGGTTGAGGGTACCATTCTCAGTGACGTCCAATCGAGTCCGCACGCCCCGGAGGAAAGAAGAGTACCAGAAAACTCCTACAACGATGAGAAACCAATACCTGTTTATGGCCTTGATGTTTCTCAGAATTGGTGGACCAACCCGACTGGATTGCATACTCTACTTGTACCGGAAGAGAGCATCTCCTTGTCGACTGAGCGAGATGTCCCGGAAACCATGCTTCGTTCCGAGTCCCAAATAAGCTGGGACGGATTATTCGACACTTTTGACGCAATACGAACCGGAATGGAAGCGGACTCAAGCCATCCTTCGATGACAAAGACACCACAGCGTACTATGTATGTCTGTCAATTCCACCAGAAGGACCCAAATTTCTTTCGATCTTCCACAGTCCGAGGATCGGGGCATACGAACACTCCAGGGTTTCGATATCGGACGGTCGATGATCTAGGGGACGCAAACGCTGCCCTTCAAGAACATTGCAATCCTCTTCCTTACACAATGCGGACAACTTTGGAACCTCAGGATACGAACATATTCGTCCCCTCGCGCACTCAGCCAATTCATATGGACGAGCGGGAGAACAAGGACCGGCGCAAAGAAACGCGCCGGAAGCCCGTGGCAGCTCAGCGACACCTCGGCGCATGTGCTAAGTGTGACCGAAACAGAAGAGCATGTCGCACTGTATCCAGATTCTGCCCCGAAGCTTGTCAGCGTGGCCCATCAATTGTTCCAGTGGGTATACAATTCAACTTCGAATCGTGGTTGAAGAATCATAGTCCTTTCGAGGACCTATCGCCAGTGCTGCGTGAGCGATATATCGCGTACATAGCTAAGCAAGGGGTCGTAACGGCACTGATACCTGCTGGAGAGATATTTGTAAGTAAATGTGCACTGCTACTACGACAATTCAACCTCACTAACAGAGCATCAGAATCATCATCCTGACATGGAATTTCTTCATCAGAATACCGTTGACGAGGAATGTTGGAATGAGCTACGACAACCGAGGAACCGACTACTTGTCTGACGGAACCCTTCGAGGCTTAGTCCGAAGATGTAGCTCGGCTTAGGAGAAATCGAAGTAATGGAAGATATGACTAGTCAAACTCTGGCTCTTGTGGTTCAACGCTCGTGTTGTTTGAGCTCAAATTGACTCTTATCCATTATCCGCGGTCGTTGTCAACTCCGTTAGCCTTTGACTCCAAAGCCTTTTGCGTGATAGAAATTAGTCAGATTCCAATTCAAAACAAAAGATACTGATTGTGAAAGCGTCATCTACCGCTTATAGCATTTATTTTACTCCTCCCAATAGTCGCTTACAACCCCTCGCCTTTAGAAAGCCCTCCTTGAGCGACTTCCAAACAACTACGTTTGAGATCCGCTCAGCTGTGCGCTTGACGGGGGACTTCTGGAGAGACAACTTGACACTCGTCGGAATCGGCGAAAATGAAGAGCCACTGGGAAGACGATCGTGATGGAACTGCTAGGGAGACAACTTAACGCCGCCATCGGAGTCGGAGAAATGGAAGAGCCACTGGGGAGAAAGCTCGTGGAGGGACTTCTGGGGAGGCAATTTAACACTGCCATCGGCATCAGAAATAATCTCGATCGGCAAACTAGTACTCTTCAGGCCAGATCAATAAATTTTTGGTCAATCTCGACGATTTCAGCTGAGGGATGAGCAACCTCCAGCGGATTGGTGAGAAGAGCGCAAAGGACGAGGACGAGCTCGAGAAATTTCATGATAGCTTGCGAGCAGAGTTATTTCAAGAGACGATAAGACTTGGAATGCAAGAAAGAAGATCAGAAAGGCTCAAACAGTACCTTGAAGCAGGCGAACAGTCATAACGTGAGCGAATAGCCTCGAGCATCTCTGGAAGAATTTTGAAATCAACGCCAGAAGCAGATGGGAGCAGAGATTTCAGCAAATGCATGCTTGTTTGAGATTCGAGAGCTTATTCCGTCCAACAAACTTGAGCTTGAGAAAGCCTGTGCTTAGTTGTGAACTAGAGACTTGATTCTTTTAGTCATGATCGCTGAATTAACGCTCCTCTCCTACCACATCTGGATCTTTCACGGGCGCATATCAATGCATTTAAAGATTGCAGCGGGTGGTCAAAATATTTACACCATCCAAGATCCTCAAGATCTATTACTCCTATCGGGGTAGACCTGAAGCCTCGACCGTCGCTATTCAAACATTCATCCAGCGGTTCCCCAACGGCTCTAACCGTGACAGCCACGAATCTGTACCTACAAGGACATTCACTCTATTCTTGAGTCTTCCTCAATAACTTCAATTAAAAATCCGGGCATTGGCTCTCTCATGTCCGAGATTTGTTGAGTTTCAATCTAGGTATCTCGAAGATGGTGATCAACGGATTAAAGGTTTTGTAAATAACAAAGGACTTGAAGATCCTGACGATCGGCCTAATCATTTCCTCGCATGTGTGAGGAGGGATATTGGAGATATTGGAGAAAAGAATACTGAATGGAAGGCGCCAGAGGCAATAGCTGGCAAACTCACCTTAAAAGAGGATTAGAGAAGGAGGGCGATATACTAAACATGCGCCTTGAGCTTTTCGTCTAATTGTATTGATTGATGACTTCTTCTTCTACTCCCCGAGCTATTCTACCACGGAGGCAATTATTTCTTAAGAAAATCAATAAATTCGAGATAGCTAAGTACTGTAAAGCAGCTAAAGCTATATTATATCTTAACTAAGCCATCATTTTTCCCCCTTGGAAGTGGCTCTATTCACTGATGAAAAGTCATAATTGATATTTACGTAAGTTATACAACACCTCACTCATTCACAGTCACATGAAGTTTATTCTGGGTTGGAGAAAAGGCGGGCCCGAAGTAGTCATCGAATTCCAAATCATCCGGGCCAAAGCTGTCAACGGTCAGTTTTTCAAAGTTGCGAAAAATGGTTGCGATTGCGACGTAAAGTTCCAGGTATGCGAGGCTAATAGAAAGTCAGAATTCTATTTGGTTATATGCTTGTGCAGGAGAGGACAGCGCCAAAGACGAAATCGGGGACCTACTGCATCCCTACGCACATTCTTGAACCCTTGCTAAAGGGCACAAGGTATTTGCTATCCACTCGTTTCGATTTGTCTGGGTCTGTCCATCGATCTGGCAGAAATTTATCCGGCTCAGGGTAAATCCGAGGATCTCGATGCATCATCCAGATGCTCATGCCGACTATTGTTCCCTTGGGGACATGATAGCCGTTAAAGATGGCATCTGGAGTTTCAATCACTCGTGGCAAGCGTCCTGGTGTGCCGTAAGAAAGCCTTAGACCCTCCTTGATAACGGCAGTGAGATACGGCAATTTCTCGAGCGTCTGGTAATCCAAGTTGATCTTCTCATTAGGGAATGCGGTTTTGAGCTCCAAGAAAAGGTTCCGATAGATTTCTAGGCTTGAGAGAACATAGTAGGTAATCATCGTCATTGCGTGACCTGTAGTTTCGGCAGCCGCAGTAAGGATGGTGAACATCTCATCCGTGAGGTCCTGGACGTTGGGGACGACGTGTCCTTCTGTAGCATTTGGATCCAAGAGCTGGTGGAAGATGGTTTTGTGCTTTGATTTGTCGCGACCTTGTTCGATTTCCGCCTTGACTTCAATAATTTGATCAACGCATCTCTACGCAATAATCATTAGTATCTATTGGCACCCGCATCCATCTAGCTCAACCAGACTTACCGTTCTGAACATCAAAAACTCGTACAGAGCTCTATTCAGCGTCTTTGCCATGTCCAAGGTGATCATATTCGACAGAGGCAATAGAAATGGAAAAGCCTGCAAGACCCAGCCCCGAGCGAGAAGTTCGCCCGTCATCTCGTAAAAGTCGGAAGCAAAGGTAGGGGAGTCCAGTTGCTTGTAATCATTATCAAAGGAATAATCGGTAATGATATCGACAGACAATGCTCGATATCCATGGTGCAGGTCGACAGATTTTTCTTGAATCGCCAAACCCTTCATGCGACTGACGAGCTTAGCAGTCTTCTCTTGAACGATGTGTTCCAGCTGCAGGACGGCCTTTCGCGAGAATACAGGGTTGATCACAGCGCGACGGACGCGATGGAGTTCATTACTAGTCGTGCCAAAAGCTGCCGTCTTCAGTCCAAATGCATCGTAGAAATACGGTGCCTTGGAAGGCGCTTTAGACCCGATATAGTAAACCTTCTCATAATTGTCCGGATCGGCAAGGTGGATCTCTGTTGGAGATATTCGAATAACCGGGCCTGACCACGTTTCAATCGCTCCTCGTTTCAACTTTGCAAAGAGTGATGTAAGATTACGTACCATATATCTGGTGCAGCTTCTCGACTTGGCGATAGAACTGACTTCTCTCGCTGAACAAATTATACTTTACAATGTAGAAGTGCGTAATTGATGCAAAGAACGGCCCTGGGATCTTCGCCAGCGGATGAAACCAACGACGATAGACGACCACGGTAGAGATCCAGACTGCCACTGCCGAGACGACACATCCTACGATCGTAATGAGACGGCCTTCTAACGGTGTCCCCGCCATGATTCTCGAGCTATGGTGGCCAGAATCCAACAGTCTGGTTGAAATGAAATGATGAAACGAGGACCAGCCTCGCGGTAAACATCAATTTGCGCTGGATTTGCGGGAGGGGCGGGAGGAAGTGGGAGGGGTGGGGCCGTGGGTCATTCGCCTAGGTAGGTAACATTGCTACCCAGTTCATGTGTACTTTCGTCCTTCATCACGGGGGTAATAATTCCGCCAAGCCTTCTGGAGACTTCTCCTATTGCAAGGGAAAATTGTTCAACAAGATTTCTTGAATATGTAGATGGTTACTTGTTCAAGTCAAGTTGCTTGGAAAGAACTGAACCTTGTTTTTGGAATTATTACCCTTGTGATAACGTACATTCATCCTGAAAATATGCGATCTCAGTGCCAACACGCGTGGAGGAGCTCATACGTACTGCCTGCAGATGCATTCACCGCTACAGTCGATTGGACCGACCGCAGCACTTGAGCGTCTTGTTGCATCTGGAGGCGTTTCCGCTCGCCAAGGCGTCAATCGAGGGGGACACTATCCTTCGCCTGATGAGACATGGTCCAGGCTAGCAGGGGCGCGCTAAAATTTCTTCTGGTCCCTGAAATGATAGGGACTTTAGCGACTGCAAGCACTGTCAAAATGCGTGTTAGATCTCCGTAGTTCAGTCATTCATCGACGACATCCCTTTTTTCCAACATCAGAAATTACTTGCACGAGAACGGGCGTCGATAACATTCATATCAAGCCAGAGGCTTGTTTCTTCTCTTTCCGAGTCTTGGATTACAATAAACTTGGTGCTTACGAGACATCGCTTAAGACTATTTCGCACCGAATGACGAAGCTGAGAATGAGTGTCTCGACATGCACCATCATTTTGCAACTCTCATCTTAGAAAATAACTTGACAACCGCCCCGATGATAAAATCCCCTTACTGCATCTTGGATGCTGGATGTGGCAGTGGAATTTAGTCTATCAGTGCAGGTAAGATTACTCCATTCGAAAGTTCTTCATCTGGGGTTTGCAGTAGAATCTCGCAGCTAACTGGTCCATTACGGGCTGTGATGGTAGTAGGAGAAAAGACTCCACGAGCTTCACAGTGCAGCCAGACTTACTTAGAGCTAGAGACCCTTTCAATGGTGGGAGTTCACGGTAATTTTGGAGAGGCAGTGTTGGGAAGGCTTGGACGCCCTCGATGCACGGATTATGGTCACGTATTGAGAAGGCTGAATCTTGCGTGGACTCCTGGAAAGAAGTGTTGTTTACTAATTGCAGGGTCTACCAAAAGTTGCACGCTGTTGTTAGCTTTGAACATTGATCAAATCAGCAACTTCCGACCAATTCAGGTTGTACGGAGACCGTCCTCTCCTATTTAAGCGTGTCAGGATTCACCTTTGACGTTGCGATGTGGTACCAGCTGAGCTCGCTTAAAAATGGTCATGTTGAAATTGTGCAAAGCCGAATCACCTCTGATCAAGAGTGCGTCTTCGTTTCTCCCTTCAACAACACCAACACCAACTCCAATTCCAAAGCCTTCGTCAACCCAGCTCCATCAAATCATTATGGCTTTCGAAAGCCAGATCCGAACAATCCTTCAGCGCTTTCTGGAGATACCCTCCACCAGATATCCAGACTGGACCTGGCAGGATGTTCTGGCAGTGATCGAACATCACCGCAGAGCAGTCACCACTGCTGAACGCTTCTCCACAGCAAACAACCCAGACTTCCTCCAGTACAGAGCAGAGTTCCAGATATGGAGAACCTTTGTAAGTGCCCCAGGTTTTTGCGTATCAGGATTTCGCCGCTGACAGCTTGAAGGGGGTAATGAAGTCGCCTTTCCAGGAATCGAACCTCCGATGCATCTCCCAGTACCACAATATACGGCGACAGCTCAGGCGCCTCTTCTGGCAACTAATACATCTGCTCAGGCTGTTCCTTCGCTCGTAACAGCCGCCGCAGTCCCAGCAAACTCTCCACTCGGTCACTGGCCACTGCAGCTTACCTGGAATCGGGAAAGCGGAACCCCAGAGATTGCAGTTCGGTCAATAGCTAGAAACAGCTACCCAGCTCTCTCTGGTCCCAATCAGAAATATGTCAAGAACCTTCAGGAACATTGGCGAAACATCTTCCGCCTCGATTACAGCCGAGTTCAGCGAGTGGGTCACACAATCTGCACTCTTGCATGGCCAGAGTTTGTGGACAGTGCTCTGGTGAATAACAGCACCATTGCTAGGCAAGCATTGCTACAGCTCCATGAATTTCTTCAGTGGTGGGTAGCACGTACCGACCGACACGGGAATCTCCAGCGTATCGACCAGGAATGGACAGCTTGGGTGGAAAGCAGGCCAGCTTCGCCAACAGTTCTCACCATGCCTTGGCCACCTTCTGCTCCAGGCATCCTACAACAGCAGCCACTCCCTGCTCTCTCTCTTCGACCAGCAAATCAACAGTCTGCCCCAGAAGACACAAAGGTTGAACCAGCAAAGTTGCAGCTGCCTATGCACACTCTGAGTTGGGCAGAGAAGGCCAATGCTGTCAGCATCAAGCGACCAAGATCAGACGATGATGACGACGAGGGAATGTGGGGCGGAGGCGGTGCTCCTCGGCGCCAGAGGATCAGTTAGATGAGTTGTTTCATTTCTTTTGTTACCTCTATAGAGATGAACCCCCTGATAAGGGCAGTGCCTTATAATGGCCAGTCTTGTTCTGCCTGATAATGGCTCTACTAATGCCTGATAAGGCTTCACTAACCTCATAAGGACCATTAATATACATTTGCAGAATCAATTCCCTCCCAAGACCCTCCCATAGTGATTAAAGGAGGTCTCAAATTAATAGGTGATGCCCTTCTCCTCTGATTACTTACTTTTAGCCAGATATAGGTACCTCTGCCACTCGACGATCGAAATTTTGTGTCCCGCGTGCTGTACTTGTCCGATTCTGCTTGCTAGGGACAGCATACGCCACAAGAGAAGCCCCTCCATTCGTCGAAATGCCCCTCAGTTGGAGCGCACAAGATTGGCTAATGGACAGGTGGAATAATTGAGAGTGATAGATCCATGGGATACAAGGAAAACGGAAAGGGAAAAATAGGGAAGGGAAGAGGCAATGTCAACGAAGGAAGCAGCAGAAGGAGCAATTTGCAAGGAAGATAATCGCATGGGAAGACTTCTAAATTTACATAAATTATTCTTTGTCAATGAACTTGGTACATTACACTCTGGAATTCTGTCTTCAAGTTCGGCGAAGCAGCTTATTTGGGAGAATCTTCATTGCTGGTCTAGACGTACAGCAGCATCCACCCACAATGTACCTGGTGGGTATAAAAGTAGGGAAAAAAAGAAATAGGATCCTCGACAGGATATCAAAGCCTCCGTTGAGGTCAGAAGTCTTCATTAAGACGTAACAGAGCGCCTTTGCGCGTATCACTCCTTTGAGGTAAAACGTCTTCATGAAGACATAACAGTGCGCCACTGCGCATATCACTCCTGGTCCTCCTCTTCCTTCTGCTTCTTATTCTCTGCCCTCTCACTTTCCCACTCTTGGAACTGCTGGTCTGCTCGTCTCTGCGCCTGGTGCCACTTCTCTGCTCGTGGCTTCTCCTCTTGCTGGTGAGCCCCACGAATCACTCGCTCCTCTAGTGACCTCAGCAGATCCATGCTTTGTACCCATTCGTCGTGCTCTGGGTTATCTAGCTGTGGTATCGCTGGTATACTTGCTTCTGCTGGTAGGGGGGAATTGCTGGTGAGTTGGTCAGCCTGAATCAAAGCGCCAGGGGCCTTTGCTGGCTGCTTCTTGGACTCGCGCAGCCCCTTGAGGAAGCGTCGCTTCTCGGACGAGTTGGTCATGGCCATTGAAGCCCAAAAGATCTGGATGGGCCCTGCTGGTTTTTGCTCTGCCGGGGCAGGGTTTGTAGAATCGACTGGTAGAGATTGTTGTGTTGCTGGTGGAGGAGCTTTCTTCACTGGTCCATCTTCGTCGGTGACCATTCTGGTGAAGGTTTGATCGACCTGGTCGATCAACGCATCCACATCTACGCCTGGATACGTCTGTAGGACACAAGTGTCAGTAGTGTACATCGCTGCTATGATAGATGGCCTGGAAGAGGTTGACTTACGGTCGCCAGGTATCTGCGGTAAGCCTGGTAGAGCTCTTGGGCTTGCTCTTCTGGTGATTTGACCGGGGGAGGCGGTGGTGGTGGCCGTGGTACTGGTAGGTGCATTGGCGGTTCAATGCCGGGGAAGGGTGGTGCTGGTGGATGCTGGCCCCCTGGGTCCGATCAGCATACCATCGCGGACGGAATGGATGGCTATCACTTACAGAGGTGGAACCAGATTTGCCTCTCGGCCTTGTACTGGAAGAAATCCTGGTTCGTGGCTCCAGCGAACCGCGCTTGTGATCTGGTAGCGGCTAACATTACTGGTAGGTGAACGGAGAGGATGCGCTCCCATGTCCACGTGGGTTCTCTGCTACTGGGCAGAATCTGTAGCATCGCCCTGATGGCACCTAGTTGGCTTTGGTAAACCATGATGCTTGGTGAAGGTTGATGGAGTTGTCGGAGTCGATGTTGTTGAAGGAAGGAAGGAAAGCGCGCGCGAGGTCGAGGTGTTTGAAGGGAGCTGGGCAAGCGAGCTGGGACTGCGATCATGAGAAGCTGATGCGGCATCGATTTTCAGCCCACAAACATGCGCGTTCCTAGCTTCACCCACTCGGGCGAGGTGGTATATTGGAAAGTGTCTCCAAGCTACCAAATGTGAAAGTCCTGCATCTCTGGGTTTTGGCCTAGTCCTTCTCCATTCATCATTCCATGGACGTAGCATTCTCCTATGAATCGATAGCGGTTTTTCTTGGTTTTCCGAAGTATAAAGGGCGTTCTTCCACCCAGAAGAACGACAATACTATCACCTATTCGGGAGGAGTATGGACTGAGGCCCATGTATCCATTTTTAGTGGTGAAGAACCGACGGCCATAAGCTGCTTTCTGCTGTTCCTTCATGAAATATGTTGCGCGAGCGAGATCCTCGGTAGATAGTTCCTTGTGGGAAATTTGGATGTACATGCCATGTTCTCGATGAGCCACTTCAAAGTATTGACGCCATGCATAGTAACAAAGGCGCAACTCATCTGATGATATAGCAGGCTCAAGTTTGACCTGGCCAATCAGTGTCTGAACGAATACGCTCTCAACATTCTCGCCGGTCGGGTATGACATGAGTTTATGAGCCATAATATGCCATTGTCGTGTTCGAATTCTGGACAGCCCGTCGCGCATAGAGCTCCCTCGGGATATCGTTCCAGATGCTGGGATGAACTCGTCAAAAATCATACCGACAGAATCGAGCGAGTCTATAATTTTTCCGCGGGCATTCAAGACCTTGTTGTCAGGTCCAAATGTACATGTTGCTTTGGAATCGCCCGCTGCACACATGAAAGTGAAGCCAGGGTGCGAAGAGAATGGCAATGTAGGAACGTGAGCATCCCAATCAGGAACCCAGGATGGTAGACCCGGCCGAACTCGACATCTGTTATCTTCAACGGCGCTTAAAATATCAAGATTCCGATCTCTTTGAATCCAGGATTTGACCATTCTAGTATAAACCTCCGAGGCATCCTGTGAATAGTCCGGAAGCAAGGAAAGGCTGTCCACGTCTGAAGCCAGCCCAAGAAGCGCGTAAACCTTATCCCTAGCATCGGTGGCGTAACTGTTGCGAGCTTCAGATAAAAGGCGAAGTAAGGGTCGTTGCTTGTCATCTCTCATACGGAAATCGGATAACTTCATCACCAATTTCGGGTCCACGTCGGTGATTGCGTCCAATGAATGATCTGAAATGTACTTTGCAGCTCTAGTCATGTCGGACCATGAGCATGTATCGGCTCCACAGACCACTACCACAGATTGAGCGACTGAAACCTCCTGAATGATCCAAATTCTTGTAAACCACTCACGCCAGAATATTGCGCTGAGGGCTCGCCAGCTCGGACTCGATCGTTCTGGAAGACCTTTCGGAGTGAGTTCCCCTATCGTGATTGGTTTCTGCACATTAGAACCAGTTTCTGAGCTAGCTGCTCGTGCAACATCTCTCAGGAGACTAAAGCCAGTTGAGCTAGTCCTGGAACTCTCTCCAAGCCAAACCACCACTCTCGTAGCGCCGTGGTAGATTTTACGCATGTGTTGTACTTGCGAACTCCGCTCTTCAGTATCGCCTTGATTAATACACAATGCATCTATCCAGAGGATGCGGACTGAACTCGAATTTCGTAGTCGTCGAAGTGCTGATCTTAAGTTCTCTTTGATGAAAATGAACTGGCCATTGCAAAGTATCGGATGGGACGGGCCCTTGCCCCAGGTATACGAGAGTGTCTCATAACTAGGCAAATCCTGGAACGAATAAGCAGAGAGATTGCACTCTATCACATCATCGCCTGATCCAGGAAACAGGGTCATTAGACGTATCATATTCTTCTCTGGGAAGACAGAATATTTGTAAGGTTGCAAGCCCCTGCGCTGGTGTCAGAACGGCAGGCTTCCAACGCATACATACATACAAGGGCTCCTTTAATTTTATAGATATAGGGATTTCGACAGGTTGGTTATCACGACGGTGGATTTCCAGTCTGTAATCCGCCGCCCACTTCTGGTGTGTGTGAGCAAGCAGTTTCATAATCATGTGAGCGAGCAATCTTGTCCGTACCAGCCGCGTGATTCTTTTTTTCTTTTTTCTAACCCGAATTCAATTAGAACCATATTCTGCGGTTCATCCTGAGAATAAGGCTCAGCTTACCCCGGCATTATTGCGTGATCCAAGAAAATTTCAACTCGTTGAAAGGGGCGCGCTGAGTTGAGTGTCGCCCGTGCTTTATAGAGCCACTCGTTCATTGGCGTGAGTTTTGCATTGTGTTCTCCGCCCATCTGGACCGTTGAACCATCCCATGACCGGCGGAGCATTTTTGAAATAGTATCGAGTGTTATAGTATATAAGACATCTGATGATCTGCCAGCTGTAGCATTTTGGAATAATTTTTCATACCGTTCAATGTCGGCGCCTGCCTATGTTTCAGAGCCTGCTCTCACAGCTAAAAATAGATCTCTCTCGCAGGCGAGGCAGGGGCAAGGCAGGGGCACTGCAGCCTTGATCCGCACGGAGCTAAGCCTTTTGCAGGCCAATTGCACCAGGGGTGGTTCCACTAAATGGGGAGTTAAGGATCAATAATAGACTTCATGTGCAACCCTCTTATTATTCTCGTATCAGGCACACTGGAGGTTGCGATAAATATTCAATTAGTATCAGAACCCGGCAGAGACATGCATTTGAATATATTGCCCAAAGGCAAACTCAACCATGGAGCAAACGTCGCACCGGTGAAATTGCAAACTCGTCAAACTCAGGCCAGTAGCTTGATATTTGAAAACAAGTACAAGAACATCGTACCCCAACCCAGCTTAACAGTATATCTACGATTTAGCAAGTTAGAAGCGCCTTCAACTTGGCTTGACCTCCCTTACAATTAGCTGTTGTGATCAACTTCGGCGATTCTCCACCAGCACTCTTCAAAATCCCCTTAAACTCCTGGCAAATATCCTTGACACCCTTCCCACAAGATCCCGAGATGTTAGGCACATCACCGTAGTTCGAATTGATGCCCACTAAGTGAGCCATCACACCATTGGCCTTGAAATTGGAAATTACGACGTTTCTGGGATGGCCGTTCTTGCTGCAGTTACCAGAGCTGCGAAAAAGCTTGCCGAATTTAACTATCGTATAGTCATTGATTGCAACGGTATCTTTTCCGTTGAGTTGAACGACTTTGTCCTTCGCAGTGAACATCTT
This sequence comes from Hyaloscypha variabilis F, assembly GCA_002865655.1. Lineage (NCBI taxonomy): Eukaryota > Fungi > Ascomycota > Leotiomycetes > Helotiales > Hyaloscyphaceae > Hyaloscypha > Hyaloscypha variabilis. The sequence goes on along the minus strand of KZ613961.1, from coordinate 699,322 downwards.
CAACCTAGTTGGCACCTATGATAACGTTAGAAAGGGTAGCATCGTCCTTGAGGATGAAGACGGCGCTGCCACTTCCGGTATCCTCACCCATGTTGCAGGCACGCCCGCTGTCAAATTCCTTATTTCCCATGCATTCGATGCCAGATATAGAGCTGGGGGTTGAAAGAGAACAATGCTGCGAACTCGTGAAGGAATGTTGAGAGTTTGCGCAGCCGAGAGGGTGGCCAAGATGGCAGTGAGGACTGTATATTGGAGCTGCATCTTGCAGAATTGTTTTGAAAGCGTGTGGATCATACAATATCTGAAAAGAATGTATACCAAATAAGTTCTGGGTGAGAGGAAGTTTATGGAAACAGAAATGCCTTTTCTTTTGTATTGAAATCGAACTGTATTATGGAAATGGGGTCGAAGTTCATGGTCCCAGTTCGGCGATTCGGCGAAGTACCTCAAGGTGCTTAATCTTTGAGCTACTTTACTTGAAAGGTCCTTAATTTCATAACTTGATTCTTCCAGGCTGGCAAAATGGCATCGTTTAAAGGGTCTTTGTGGAGTTGAGAAGGAAGAGCAGTCTCGGCTTGTTGTACGGAGTATGATTGAGATGGCAGCACGTGGTGAGCAATGAGCTTTCTACGCTAGTCATAGGATTAGCACCCGATTTTTAGATTAAGGTTTACCTATCTCACTCACTCAAACCCATGTCTCTGGTGGGCCAGTATCCAGAAGAATGATGGAATGGATCAATCGAACGCCAAGGGTTGTTGCAGGCTGGAGGACTTCACGTGCTGAAGGAATGCGATCGTAGTTGAGTCGAACTTGGCACTTCAAATTCAATTTACGTAAGGAAAGTAAAATTTAGTCTGAGATTTGAGGACGGAGTTCGTCCGAGGGACATTGGAAACTCATGGATAAGCTGAGCTGAGTAGCACGAAATCCACTTGCTGCATCTCAGACGAGAGTCTTGGGGCTGCAAAATCTTTCCACTCAACTACCTTTTATCCGAAGTTTCGGATTTTCGAATGACTCTTGGCTGGTTTGTTTGCTTTTTCTTCGTGGCTTGGTCTCAAGACTCTTAAAATATGCTTACTTGGCGAAGCCAAAGGCAGACTTAGCAGCATGAAATGGTGATGAAATTGACGAAATTTGTTTGCCTATCTTACGCACAATGATTGATACTGCTACGAATCTTTTCCCAAGAACTTCAAGCCTTCGTCTGCTTCTCAATCTCAAGCAATTGCCTCGCCAGCTCGACGAAAGTTTCTTCCTTGCTTCTGAAAGTCATTCCGAGAACCTTCTTTGCCTTCTCGCTGCTGCAATCAAACGCATTCTCTCCCAGACCGTCTTTACCAGGCGTCCCTTCTGGCGTGCGGTCTGTCAATTCTGGGATATCCTTACGGAGAATATCAGATATTTGCTGGGATGACACCTGCCCAGCACAAATGACAAATCTTTGTCCCGAAGCATCAGGCAAAGTGGCAGCTTTGATGTGTGCTGTTGCGACATCCTGAAAACTGATCAGCCTGCTGGGGAGCCTTCTAATAGAAGCCACTTACTCTCACGTCTACATACGTGTGTAGACCATTTGGAGGCTCATCCGCATCCCTCTTCGAATTGATGAACAAATCGTAAATCCGAGAGTTTGATTGATTGAGTTCCTTGACACTCCTTACAGAGTGACGAAGTGGTCCATACACCATAGGAGGCGCCAGGGTCGCCAGATCAAAGTTTGGTTTCTCCTTCTCAATGAAGTCCCACGCTGTTCTCGTCAGCACAAGGTCACTTCACCACTCAGAAAAACTACCTGATAACTCAGCAAACTTTTTACTGGCTTGGTAAGCATTGTTTGGGGTCCCAGTCAAGGCTCCATCCCACGTAGTTGGATTCCAGTCTTCCTCGATATACACTTTCTGCGGGGTGGTATTGGCGGGTGCAGCGAAGTTGATGATAGCTGCGCAGCTACTTGTGATCACGACCCTCTTCACTGTCGGTGCATGTGCTTTAATTGATTTCAGGACTTCCAAGGTCCCCTTGATGGCAGGATCGAGGAACTCTCGATTGTCGGATATTACTCTGTACAAGAAAGGAGACGCAGTGTGAATGACGGTATCAAAGGGTGGGGTAGATTGAACTACTTCGTCAAATGCTCCAGGAGCAGTGATATCTGCGACAATGCCGAAGTCAAGTTTTGTTCCATGGTTAGGGAAGTCGACGAGTACTTGTTGTGCTTTGCTTTCGCTGCGGACGATGCTGCGCACTGAGTAGCCGAGGGAGAGAAGTTGGTCAAGGATATGTGAGCCCACGAAGCCGTTCGCTCCTGTTAACAGAATTCGTTTCGCCATTTGGTGCTTGAGATTAATTTCAGAGGATAATGATTTGCAAGTTCAAGGACGAAGCTGTCTTTATATCCCGAGATAGGATGAATGTGATTAGAAGTCAGTCGACTTGCTGACTGTTCAGAAATTTCCTAATCAGTCTCGCTCTTGAACTGCATAAACTCCGCCCTGGTCATCGACAGGGAGTTAACACCGGAAACATTGAACGGGGAAATATACCGACCAATCATATTGAAATGCAGTGGATGCGGATTTATTTCCGACCCCCTCTATCGGAAAAGTTGTCAAATCAACCCCGCGACTTCTTATTCATCGCCTTGCAGCCGCAGATCTGTACGATGACACAGCAACGCCGAGTTTCATACGCATCATAACTTTTCGCAAAAATTGGTTCAGATGGAGTTAGAATACGGGTTCATAGCTTCGTTCGATGATTTCGGGTCGCTGTCTTGTATGCTCAAGAGCATGGATTGAGTCCGTAACTTAGCTTCATATTTAGAGGACTATTGCGCACACAAAACATTTCCTGGGTAAGTGAAATATGTCTAATAATGCAGGCAGTTGATGGCACTCGGGGCACTGAAAGCTCTCAATTTAAATGTTGTCCAAATGCCCCTGGGCTAAACTCAAGTCTGTATTTTAATTCACACAGCTCAGGGAGTCCTCGTTCGGCAGAATCTCAAGCACTTATCATAATTCATTTTGAACTCAACACGATGGATTTGATGCAACGTTGAAAGATATTGAAGTTGCGCATGATTTGATGGAAAGAATTCAGTCGAATTGAAACATGATCTATTGAACTAAGAGATTCAATTATTTGAAATCAATTGAAGATTGGGAGGCAGCCGAAGTACTAAGAAGAGGTCAGCGAAATTCTAGGAGAACATTTCAGCACTCACCATAAGAGGATCATTGAACCTAAGATTCAAATTCAAACCACTAATCTTCTTGATCTCTTCCTCAGTGAGATCAAACCCTTTCGCGTCCAGGTTCTCTAGCAGCATTGGAAGTGTATCACTCTTCGGAACAACTGCAATATCTTGCTGGGTAGACCACCTCAGCAATACTTGTGGCGCAGTTTTTCCATGGGCCTTTGCAATTTCAATGATCACCGGATGCTGGAAGAGATGGGGTGCCTGAACAGCATGATCGAGATCCATTTCCACATACCCAGTTGGGCCAAAACTGCTGTAAGCGGTCACAGTTATGCCTTCCTTCTTTGCAAAGTCGACGAGAGGTTTCTGCACAAGGTACGGATGATGCTCAATCTGGAGAGTAGCCGGCCTGATCCGTGCGTATCTGAGGAGATCCAGAATCACGGATACATTGAAGTTGCTGATACCTAGAGATTGTACGAGTCCGATATCGACCAAGTTTTCCATGGCTTCCCAGGTCTCCCGTATTGTGGCATTTGATGTTTGAATGTCGGTTGGTGTCACGCCATCATTGTACCATCCAGGTGGGTAGCGTATTGCCGGAGATACATATTTGAGACCAATTGCTGCATTCATTAGCTAAGTAATTCAGTGCGGCAGAACTAGCGTACGGAAATGCATGATGTATAAATCCAGGTAGTCAAGACCCCAGTCCGTCAAAGATTTCAGGCAAGCTTCTTCAACACGTTCCTTCTCGTGAAATGTATTCCATAACTTGGAAACAATGAACAATTCTTCACGCTTGACAAGACCATCTTTGATTGCTCTTGCCACACCTTGACCTGCTTCTACTTCATTTCCGTAATCTGGGAAAGTCAGAGTAGTTCTCGTTACGATAGGGTTGGGACTGACCACAAGCTCCGTCAAACAAACGATACCCAGCTTTAATTGCATCGTAGACATGATCTGCTGTTTTCTCATTCGGAATTTTCCAAAGCCCATGGCCCACGAGGGGCATTTGCTTTCCATTGTTGAGTGTCAGTGTGATGTTTGGCATAGTTGGAGGATGTTGGAAAGAATCCTCCCTGGCAGGCAGAAGACTTTATATTGATATCTTGTCCGAGAAGTCGAGAAAGACTGACAGTGGCGTGGTACATGATGAATGATGTGACTTCAGGGGAACTTGTGGTCAGCTGTTGTCCGGCTAAATGGGATCACGTGTTTACCTGGTCAGGTGGCAAAAGAAGCAACGGGACGTGGAAATGGTGAAATTCACTGTATTTGAGTGCTAAGAAACTTGAAGCCCTGTAGAGCCGAGAGTATTTTGGAGACAAGAAAGAAATTGATGCTCTCTAGAGCCAAGAAAAACATCTGTAGATGCGAGGATGCTCTGTGGAGCCGAGATTCTTAAAAAGGCAAACAAAACGTGTTTGAAACAGAACTACATCTTTAGATGCGAGAAGCGAAGCTCTGTAGAGCCGAGATCATCTTTAGATGCGAGCCATATCACCGTCGCTAGTCCGCCAGCTCATTCCCGCTCCTCTTCCTCCCACAATGACGAATAGTCGGATGAAATATGCGATGAGAGAGGTCGAATACCAGATGTTAGTGATGACGGTGAGCTTTGGGAGTTGGGGATGATCGATGATCCAGAAGAGGGAGCAGCCTCATCCGGAGAGTCTTGTCGAGATGGTCGAGATGGGGTGCGAGGGATCAAGACTTAGGAGGCAGACAAGTCTTCAATTGTTCCGACAGCCCTGGACTGCACCACCCACTCCTTCTTCATCCGGAGAATTTCATCCTTTGATGGCCCATCACGAATGGCATTTGCCACTGATAGTACTCCTCCACCGTCTTAAGCTCCTCTTTATCTTCTCGCAGCCCAGCATACATATCCCATGCTTCAATGATATTTGAAATGTCCGCCGCACTGACTTTGGAAGATGGGTCAGCTCGGCCTATTCTGCCGACAGAGGCATGGTCAAGGTGAGAGAGAAATTTGCTGTAGCGTGGACTGCCATTGCCGAAAAACTTGATGGTCGTTGTATTGAGGAATGCAGGAACTCCGTCCTCATTCTCGAGGCCTTCGATATGCTGCAGGATATAGTCGACGAAGTCTTGGTTGCGTGAGGGGGTGATGCTTTTGGGAGATGGTTTCATTTGACGGGTTCGGAGGAAGACAGCCTTTTCGATGGCGTACCGAAGGAGGCCTGGACGGTCTTGGAAGAATGGTACACAAACGAGATGGCTCAACTTCTCGCAAAAGGTCTTGCTCCAATTGGTGTTATCGATAGTCAGCTTCCCGGTATGGTCTTTGAGCTTCTTCTCGTGGATACTCTCGATGGTCAGACCCTCCAAGACATTCAGAGGACTGGTCTTGAAGCGTCTGTCGAAACGCTCCCAGAGAGTGATCTCGGCGGGAGTGGTGGCTTCGAGAATAATTTTATCTTGAATAGTCCATGGTACAAGTTTGGCACGCTTGGAGGAATGGTCGGAGGGGCTCGCTTGTCTCTTTGGAGGCATTTCGATGGAGAGGACAGTGGATTGAGATGGATGGGTTGTGGAGTGTGAAAAGGTGAAGGGGTATTGTTCGGGCAGCGAAGTACGTTGGGAAGTGCGGTTGGCACTGATTGGGAAGGCCCACCTTTGCGCACCTTCCGTCGGAAGCTGTGCTCGAACGCGATGACTTGAATATCTAGAGACAGCATTCTCCCTTGGGAGGAAATTTCAACCTATTCAAAGACCCAAAAGTTCTTTCGGAACGGCCTTATGGTACGGGGGCTGGGTGCTGCAGCTGCAGAATGCACAAAATATACTGAGAAGATGCAATTCTCTTCCCTGTCTACAACAGCCGAGATGTATCGATCAAATGCACAAAAAAAGAGGAATAGGTTTTGAGCGTGTATTGCAGGAATATCGTCTTTCTCGGCAGCGTTGTGGAGGGCAAACTGACCAAGAATGTGCTGCTGCATTAAACTGGAAGTGATTGATTTGATATACTCCGGCAGGTGGCTGCTTTTAGATGCCCGACGCCCGTACAAACTTTCCTGGGGATTTGCCCTTGACTTCCCCGATAACGCCAATTGGGTTGCGTGTCGACTGCGTTTGCTTCGATCCTCGCCAAATAAGGGGGTTGCGATCAATTAACGAGACGGGGGAGGCGGCCGCTTCATGCTGAGATGGGCACAAGGGTATTTCGGGAGTGGGCAGGCTTGAGAACACAGGGTTTGGTTCCTGCTTTCGCACGTGGGTTGCGATGAATTGCATTTGGCAACCCCAAATTTCTCATGCTTGCACTGGGTAATGTGTTCTTATAAATCGAATTGCATGGATCTGAGGTTCATAGAGCCAGACGATGTGGTGGGACAATGCAGGCATGGTCCACACTCTCCTGTTCCCAAAATCACACCGAAAATGTGCTACTTCCCTAGTAAGTTTTGCCGTCTGGATATCTCCGAGTCAGCGCACGATAACACGAATTCCTAGAGGTCTCTGACTTCCATTTGGGAGGCATTCCATGGCTCTTTGCTTTGAGACAATGATGATTTGCGTCGTGATCTCATCTCTTCATCGTGCCCTAAGATTCTTGTAGTTTCCTCCCTTCCTCCCTTGACCCTTAATGTTAAAATCAAGTTCAGGAGATAATAAATGCGGAACAGGTAGCTGCAGCCTAGGGTCTTATTATGTATCTAGAAATTGATCTCGGACTCTATTGCTGCATTTTGCGCTGTAAAAGTTAGAAGGAAGAGAAGGAAGAGAAGGAAGAGAAGGAAGCCCAGCTATAGAGAATTAGCAAAATGGAGAGGAAATGGAGAAGTTTATTTCTGCAGCAGTCCAAATCGCAGTTCGACCCGACTTCCTGGTACGTTTGTCTGTCGGAGATTGTTGCAGATTGCATTTTCCATCTGCTGCCACTAGTGGGCACGAATTGTGACTTGAAGCCGCTGTTAAGGTCGTGAAATATCTTCTACGTGGGACCCCATCATGCAGAATGCGAGGCAATGGAATAGATTTTTTTTGCTCGCACTCTGCTGTGGGTCGAAACCTGAGACTGCTGATGCCATCCCTACTTCAATAGAGATATTTAATTGTTGTCAGCACCTTACGAGACTTAGTTGGAATTGATGAGAAACTTGCAAGGTAGAAGCACCACAGTTAGGGATTGCTCTGTTGAGATTGGAATCTGAGGACTTGCTGATTGCATTTCGACTTCGATAAAGACTGGAAGATACTGTTGCGGATCTGTGAGGGTGCCAGCAATTCAAGGCGAAGAAGTTTGGTTCGAGTAGAGAACTATTTGGCAGGATTTTGCTGTTGGAGCTTGGCTTTCCTTGAATTCCAAGCAAAAAGGGCGGCAAGGGCCGTAGAACTCGCAAACACATTACACTGAATAGCTACCGGAGGGGAAGTACGCGGCGCAGCACTCCTCGGCAGTCGTTTGTTGAATAAAGGCGGGGCTTCCGGAGAGGTTGCGGTCGAAATTTCCGTAATTGAAGACCATATCGTAGTTGTTTACTGGGTTACAGCGGCACAAATGGTGATCGTGTCGAGGATTGGGTTTATATAGTGCGTGTAGCGTCGTTGAATGATAGATTCTATGCACGGGAATGAGTACGAGCTGACCGCAAGTCACGTCTATGTCGATTATATGAACAGAGTACTGTGAAAAATTTTCTATCTAACAGAGTACTAAGCCAAGTGACCAATATAGCTGCCCCAATTGACTGTTGCAAACGCACTAGCAGGCAAATCACGGAACTGAATGATATCCAACACCCAGATGATAGTGCGTGAGGAGCAGTATGTAAATCCCACCAAATACATAGGTAACTGAGCCTTGAGCGGCACATCCAATGACGGATCCTTCAAAATTGAGTTGTTTCGTATACTGGCCGCCAAAGATGATAGCCTCGAGCGGGCTTTTGGTACCTGTAATGAAGATCCTGGAAGCTCGATAACCAATGCAGGCTTCTCCGATATCAGTTCCGACTGGTTCTCAGATAATTTCTGTGACGTCGCGTCGATATTTTCAGATTCGATTATTAAGGAAGATCGGGGTCGGAAGTATCGCTGAAGTTTTGGGTACAAGAGATACGCAAAGCCAGTAATGCTGAAGTAGAGAATGACACAGGCCAGCATTGACAAGCTTGATATTCTCCACGCAGTCTGTTCGTCCTTTGTGGGGAAGTGGTCGTTCCAGGCCGCTAAAAAGAGGGCTATATATGCCAGTGTCATAAAAATGAACATTGGCCACGCGCCCCGTTCTTTCAAGTCAGGCCAAGTAGTATTTTCGATTCTGTCGTAGGGTAAAACTCTAGGTGCAAAGATGATATGCATCTTTCGAAGAATATTAATCCAATGCGTCCAATAAAGAGACCAGTGCCATTCCTTCCGACTAATAAAGTCCAAAGGTGTGCGGTGGTATGGCCTTCCTGCTGCATCCCCACCATCTTTCAAAATATCGGCCATGGTTGTCTGAGTAGTCAGATATTCGGGTACACCGACGTCCGCACCTTTATGCCACCAACAGAATGTCGCACCAAGACTGCAGAGCACGAAAGCCGCCGTTGTAATCTCCAACCCTGTTATGACCAAACCCTCTGCGGCACGAGCAATGATAGTGACAGTGAACCACAGAATTTGTAACACCGAGACGAATCGAATAAGGACATCCATCTTGTTCTTGTCGTCAATGTCCTTCTCCGTATACACGGGGGGTTCGATATATTTGCGATTGATCAAGTAAAGAAGTTGTTTTGCATCGAGCGGGATCGGCTTGAAGTCAGGTGTGCAGAGGAAGAATCCGCCGGAGTCGGCATAGAAAGCATGCTTCATTGTCCATTCAGGTAGATTGGGATCATGAATGGAAGCACGAAAGTCGCGGACAGACTGCTTAGCTGAGGACCATTGGCCGAGAGCCAACTGTAAGATAAACTCAGGACCAAGAGCACAGAGGAAGGTAAGCCATAGTCTGCGCCATAGTATCTTAAAGCGTGTGTCTTTTGTTGAGGGGATGTGAAGGCATAAGACAGACCAGGAGCACAAAAAAATCGTGGCAACACAACTCCATACAATATCGATTGATCCTCGACCATTAGGGGATGGTGTCCACCCTTGCGTGAGGATTTCCGAAGAGGTCTTTGTTGATTGCTCCGTCGAGAGAACATCGGGAACAGGCGCTGCCTGGAGGTTCTGCACCCTTAACATTAGGATAACCAAGAAGGGCTTGCTGTGGAAGAACATAGTCGCAAGTTTGGGGTCACCAAATTGCTGCAGAAGGGTGGATGATGAGATATATCAGGAAATGCGCAGCAAGGCAAGTTGGACATCATCGACTGTTCCAACATAATCCTAAGAGTACCGATGGCTGCAGTAGCCGTGACCTGCAGTGGTTTCAGAGGACCAGAGGGTTGGGAGAAGTGGGGGAAGCACTTGCAATAAGAGGAGGGTTTGCCGCCCATCTACTAGCTATGCAGCAATGTCGGCAGGAATACAGGAGGAGATGCCTATTAGAGATGCAATTGCAGAAAGCCAACACGCGTACCAGCCAATGGTTGGCAAATCTCCAATTATCCAAGATTAGTAACGAGTTTCATGGGGGCTGTTGGGGGCACCAGGGGCAACCAACTCCATAAATAACTGCATGGGGCTAGACAGCGACGCCAGCTTGCAAAAGCAAGAAGTCACTCATAGCTAGCATCAAAGCTAGGCATTTCTATATTGAGGAAGAGTTCCTCATTTCAACACACCGCGGTCTGATGCTTCTGCAGTCCTTGAAGCTTGAACAAACAGCATTTGGATCGTTCTTGGCGAACCATCGACAGGTACCTTATCCTTCAACCTAGTGCTCGTGTAACCCAACTTATGAAGCAAGAATTGTGGACAAATTTCATTTGACGCGGAACATGACTCATTCGACCCGCCGGTTCCGACCCTTGCCCTGAAACATCTCAGACGAAACATTGCATGCGCGCGGCAAGATAAGAACGTGATGGTAGGGTGCCATAAGTATTCGACGAGATTCAGGTCGAGCACTTCTGTTCGCAGAGGTGCAGTGCACTGTGGCCCTCCCGTCAAGATAGAACAAGCCAATACGAGGTGTGTGTTCGAGAGCACGTAAGCAGCTTAGCAGACGTGAAAATCCGAGTCAGCCATCGAACGTTCAGGATTGGGCATCATCGGTCAAAGCTCGTCCAAGATGAGCATCATCCGAGGACCTGCTCGCATATTGAGACCGGTGCGACCGGACCCTATAAGAGCCCACGAAAGTGAGTGGGAAACAGACGAGGAGTCAATAGAGGCACACAAGGATAGGAGAGGCGCAGAGGAGTGGTGAAGCAGCAGATAGTCTCTCCCCTTAGAATCGAGACTTGGGCCATGTGCAGACCGTAAAACAAAATTAAAAGGAGTGGCCAAGTAAATAGGGTTCGATTCCTGGCCACTGGCTCCTGGTGGTAGTGCACCTCCCTTTGGGAATATTAGTCATCACACGCTAAGAGAGCTGAAAGATAATCAACTTTATGCTGAATGTTGGGCATCGTGTCAGAATCAGTGGCCGATACTCCACAACTCCCACGACCGCAAGCGTGCAAAGCTGCATACTCGAGGAAGGCTCCAGCTTCGACAAGAGCTTCTACGGGAATTGCATCCTCGAGCCGAGCTCCGTTCTCGACCCATACGACAATTGCAAACTCTGCTTCGTGCATGTATGTACCCCTTTCGTCCTCCAGCACGCCCAAACCTTGCTTTTGCCTCCAGTTATCATTTATTAACATTGCTTTCAGTGCGCGTCTGTATATTGCGACGGTAGAACGATCACGATCACGATCACTGTATATACAATTCTCATCCAACCATGTCTTCCGCCGACGACGACGAAAAGAGACCTCTCATCAACAAGAACAAACCCCTCCAAGACTACTATGCGAGTCTCGAGTCCAGGATCGGGTATAGATTGGTGTTAGGAGGTACACGCCATTTCGGATTCTATGCTCAAGGGTCATATTGGCCGTTCCCTGTTAGCAGAGCACTCAGGGCTATGGAAGACCACCTTATCACCACTCTGGCGCTAGAGAAGGGTTCCAAAGTGCTAGACGCAGGCTGCGGGGTTGGGCACGTCGCTATTCATCTGGCCAAGAATGGCTACCGTGTCCATGGGATTGATGTAGTTGAGCATCACCTTGTCAAGGCGAGACGAAATATCAAAGCGGAGGGCCTGGAAGGCAAGGTCACGGTCACAATGGGTGATTACCATCATCTTGAGGTCTTTGCAGATGAGAGCTTTGATGGCGCATACACGATGGAGACGTTCGTTCATGCAACCGATCCTAAAGCTGCAGCTGCAGAGTTTTTCCGTGTCCTGAGACCTGGAGGCTCCCTCGCTATGTACGAGTACGACCACGTCGATTATAGCACCCAAAAAACAGAAGTCAGCACGTCATGGACAACTATCAATCAACAGGCTGCGATGCCAGCGTATAATCAATTTCAGCAGGGTGTGTTGGAAGGCATTCTCGAGGAAGTTGGGTTCCAAGATGTCGTCGTGAGAGACATTTCAGAGAACGTTCTTCCAATGCTAAGGATGTTCTATCTCTTGGCATTTATTCCATACTTTATTTTTGTGCTTTTTGGGCTCAAGTCCTATTTTCCAAATACAGTAGCGGGATATGAGGGATATGTCTATCGAAATGCCGCCCGATATATAGCAGTGTCAGCAAAGAAACCACTGGGTAGTGGCGAAATTAAGCTTGGCGAGGAGAAGAAGACCCGTTGAATAGCGTTGTAGTCCCGCGGTCGTAGGTCTTCCAGATCCCAAGTCGTGTCTTTTTATGGAATCTTCTCTTTTGTATATTGTTTGACTTTTAGGCTCTGTGGCAAAGTCCAACGTATCTCAGAACATTGACAGCGCTTTGAGAGCGCTTTGAGAACTTGGGAAACAATTTGCCTTGGTTGGAGAAAAATTATCTGGCTAGCCACCCGTCGCTAAGCACTTCATATCAGTATCTCAAAAAATACAATGTAGAACTAGTACAACAAGCCCAGGAAGACTCCTTACTCTCAGCTCCTGGGCGTCCACGTAAAAGAGGATTTCATAAGGGCTAGAAGTATAATTTTTCCTACGAAAGTAACATTTCGAAAGAATTCAAAGGACTCGGAAAAAAAATTTGAGGGAAAATGGGACATTTACCTATATTGAGACCTCCGCGAACTATTTCGGCTAACTTCAGGCGGCTTAGGAACTAGTATATACAAAAGCTCTATAGAGTATTGACTTTTGGAGGGGGTGGCTGATTTCTGGCGATTCATAGGCTAGGACTCAGACAAGCAAGCCATTGTCTCAAAGAAGAGAGGCCTGTTCTGTTTGTGGAGAGACACTTCCACGTTATGCAGCTGCCAATTGGCCGTCTATAGTAGTGCGCCAAGATATTTTGCTTCCGTATATGACTTCACAGAGAAGCTTTTAACCACTGGAAACTCTTAATCAAGTACAAGGAACGCAACCAAGACTCGTACCAACAAAGGTGGCTTCCCAGCAATCGGGACAATTTTAAAGACAGCAAGTATTAGTGGCAAACGGAATTTGCAGCGCAAGGCTGCTTCTCCATATACCAAAATTTCAAGGAGATTCAAAGCCCAGCGAGAATTTCACCTTGTCGAATGTCCCTTGATTTGAGAAACGTTTCGGCCAGAGCCTTGCCTTTCCGAAGAGTTACCTGAGTTGTGCAAGAATAAAGACCCACGATTTCACCAGTATCCGCACGAATTCAGACAACGCCGGGTGAACGTACAAGTGCGGTCTTGATCACCCATCCTATGCCTTGTCTCCACTCAACCCAGCCCATCTCCTTTCCTTGCTCGCTCCCAGACCACCAACGAAGCCTTTCCCCACGTCCAGTGTCGAGCCTCCCCGATAGATATGACTCAATCCATGCCCAAGAATCTCTGCATATGAAACGAGCCCCAGCTTGACGGCGTCTTGAAGCATATCTAGCGTATCGTGCTGCTTGATGGCATTCTTGTACTTTCGTTTCAAAAGTGCGTCTTGAGGTTTGCGGAGCTTGATCGTGTATTGTTTCAGTGAGGAGGCATCGTACTGAGTCTGCAGACCAATTCGGTGACCGATGCTATTGACAACATAGTCAACGGTGTCGCGGGTGAAGGTGTGGTATTTGACTTTTTGCTCTTTAGTCGAACCGGTTGTGCTCGTCGCGTCGGAGGCCTTCAAGGGCAGGTGGATACTCTCAAAATTGACCCCAGGAAGGCTCAAGATCGTTTCGATGTGATCATCGTCCTCTGCAATAAATTTCAGTGGTGAAGTTTTCAGCGAGAGAAGTAACGCGTACTGTAAATAACATATCCATCATGAAACCGTGAATTGCCGGAATAACTTATTAGAAAGAAGAGGTCCACGAAGCCAATGAGTCGAAGCCTCCCAGTCAAGCGTTTTCCATTGACTTTCACTTCCCAGGGGTGTAAATCACTGTTGTATGGCCGTACGTTAGACACGCCTGAGCTTGACAGTGGGCAAGATTAGCCTCGCACATACCAATCACATTGCAAAGTCTTGTCTTCGATTGACCTGCCGAATACTTTGAGAACTCGATGATATGAAGCCATGTCGGTTTAATCTAGGATTCACATAGCAATAAAGAGGCCTTTTGTCGAGTTTGGGGTTTGGTAACGACTTGCTTCGAGGAGCTGTCGTCGCGGTCACATGCAACCCGATATCCGAAGTTGCAACACAAGCCAACAAGACGAGCTTCAAAGACCGCAAAGATAATCGGAGGCTGTCTTTCTCAAGCTTGTTGACAGATTTGTTCGTGTATGCATAGGATTGCGCAAACATCAAGGGTCGTCCGGCAAGGTGTTTGGTCCGTGGCTGCCGCGGCCCCTCTTCGTAGTGCAAAGCTGTTGACCCCCTGGTACATGGCTGCAGTAGTTGATCTGCGTGGTTATGCTGGTTGGGAGTGTGGCTGGCTGAGCGGCTGATCTTTCCGGGGTTGTGAACTGAACGGGACCCAAAACCGCTAAAACAACCGAACATGCACAGAGACTCGACGCAGCTTGGTCATTCGCTCCTGCATTGTCAATCCTTGATCGCCAGGATGGGCGACAGGCCCACCTATTGGTATCTAGTACGACGACGATGCTGTGTGATGTGTACAAATTAGAAGTCACTTTGGGACTGCAATTATATGACCAATTACTGTAAAACTGAGTTGTATGTGTAATATCCGCTCGTGTAACATCTTTGTGTTCATCTTTTGTGCGGATTCTGCGAGCTTTCCTTCCATTCGTCTGACTTTCCACATTCTATACTTCGGGTCCTCTTCTCCCAACGAGTTTCCAAGCAAACTCTTTCCTCTCCCATCTCTCGGCCTTCCGAGCACTCCTCCACTATGTCGTGGACAGACCAGAATGAGATTATGCGCTTCGCCAAGCAGATGCTTGATGCGACCGGCAGCAGCACTCCTTCCGAGAATTCGATGATATCGCAGCTTGCCAGCGGCACAGGTGTTGCGTACAATGTCGCCCGCGATGCATACGTCAAAAGTATTCTCGATCCACTGCTCCAAGAGAGAGTGCGGAAGTCCATGGGTTGGCTGATCAACGCGAATTTCATCCCTGAGTTCGTCAACAGCCAGTCCATGAAAGCTGATCTCGATGAATCTACGGAATCATTTGACCCATCCGCACTGAGGCCCGACGGAATCGAAATTCCAAAACACATGTTCAACTTGAAGACCGACAAACTTGATGATCGGATCGATCAAGCCTCTGCCCAATATGTCATACTGTCTCACAGCTGGAAGGGTCAAGAGATTACCTATGGATTCATCTCCAAGATCAGAGAGAATCAGAAGAAGAAGGAACTCTACCAAATGATCCAAGATGACCCTGATGAAGACGAAGAGGCTAGGAGGTTTGCAAGATTCCAAGTCAAGAAGTACCAGCACTTGGAGGCTGGGAAAACCGACCTCGAGCTACTCCGTATCCAGTGTAACATGGACGTTCAGGCACAAGTGAAGAAGATTGAGATGGTCCGAGCTCGCTCTGGCATCAAGGCCAGCCCACGGGAGCTTCTAGCTCAGCTGACCGGTTTGAAAGCGGCCAGCTTTAAAGAAAGCGAGGCACGAAAGGCCAAGGATAAGAAGAATAGTGAACTGAAGTCACGGGAGAAGGCTTATGCGGCATTAAAGGAAGAGAAGGAGAAAGTGGCGGTGGATGATTCAGAAACGCAAGGCGAGATCGATAGCATGAATAAGTTGGAGAAAGAGCTTCTTAGGGTTAATGGGGAGTTGACTGAAGCACTATTTCAGTTGAAGCAAGCTGAAGAAGAGACGGAAAGGGCAACGTCAAACTGCAGTATTCTTAATCAGGATCCTAACCTGCGCTCGGCTGTCGAGGACCTACTTCCAATCTTGGAAAGAATGAAATCGGTGAACAAGATCGAAAAATCCATCAGCGAGGCGAAAAAGATTCTGAAGCTTGGTCTCTTTCCATCCAGAGGTCGAAAAAACCAGTATTTATGGAACGACACCTGCTGTATCAACAAAGCCGACGCAAACGAACTCACCGAGTCACTCGCGATGATGGGCCAGTGGTACAACAATGCCGACTTTTGCTTGGTGCATCTCGATACCCCTGAATGGACTGAATGGCTCTCTACGTGGGACATGCCAGAGAAGTTACCTGAGCCGAACTTTAAAAGCTTCGACATGATCGAATCTCCAAAATGGGCGACGCGTGGCTGGACATTACAAGAACTTGTCCTGAGCAAGATGGCATTTTATGTCAACAACCTCTGGCAACCTTTGAGTCGCGGAGCGGAAGGCTTGGGTCCATACTATTATCATCATTCCTACCTCAAGCAACATATTGTAGACACAAATATTTTCGGCTTGCCAGCTACAGCCAAGTCAAAAATTGAGGACATCTCAGAGCTCAGGAAATTGACGGATCAGGTATGTCCTCATAATTTCTGTTTCCACAAGACATCTAACGGTATAGATTCCCTACATCGAGTACGAGGGATGCTCAGAGAAATCCCGAAGGCTGATTGGGATTCTCGACTATCTCAAAGTATTCTTTCCAGGAGATATGGACAATAACAATGCCGGAGCTCATATTCGAAACACGATCAATAAAGCCGTGATTGACATCGACACTCTCTTAAACGGGAAGAACAAGGAAACTCCCGAGGCGCAAAGACTCAGGGCTTTATTTACAGCCCTAGGCTTCGATATGTCAGTCAAAACGACCAAATCATGCGCCAGAAACTTGATTAAGCTCTTGGTGGGAGCCTTGGTCAAAAACAGCGCAGGTGATATCAGGAAAGATCGAGAGAAAGTGTTCAGTTGGTCAAAAGTGCCTGCACTTGAGTGCTGTCGCGGACTTCAGAAACCCAGCATTCCCGCCCATGACATTATGTCTTTGGCATCCTATCGAGAATGCACGGTCCCCATTGATAGAGTCTACTCGTTGATGGGAGTTCTCGGTGTGAAGTTTGCCGCATTTCAGGCAGAAGGTTCGATCAAAGCACTGTGCAGATTGCTCGACGAGGTTCTCATCGCCACAAACGATGTTTCGATCTTCAACTGGGCTGGAAAAGACCTAGGCAGTCCAATCAGGGGTCGATCACTGTATCCTTTGGATTTGACGGCATACAGCCCGGAAGACACCGAGAGCGGATTAGCTATTAGGAATCATGATTTGCTCGCCAGAGACTCAAGGGCGAAACGGTACGGGCTGCAAGACACAGCATCACGTCTCACTTTGCTGTTACGTCGAACGATTGAGTTTGTCGAAAGTCCAGCGCAGAAGGATGTGCCAATCGACTTGATTCAAACCCTTCTCGCATTCATTCAAGAGACTCCATTGAAAAAGCTACGACCCCAACTTGTGAATCTTGGCAAGTTGCTGGTGTACCTCGAGAATACTCCGAGTTATGAAGAGTACAAGCCGAAGACTCGTTCTTGGAGCACGAGGACCGTAGTTAGTGACGACAAGAAGGCACAAGGCAACTTCGCTTCTCGATTCGGGATCAATACACCACAAGTTCCACAAATGCCAAAAATGCCACAAATGCCGCAACTTCCACAGTTCTCCGCACCAAAGCTCAAAGTCGGGGGTTTGGGGGGTTTCTATGGCAAGAAAGGGGCCGCCAAAGAACCAGAACCTGTGAAGGAGACCCCAATTGCTGCTCCACCAATTCAGCCGCCAGTTCCAATTGTTCAAGAACAGGCGGAGCCGGCAACTCTGGTCGGTGAAGTGACTGACTGGATCTCGGAGAAGAACGACGTTGAGAATGTTCCAGTCGAGTTCCAAAAGCTTTTCGCCAAAATCCCGGTTCCTAAGGTATTGGAAGGGTATGAGCAAAAGGAACAAAAGGTTGAAGAGAAGCAGAAGGAAGAAGAAGTCGAAGAGGAAGTGGACACAACACCTTCCACCGACAGCATGATTTGTCCAAATCCAATTATGCTCACCACATCTGGTATCGAAGGCGTCTTCGACATCCAACGAGTCATCATTACCATGGAGGATGCTGAGATACTCCGCGGCCAGGTGGAAATTTCGGCAAACGAAAGTCAGAAGATCAGCGGGAAGTGTACTATCAGCACTGCACTTTCTCGGATAACAGTTAGCTTCTCTTGCGCTGCTGGAGATTTGCAGAAGCAGCTCGATGTGTGTGACGTTGTCCGGCAAGCCTTGAGTGACGACGAAACCGAGAAGGAAAAGGAGGATTCAACGAAGACTGAAACAGCACCTGCGCAACCAGGAGAAGGAAACAGCTACTACAGCAAGCTCTCTTCACTGTCGTCTGGCTTCATGAGAAAAGGACCTGAGACACCAGTTCCTACTGAGAACGAAGACTCCAAGAAAGAGACTCCAGATGAAAAGGTTCAACCCGAGGATCCCAAGCAAGACACCCCAGACGAAAAGACTCCAGTCAAGCCTTTCGGCAAGACACAAGAACAGCGGCGTGTATCCCGCATGTTGGAATTCATTCAAGAAACGAACATCAATCTCATTGTTGGCGAATGGGTCTTAGCAAGATTCACTGGTGCTGAAGGCGCGAAATGGTTCCTTTGCCAACTCGAGCTAGGCTCCACACACAACTACTACGGACGCAGAATCGCTACAGACGACATCGACTTCAAGGCCGTGGTGCCGGAGCCAGGGCTTGTGGGACACTGGGAAGACTACATGCAGAACAAAAAAGCAAAACTGTGTGAGATTGTGGATGTTCTCGTCAAGGGACGCGATGCTAAAAGATATGCGGAAGAAGTGGCGGGTCCAGAGAAGGAGAAGGAGAAGGACGCACAGATCAAAGGGGAAGATGACGAAAACTCCGATGACGAAAGTCCAGATCCGAAGGATAAGATTGAAAGGTTGGTCAACACGTTGGTCAAACGAGGGACGCACATCGGTGCTGAAATTGCACAAAAGGCTGCTGTGAGGTGGGGAAAGAGGTTGGATGGGGTATTGAGTGATACCATACTTCAACAGGTGCCGAAGGAATTGAGGTCTGCGATTCTGAATTTGAATGAGAACAAGGATTTGTTGCCGGCTATGTTTTTGAATGGGATCAAAGTCCATATGTTCTGATTCTATGTTTTGAGGCACGGAGTCAAGTCTGAGAAATTGAATAATACGAATTTCATTTAGTTAGACACCATTATACTGACTGTTTGTGACTTCTGTAAAGCTATTCTTTTCGAGTCGACTTAGTAGGAAGGAGAAATTATGAGTATGTAGTAACACGTGCTTACTCGGAAATGAAGAATAATTTCGGCATAACGAGGATGAGTCTTTCTCAGTCCGGTGTATTTATTCGAATACGGTAAATAATGTATCGTTGAAGAGCTACGCATATTCTACACTAGTATGCAGAAGCTGATGACGCTAGAGAATGCAAGAGAAAGCCACGCTTTGCCGTGTTGCTCGGAATTTGTGTAACTTCTTGATCGCTTCAATGCAGCCACTCGGCGCGTGTTCCGAGGTCAAACGGAGCAGACAAAGATTTGCACATGTTCCCGCATGCAGTTCTACGTGTACTTTCGAGACGGCGAACTTCATGTGTTGGACAGATCGACATTCTTCCAAAGAGAAGATCACAGGCGGTGTGGTACCCCCATCGCAACTTCACCAGAGTGAGATTAGCGGGAGCTCCCGCAGGCCTATTCGAGCACGAGAGCCTGTGCTCAAGCGCTAGAGTCCACTGTGGCATGAGCTGAGTCCTCTGTACGGGCCGGGGGTAGCGTGGTGGAGCGCCGTAACGGGCACTTGTTGTAGCGCTTGGCGCTGCTAGAATGGTTCCCGTGCGTGACGATCTCTCCAGTGACTTCGTAAGTTGAACCACGTACGTCGAATCCAATTGGCTCCCTACTGGGTGCTTGTTTGAACACTCAGCCAACGACTTCACAGCATGAATGGAATTGGGACAACTTTCCTCGTCTGCTGATCAGATAACCCCGCTGTGGAGGGGCCTCTCTATCTTCACGCAAGCCACAATCTGCAGCTTTGAGGAAGTCTCGGATGTCGACAATCTTGGGGTTCGTGGTTGGAGGGCACAGGCCGTCTCTCTTCCCGTGTCTCAGATTGTGCCCCTATAAAATTTCTGCCACGGCAGCAAGTCGATGAAGGTGGAAAGATGCATTGCAGAGTTGAAATTTCTCTCCGGTGGGCAAGGACCAGCCCTGATTTGACAAATCTGTTTGGTAGGGAAAATCTAGTCGATAGTGCTGCATGTAGGCTTTCGTGATTTGACATCTCGCAGCTCAGATGTGGATCACTCACTCCCAGGGCCACTAGTCTCTGTATTTACTAGCTTCAATCATCTCCACCCTTTCAACTTCTGCGAACACCAATTCCGCCCTTCACAAAGCTGTATCTCAATTCAAATCGCAACCACCGAGCCAAGCGGGGTGTCTTCTGGTATTCGGTGGTCCCTCCATTTCTAACAAACCGTATTCCTGCGCATCAAAATACTCAGCAACCATGGTTGACGTCGTCTCAATTATCATTGCGGCTGTATCTCTCGTCGGATCGCTCGTCTCAGCAGGCTTCACGGGATGGATCTCATTTTACATCGACCAAGTCAAACGACGCGCAGAAGCCAAAGCCTTGATCCACAAATACAGAGATCCTTTGTCGCTAGCAGCCTATGACCTGCAGTCACGGCTTTTCGGCCTTGTTCAGTCAAACCTCCTTCGATATGTCGAAGATAACAACAAAAAAGATCTCGTGTATGTCTACACAGCTTTCTTGGTTGGACAATATTTCTCCTGGGTATATATTCTTCGCCGCCAGGCACAGTTCGTGCGCTTCTCGACAGACACCACCAACACAGACCTGAATAAAATTCTGGATCGTATCACGGCCGAGTTCAGTTTCGATAGGCACCAGGGAGAAGATCCATTCATGCTTTGGCGTGGCCAGCAAATGGCAATTGGAGAATCGATGACTATTACGGAAGGAGACCAGCTGTATTGCATGGGTTTCGCCGCGTTTTCAGCAAAATACAATGACACACCAACGTTCAAGAAATGGTTCGAGCCAATTGAGTCGGGCATCACACTGCTTAGGAGTGAGATGGCTAACGGAAACCATCTGGCGAATTATAGGTTGCGCCGACTGCAGCATCTGCTGGTTGACTTGGTTCTTCTTTTGGATGCACAGCAACTGGAAACAGCGGGGAATAAACGATTCAAGGTGGATGCTGCACACGATTGCAGTTGCGATAAGTGCCCCGGGGTCACTGTTGCAGAAACTGCTTCTGTGTCTCCGCCCTCGAAGCTGCCAGAGCCATAGATTGGTTGCTTGCCTGAATGCAGGTCAGCCTGGTGATGAGATTGGAGATATTGGGGTGGCTTCCAGAAACAGTCCGTTGATGTGATGGAGTTGTGAGCTAAGGCTATCATTCAAACCCTCTATCTTCTGCTATGATTCTGGGGGTCTTCAACAGCCAAATATGGTCGCTGCCAGGGTGGCTTTCTGTCGGAAGGAGCAAAATAATTTGTAATGTACTTGGAGCTTTGGGATTATTGGGCATCTAGAGATAACCCTTCAAATAGAGAAACCTTGCTGCACGTCCGTTGAATATTATATGAGGTAAAACCCTAATCTCCACGGAGTCTTTGCCATTTGTGGTTATTCCCTTGTGTTTTAGTTAATTACACGTCCGGCTATAGAGAAACAGGAGACAAGGGGATATGTATATCCCGTCGTCCCAAACAGGTTAGAATCTGGGAGAGCACACCAACAGCGATTGCATACCTAGTTCTTCGGATTATGCTGAATTAATCCTTGAGGAATACAGATGAGTTTGAGAGAGTCTATTTCTTCGTTAGTAAGATTGCTATACTGTGTCATTGACCTTCTAATCTTGGGGATAAAATCCACGAGAAATTGCACAAGAGGCATTGAGAAGCAGAATGCTCGAACTGCAAGTAAGCTCTAACTCACTTGTAAGTAATATGAGTTGCTTGAAGCTTCATATTGCTTCCTTTCAGAAGTACTTCAAGGGTCGGACCATGCTTGGGGTCGCGGCCAACCTGTGCTTATAACGCCTCTACGTTCTGTCGGAGGCTCTCTCGAAAGCTTCCTGCCGCAAGACGCACAGAAGTGCCTGTAAACGACTTCCGAGATACTGATTGGTCTTGTCTTCAAGGGAAATAAGCTTATCGGGCGTTCAGCCAAAGTCTCAGCCAAGAAACGCCTCACTTTAATTCCACAGCATCGACTTTCTGCACTTCTCTCTTGTACCCCTCTTAATTCGAACCAAGAAATGCACTGTTCCACTGATATGCAAGAAATTCACAATTGGTAGGGGTCCCATAAGGCACACGTGCACCATCTCCTCCTCCCAATGGACTGCCGAAGTTCGCTTGACGAAGCTTGCTGCAGATCCCCAACCACACCCCACCTTCACTTCCAGAAGTTTTCCCGTTGGACCAATCATCTTCCAGGCATTACTGATCAACAGGTACAGTGTGGATTGTGCCTGGCTATCGCACGTTAAAGCAGCAAGAGGCAGTCAATTGAAGGTTACTTCCCAGCCTCATGCTGTGGCCAGTGAGAGTAGTACACCAATACCATGTGCAACAGCTCATTAGTACAGAACAGGCAGGTCTTCTCATCGGGCCCGAAAATGCAGGGACCACAACTGCAAGTACAAGGTCCATTGTTCAAGAAGGTGCAAGCAGTCTAGGTAACTTGAGAGTGCCGCTTGAAAGAAATCCAAGCTCGATGAAAATCATGCCTATCAAAGAATACACGTGCTTCGGATCTATCCCAGTGTTAAGGTAGCAGTTCTCGTATAGCAGGGGGCGTGGAATAAATACTTGGGAGAAGAACTTGAATACTTTGTGAGATAGTAGTTGTATCACCCAAAGCCAACATGATCGGATTAAAACTGATCACAGTTGCCGCTTTTTCAGGCCTTGCGTTGGCTGTTCCCCAAATATCCAACAAAGGAGATTGGAAAAGCAAGATCAAGAATGTTGTTGTTCTGGTCGAGGAGAACAGATCTTTCGACACCTTTGCTGGTGGCTTGAATTATAGCAGCGACATTGATGGATTGCTGCACCACAATTACTGCAACTCCATGTATGATGATCCAGCAGACCAGCAACCAAAGCTAACATTCTCCAGGAATGCTTCAGACCCCGCTCAAATGGATGATGTTTGTGCTGGACCTCGCGCCAACGATGTTGCTCCGGATGATCCAAACCACAGCATCAGTGGTGTCAATATGCAAAGTATGCAACTTTCAACCACTTCGGACTTGACTGACATTGTCTAGTCTTCAGCACTTGGCATCCTGATGAAGCAGCCGCCGACGCGGGTACGCTCAGAGAAAACATGCGTGGGTTCGTGACTGAGCAATCATACACATTCTCGACTCTCAACAAGACACGCGCAGCTGAAGCAATCAACTACTACACACCGGACCAAATCCGTGTCTTCAACGAGATGGCTGAGAACTTTGTCCTTTTCGACAGATGGTTCGCGTCTGTTCCAGGTCCAACCAATCCCAACCGTGCGTACATCACCTCGGGCACTTCCCACGGTCACGGAGAAAACGATAATGCTTTCAACGTTTATGGATTACCACAACGATCCATCTTCCAGCAGCTGTCAGAAGCTGGCATCTCCTGGATGAACTATCAGAACTCAACAACAGCACCTGGACTTGGCTTCAATCCCGATGCTGCTTTCTACACCTGGACAAACACTTCTGGAGCTTACAAGACCAACATCGCTCCCTTAGACCAATTTTATGCTGATGCGCAGGCCGGGAAGTTGCCACAATTCACGTACATCAACCCCGAGTGTTGTTCATACCAATCATTTCATCCACCTTCTCCAATCACCCTCGGCGAGAACTTCATCAAGGGTATCTATGAAGCAATCCGCAACTCCCCACAATGGGAGGAAACGCTTTTCATCCTGACCTTTGACGAGCACGGAGGTTTCGGTGACCATGTCCCACCACCAGTCAATGTTCCCGCTGGGGATGATATCCTGTACACCGAGACAGCACAAGATGGAAAGAACATCACATTTAACTTCAAGCGTCTTGGTGTTCGTGTCCCGACTCTTCTAATCTCACCATGGGTTCCCAAGGGAGCTATTGAGAAAAAGGGAAGCAATAATGGAGGAGAGTACACACATACTTCCATTCTCAAATTCTTGCAGAACCTTTGGGGCTTGGACAGCTTGTCGCCAAGAGTGGACTACTCCTCGACTTTCGAGCATCTCATCACCGATGTTTGCAGGACCGACACGCCTGCTACTTTGGTGAACCCATATCCATATAACTAATGGCAAGGAAACTAGTATGATTCATGAACATAGATAGGGTTGAGTAATTCAAAAGCGTATCAAGACTCCACGGTTCAATTCATGTGACTCTTGGCTTACCATCCCCTCTTCTCGAACAGGAAGGTTCTTGTTGTCTTATCTCGCCAAGCCATTGGCAATCCGTTAAAGTTCAAGGACTTTCCACCTACAGTCTACTCACAGACATCGCAGCATGTAGCTTTTGTACTCGGAGGAGGAGTTCCACGCCGAAGGTAACATTCATCCGCGTTGTAGCCTGCAGTCTTGGCATTCTGCCGAGATGACCGAATCCCAAGTTGGGATGAGATGGATGCCATCGGATATTATGGGACCAATCGTGATCTGTTGCGATCTCCCTTATCTTTACCAACTGCGTGGAGACGCAGGAACGGGCCCCTTTTCCTGGGCAGCTCCGAGTGGTGTCTATTCCTGACCTGGAGCAAAGATGGGGTAGCTCTGTATATCACCTTCGCGCTTTCCCATATTTTTGACCATGTAATTTTCTTCTTCTTCATTGTTCAAGATGGGCCGGAATTTTGTAAGCCTCCTGGCGTTGGGTGCTGTTGTCAATGCGACAATATCCTCATCAGGTCAAACTTTCGTTGTGAATGGCATCAGCTACTATGCTGCTCCAGAAGCTGTAACGACCATCTCGGCGACGGCTGATATGTTGATTTCTGCATCAAAGGGAACGGATATCGATCTGATCCCATTGACTGTGATGGTGGATTCATCGGGTCAATTCACAACCGATGTATTTCGGTCACTTGTCAGCAATTACACAGCTTCGGACGATGTCTTCAATGCTGGATTCCTGCAGTGTTCGTCAGGCCCAGTGCTTAGAGACAATTCTGATGTTCTCTAGCAATCTATCTCACCCACACTGGATCAGCTTCAGCCACAGTAAAATATCCTCTTGGAGCAGCACTCACCGAATACGGAACTCAGCTCTTTATACCCTCCAGAGCCTATACCTCCTCCGTCCAAAGCCAGGGTTACAACATCACTGGCTGGAGAACGGCAATCCCTGCAGGCCCGTACTTCGTGTCCGCCATAACCGGTGAAGTCTTCCGGGCATACAGACTCTACTCCGATGTCCAAGGCGCGTTCACCGAAGGACTAAAACCAAATAGCGACGGTTCATATTCCATTCTCAGCGCGGCCATTCCAGGAGCACAAAGTTTGACGATCGGCGTTCCGTCGAAGCTTTACTACACGAAAACCGCAGAAAAGCCTCTTGCCGGCGTGAGACTTGGCGTCAAAGACATCTATGACATTGCAGGCATTAAAACCAGTTGCGGGAACAGAGCGTACTACGATCTCTACCCTCCACGAAACGTAACAGCAGTCGCAGTGCAGAGACTGATTGACGCTGGTGCTGTCATCATCGGCAAGATGAAGACATCACAATTTGCAAACGGAGAAACGGCAACAGCTGATTGGGTTGATTACCACTCTCCATTCAATATTCGCGGGGACGGGTATCAAGATCCATCATCCTCTTCATCGGGTCCTGGAGCCGGAATTGGCGCATATGATTGGCTTGATATTGGCCTTGGTTCAGACACAGGAGGCTCGATTCGCGGACCATCTGAAGTTAATGGCTGCTTTGGAAACAGACCATCGCACGGCCTTGTCCCACTTGACGGAGTAATGCCCCTTTCCCCAAATCTCGACACAGCTGGTTTCCTAACCCGTGATCCGTACCTTTGGCACGAAGCTGCGAAAGCGTTGTACTTGACCAACATAACATCGAACTTCACCTCATTCCCCAAGAAAATCCTCACATCTGGCTTTCCGACAACCGGGGACAGCGAAGCGGACGCCATTCTCGTCGACTTTCTCTCAAAGCTACAGAGTTTCCTAGGAGCCCCGACACCAACGCCGATAAGCTTGGACACGCTCTGGTCGTCTAGCGCCCCTGCTGCTGCAGGCGGTGCCTCTCTTTCCTCATATCTGGGAATAGTTTACCCTGTATTGATTGCTCAACAGCAGTATACTCTCTTCACGCTCCCCTTTTATGCCGATTACGCCACTGCCCACGACGGCCGTCGTCCATTTATTGACCCCGTGCCTCTCATCCGTTGGGCTTTCGGACAAAACAATGTCTCAGCCGATGCCTCGGTTCAAGCATTGCAGAACAAAACCGTCTTCATGGATTGGTTCTCGAGTCAAGTGGTGTTGCCGAGTGAGGAAACATGTAGCGACAGTGTGCTGTTGTACGTTGGAAGTGATGCGAGCCCAAACTACAGAAACCAGTATTTCAGTGTACCCAGTCCCCCAACGGGATTTGGACTGAGTCGAGTGAGTCCATTAAGTGAGGTGCCGGACTTCGTATTTCCCAGTAAGTGAATCCTCTGGGGACGAGAGATGGAATGCTGACAAGAGGCAGTCGGCCAAGCGGCGTACAATTCTACCATCACTTTGAAAGAAGAGTATCTGCCAGTGACAATAGATATTATTGCTGCAAAGGGGTGTGATGGAATGATCTTTGCACTTGCGGAGGCGTTGACAACAGCTGGAATACTGAAGGTGCCAAAGACAGGGAGTTTGATGTACTGAGCAAGTCCATAAAAACGGGAGACGGAAAGTAGAGTGGAAGCAAGCGAATCGACGTATAGATTCTGGGAGCACCAAGGAAGAAATAATTGTAATGACATTAAAGACAGCGGAGTAATGAATAATATAATTCAACCTCGACTTTGAGGGAATGTTGAATATGAGC
Organism: Hyaloscypha variabilis F; assembly: GCA_002865655.1. Lineage (NCBI taxonomy): Eukaryota > Fungi > Ascomycota > Leotiomycetes > Helotiales > Hyaloscyphaceae > Hyaloscypha > Hyaloscypha variabilis. The sequence goes on along the minus strand of KZ613961.1, from coordinate 672,542 downwards.
GTGGTACTACTTGATCACGATGCCAACTTCACATACAGGCACCTCTTGATTAAATGTCCCATTTTCAGACGTGAATCTCGCTCTCTATTTTAGACACTGTCAAGAGAGTGCCAAGCCCAGATCACCGACCATATCACCCTGGAGGCAAATATCTGTAATCCTGGCAAAGAACACCCGAACGCCTATGGTATCTCGATCCAGACAATTCCCCAGACTATTCTTGTGCTCGCCACAAGCCAAACGAGCCCTGGCAATTCTTCCACATCTTGATAGTGCCATCCTCGCTTCCAGTGGCGTAAAGCTTGCCATCCGGTGAGAAGCTGATGCTCCAGATCGGACCGTGATGACCTTTGTGTACGTCTGCAGAATGTTAGTCAAGATAGACACGTTTAGGTGATCACCTACCGATTTCCTGGTCGGTATCATAATCGTACACCTTGGCCCACGTATCCTTAATTCCACCTGTGACAAACTTCCTCTGAACGGGATTCAAAGCAACACTTGCAACTTCGTACGGCAAATTAACGCTCTTGATCAAGATTCGAGCGTCGGGTCCACCATAGAAGTACACCGTCTTGCCTGCAGCAATCGTCAAGACTGGAAGCCCACCACCAATATCTCCTGGCTCGCCCTTGATGTTTGTGAATTCGCAAGAGCCAATATCGCCTTGAACAACCTTCTCTTGCACCACAGACTGTGTTTGAAGATCCCACCACCGGATAACCTTGTCATCTGCTGCTGTAACAAGAATGTTCGGGTCTTGAGTCCAGACGATAGCTTTGATTGTTCCACCATGAACTCCTGCACCAACCTCGAAGCCCATATCCGCGGTTATGGTCTTGTTGGCTCCCCCGTTCGCACTTCCGTTCATTAAGCCATTACCATTCGTAGGTGGAGAGGTGGTGTCGACTCGGTGGAGGTCGAAGATTCGCAGCTTCTTCTCCATGCCTCCGGTCGCAAGAAGGTTACCAGAGTGGGGAGGGAACGCGACGGCGCGCACAATGTGGTTATGTTGCAGAGTGTAGATGTCTTCGCCAGAGTGGGTATCCCATACTTTACTGGAGGAAGGTTAGCAGAAGTTGTAGCGCAAAGGCCAATAACCTACGCTGTGAAATCCGCAGAAGCTGTGGCAGCATACTGGGTATCTGGAGATAGTCGAGCTTGGTAGACCGCGCCTTTATGTCCGAAGAAGGTTCCAATCCTAATGCGATCAGTTTTTCATCCCGAATATCATTCTGGGAACATACCAGTCTCCAGTGACGCCATCGCGAAGCATGGGATTGTTGTCTGCCCCCTGTCAGTGCTGCTTCAACCACTAGAGCCATGCAGTATACCTTTGCAAGCCGAGATCATGTAATATTCGCCTTCTGGGCCGATAGAAGAGAAGTTGATGTGCGTAACAGGTCGTGAGTGGCCATGGCACGTCAACGGGACGTAAGTCTTCGGGGTCTCTGGTCCTCCTGCCATCACTGCTCGAAGTCGCAGAAAGAGTGCAGGTCGAGTAAATGAAGGGCTTGCTGTGCGCAAAGAAAAGATTTCTGAAGCAGTATCGGGTTTGTAGCGAGAGATAGTTTGCGGGAAGAACTATGGTTGAGAAAAAGAGGGTGGTCGTGATGTAGCCAAGATAAGAAGATTCGTTGCACGGGTCGTAAAAGGTCGTTACTTCGTGTAGCTCGCAATGATGCCGATGCCGTAGATGGAGACTCCTCCGCGCGTCGTCTTCTCTTCTTCAACAAAGAGCGCACTTGAATGGTATTCCACAGTCCAAGGGCCCTTCGTGGAGAGAAAGGGGGGAGGTTGCGGGCATTGTGCTTCCTTAACTGATTGGAATTTCCCAAACTACGCTAGTCGCTAGTGTCATAGCACCGGATTATCGTTGCGCCGGATAACGATAAGGCCCTCTCCGCCTCATTGCGCTTCCTCAGCATCAACAAAGCAGAAGCTAAAAGACGACCATGGAATGACCACATCTCCACCTTGACAACAGCTTGATCTTCGACCGCGCAGCTGCATCATAGGCTTCATCTGGAACATACGAGGTTAATATGGCCGAATTCAAGCTCTCAGCTTCTCTCGCTGGCCACGAGGATGATGTGAGCTGCCCCTCTAAAAGCCGCCCCTACCACTGCTACTGAGGATTTACGCTGATAAACTACTTCCAGGTCCGCTCTCTAGTATTTCCTACCCCGAAAGCAATCATTTCGGCTTCTCGAGACGGTACAGTCCGATTGTGGTCACTCTTGGCAGACAACCCTCCAGTCTACGATGCCAAAATCTCGTCTCACGCCACACGGTTTGTCAATACGGTAGCCTACCTGCCCCCGAACCAGCAATACACTGAGGGACTGGTAATATCGGGAGGAAAGGACTTGGTGATTGATATTAGGCCGCCTTCAAAGGCCCCAGAAGACAACGCGGAGGCGCTGCTCATTGGACACGGGGACAATGTCTGCGCATTGGATGTGTCTCCCGATGGCAAATTCATTGTCAGTGGATCATGGGATAATGATGCAAGGGTATGGCCGGTCGGGAAATGGGAATGTGAAGCTACCCTCCACCATGAAGGCAATGTCTGGGCCGTATTGGCTTTCGATCCCGAGACAATCGTTACTGGGTGTGCAGACCAAAAGATTCGGATATTCCACAAGTCTGGGAAGCTGTTGAAGTCATGGCAAGCCAGCAAGCATCCCATTCGAGCCCTATGTCGAGTCCCCAAAGGGCACCCTTCTGGAGCCGACTTCGCATCAGCTGATAATGATGGAGCCATCACACTCTGGAGTTTGGGAGGAAGACAAATCGCCACACTTTTCGGTCATGAAGGGTTCATCTATTCATTAGCATCGCTGCCCACTGGTGAAATTGTCAGCTCTGGCGAAGACAGAACACTGCGAATATGGAAAGGCACCGAATGCATACAAACAATCACCCACCCCGCAATTTCTGTTTGGGCAGTGGCTGTTTGCGCGGAGACAGGAGATATTGTCAGTGGGACGAGTGATAGAATCGTTCGAGTCTTCACGAGAAGCCCAGATAGGTTGGCTGACGCAGAGACGGCTCGTAAATTCGAAGATGCGGTGAAGGAGTCTTCGATACCCCAACAGCAAATGGGAGAGATCAATAAAGAGCAATTACCTGGCCCAGAGTTCTTGACTACGAAACTTGGTACCAAGGAAGGACAAGTTCAGATGATTCGGGAGTTAAATGGAAGTATCACTGCCCATCAGTGGTCTGCAAGTAAGTTTATTGTTCCAGCTGTCTTGGGTCAACTAACATGTCAAGGCCAGCAGCAATGGATTAGTGTTGGGACAGTTGTTGATGCAGTGGGAAGCAGCGGGAAAAAGGTCAGTACCAAGAACCCGAGATTGACTGCTTTTCTCACGTCTTTTAGGTTGATTATTTGGGCCAAGATTACGACTATGTGTTCGATGTCGACATCGAAGACGGCAAGCCTCCGCTGAAGCTACCATATAATCTCTCCCAAAATCCATACGAAGCAGCAACAAAATTTATCCAAGACAATGAACTCCCAATTACCTACTTGGACCAAGTCGCCAATTTCATCACAACCAACACGAAAGGGGCAACTATCGGTGAAGCAGAACCAGGTCCCGTTGGATCGGATCCTTGGGGAAGTGATAATCGATATCGACCAGGGGAAACAAGCACACCTACCGTAGCCCCTCCGCCCAAGATTCTCCCACAAAAGGAATACCTCACAATCCTCGTCGCTCGAATCCCACCGATACAGAAGAAGATCCAGGAACTGAATCAGGCGTTAATTGCTGGTGGCCACAAGAATTTATCACTCAATCCAACAGAACTTAAAGTTCTATCCAGTCTGGCCACACATCTCGAGTCTTCCGGCGCAACCAAGACATCACAAAGCGTACCAGGCGGTTTGGATCTCGCTATCAAGCTCACGACAATCTGGCCGTACAAAGACCGCCTACCAGGCCTTGATCTTCTACGTCTTCTAGCAGTAGCACCCATGACAGCAACTTTCACCCATCCCCGCGGCGGCAACATCGTCGACGTCCTCGAGCAAGGTGCAACTGAAACGCAACCACCAGCCGAAAACCACGTAATGATGGCCGTCCGCGCCTTCGCCAACCTCTTCGAGTCCGCCGAAGGCCGTACACTCGCCATACAGGAATTCGACAAGATCCAAAACGTGATCACGACCGCGCTCTCCAAGACCTCGAACCGGAATCTCCTCGTGGCCGCAAGCACGGTTTACATCAACTACGCCGTGTACTTCAAGTCGCAGCCCGAGGCGACGTCGTTTGAGCACGTGCTCGCGGTCCTCGATACGCTGTCGAAGATTCTGTCGACGCAGAATGATTCCGAGGCTGTGTATCGGGCGCTGGTTGCTACGGGCACGCTGCTCACGCTCGATGAGGAGATCAGGAGTGCGGCGAAGGATGTGTATGGGATTGAGAAGGCGGTTAGTACTGCGGTTAGCAAAGCGAGCGATCCGCGGATTCGGAACGCGGCAGGGGAGATTAGGGGGTTGTTGAAGTGAAGGGGGGTAGACGCATTATGGAGGAGGGATGTTGATATGGTGACGAGGCACGAATGATGCATTTTCACGGAGCATGCACTTCCCACTTCCTTTTCTTGTGGACGTCACAAAAGCAGAGCTTGCATGCACAGTATCCCAGTGGAAAATATAGAATTTGGGCTCTAGATCCTGTGACCTTGGCTTCTTCCATTCTCGTGCTCTCTCCTTCCCCGCACCTCGACTTCTTGTTTGCGTCTTCCCTTCTCTTCTCTTCGCTAAAAGGGAGAGACGAGTGTCTTCATGATAATTAAAACAGAGTATATACCACTACTCCATAACCCGCTTCCCGAACGCCAGATGTACAGCCTTGATGGATTGGATGATGAAACAGGTATCTTATCTACAACGCCTCTCTTGCTCTTACTCAGAGACCAGAACAAATCAGATCAGAGGGAAATCGATCACAACAGAACCATCCACGCGATCCCGAGTAGCGCCATGGGTAGCAGCGGTATCGAGGCGAGTGTTTGTGTTGCGGACGAAGTCGTCCCGCTCAGGGCGATCGAGTAGACGTTGTTGAAAGAGATGTCGGAGCTGTTGAAGCAGTTTGTCTCGTTGACCTCTGCGACGTCTTGAGGGTCCGCGAAAGTTATGTCTACGCACTGTTTCTTGTTAGTCCTCGTCTTTCAACGAAATTTGGAAAGGATAGACTCACGGAATACAACGCAGCACCATGAATGGCAGTCTCGACCACCTGGATTGTGGCATTGTCTCCCACATTCGGTGTAGGTATTCCGCTTGGTAGTGGGACTTGAGGCAGGCAGAATGTGCCTGGGTATGGGTTCTTGGAGGGGCCGACGATTTGGAAGACGGGCACCATGGGGAAGGACATGTTGGGTGGTCCGTTGTCGGGACCGTTGGTGCCGAAGCCCATGTTCATGTAGAAGAAGGCTGTTGCGTGGCCTTGGAACCAGCCGGGTTGTAGGGCGATGGCACCGCCGGTTGTGGGCCAGAGGGTTCGGTTTGTGGTTGTGCGCATGCCGCCGCCTGAGGGTGTTAGCTGAGTTTGTAGGGGGGTGGGGGTGAGATGGGAGGGAAGGAGGAAGATAGAGAGCTGAGAGCTCTTCAGTGAAAGAGGGGAGGTGACGCTTGTAAAACTGAACTACCCCCGCTTCCCCAGATGGAAGAACAGGAGAAGCAACAGCTCCACAAAAGCTAAAGGAAGAATGTCGATTGTCTGCTTTAACCTTCAAAGTTGCAAAGCAGATCAATCCAGATCCTCGTCCCCTTTCCATCCTTCATCTGCTCTCTTATCTTGTATTTCTTCTCCCCACCCCTCTTTCAAAACCAAATGAAAAAGTACTCACAAGGATACATCCATTGCATTCCATACGGAAACGTATCGTTCGTAACCAAGTTGTCTCCTCTCCACCCAGGATAGGTGAGCACAGTATGCGCATCGACTCCCATCCAGCTTCCCAAGCACACCACCGCCAGCACGGATAATATTGATGAGAACATGGCGATCTACACTGTGTCTTCGGATCGTTCCTTCCTTCTATTACTCAACAACCGCAGATGCCAGATCTTCTAGTTGTATCGAGGATCGAACGTCGGTTTTGTCGTCGGTCGAAAGAATGGAAGTGTCGTTGAGCAGCAGGTCGCGGCCTGCCTGGCTGGCTGCGGGCGCCTTTTTGTTCCAGCGCAAGAGTGGTGTGCCATTTCCACTGTCCCTGTGGTCTTCTGCAGCCGCAGCGCTGATTTGTCGACGGGCAGCAGCGCGATACACTCGGCTCGTGCAGATGGGCGGCTGCGATGGCTGTCAGCGAGCGACGTCCGTTTTGCCCAGCCACTCACAGTCTGCAGCGGGAGTGCTTGCAGAGCAGCTTAACGGCATTCGGACTAGGCCAGAGCTGGGGACGAGATGATTTGCAGATTGATCAATGGCGGCGGCGAATCACTGCAGAGGGAGGGGTAGCGCTTGGAGGGAAAGCCAGGGGAGCTGACCACTCGCGGGACGGGAGTTGGCGCTCGGGAGCAATGGGCGAGGGCCTGCTTTCCTGCCTTAGTGTACCAAAGCTAGCAAAGTAACCGCTGGAGAATTGCATTGAAGCATCTCAAACTGAAAGCGGAAATCTGATATTGAATGGTCAATTGACATTAGGGCACGGCAAGTCGGCAGTTTGCAAGACGGAGTGAGCATTGTTCGGGAGAGGAATGGCGAGTGAGATTTGCCCCTTATCTGCCCTTACTGCCGGATAGCGAGAACGAGTTTATGCGGTAAGCTGACAGACGGACACTTCGTCCCTTCGGCCCTGATTACTGGTAAGATGTTTGGGTTCCACAGAACTCTGGAATCATGCTTCGGCCCAGGGACTCGGACTTTGAGCCCCCTTAGGTTGTTGGTCTTGCAACTTCGCTTGAACTTCGAAGCCGTGAATAGCTATCTCGACAGACAGAGATCAATGTGACTGTGATGACCTGAAGGAGCGTCTGTCTGATCTCTTGTCCCGTGCATTCATCTCCTTCTGACCTGGAATCAATACAATACCCTCATCGCATGTCACCCACCTCATCACAATCACGGCGCATCGCCAGGTTTCAACACCCAATATCAAAAAGGCGCGGGAGAGAGTGAGGTGCGTGGTCTTTATTTTTAGACCTCCTAGGCGCTCGGACCCTGGAAAGCTTGGCGGCTTGGCAGGCAGAAACATACCGCTTCCTCTTCGGGCCCTCTCCAGATTTTTCTCACGGTTCTGGCTCTGGGATTCGCGAATCCAGTTGAAGTGAGGAGTGCAGCAGTTTAATTGATTAATCGATTCCTGCCCTGCACGAGCGTTGCATTGCGGACCGGGTGCCTGGATTCGGTATCGATTGGCTCGTTGGGTTATTTCTGTCCCCCAACGTTACGACGATGCCGCGCAAGAAGAAGGCTTCCAAGGAGGACGAGAAGAAGAAGACAGTGGTGCATACGAAACGGAAAGAGGTGCTCGACGATGAGGGGTGGACACATGTTATTGATGCTCCAAATCGGAAGGCGAAGGCTGAGGGGTTGAAGGCGACACCGCTGTTGCATGGAGGAGACTTCGTTCGTGATGGGGTCAGCTACATCACTCGCACCGTGGAGGAGTTGAAGCAGGAGTTCGAACACTGGAAGAAGCAATGGGATAATGGCTCTGCGAGCTCGGAACTCATGACCTTGCTCGAAGAGGAGAAGCAGAGGAGGACGATTGAGAATGTGGTCTTCCTTGGCATGGGCAGTCTGCAGAACTCCAGAAGGGAAGGCCGACGAGCAAGTGCTACACAGCTAGCAGCTTTGCAGACAATCCTCGGCATACTGGGAACTGAAGGGAAGGAATTGGAGGTTGTGCTGCAAGATCCACAGTTCACCGAGCTGGATAAGGAGTTCCTTGGAGGTTTGGGATACAAAGTTGTGCAGGATCCAAGAGGATTCAAGGAGGTGGAGGAGGGCACGTTAGTGTATGCCATTCATTGCTACGTCGATATATACAAAGCTATCAGCGAAGGTCCCAGGCCTGCAGTTTTGATTGGAACGGACGTCGGAAACTTTGCGAGGTTTGAGTCGTGAGTAGATCCCTACCCAGGAAGACGGCACGACTAACAGAAGCAGATTTGAGGAGCTCGAAGGAGTTACAAAAGCTTTGGATGAGATGGTTGAAGGATGCGAGGTGCTTGACTTCCCACAAGTCCGCCATGACTTCTCGGATACAAAAATATACTGGAGGAAGACAACCACATCTACAATCGAGCCACCGAAGCCCTGAATATCCACCTACGGTCTATCCAATGCTAGCAGCCTTCACAACAGTCCCAAAAGCATCCGCCAACTCCGCCAGCGATATCCTAACCAACTCCTCAGCCTTTACACCAGGGATATCCCTATCGCCCACCGCGTCCTCTACAATCAACACCTCATACCCCAGCTCGTCAGCCTGCCTCGCAGTCGTACTGACACAAACATGTGCCATATACCCAGTCAACACCACCTTATTCTTGCCCGTACTCTTGATATACTTCTCGAGATCCGTACCCGTGAAGGACCCTGCCTGCTCCTTCCAAATCACCTTCTCATCAGCCAAGGGTGCGATCTCGGAGAACTCCTCGGCAAGAGAAGTCGAGGGTGTGAAGACAGGTGCGCCGTCTGGGACTTTGTGGACGATGTGCACGAGAGGGGCCGATGCGGATCGGTATTTCTCGAGGAGGGTGGAGATGGCTTTGCGTGTTGAGGCGACGTTCGCGGTCTTCAGATGACCCTCGGCATACCTATCAATGTCAAAATAACTCAATTGGCGGACCGGAGGGGACTTACTCATTCTGGGCATCGATGATGAGAAGGATGCTGTCTTCCGTAGATGCCGTTGAGGCGGGAATACCGACGAGTTCTCTGAATGATTTGGCCATTGCGTGGAGTGATGTGTAGATGTAATGAATCTTGGATGTCGTGCTTTTTGTTTGATCTGCTGCGGGGTGAGGGGCAAGTGCCTGACTAACACTTTCTGGGCTGGTTACCTCATCGTGGCCCGGAGCAGCGGGTGGAAGTAGGCGAAGAACCCCCCTTTTGTGACTCGGGATACCGGAATTGATCGTTTCCAGTGATGTGTATCTTGAATTTCGTTCCCTGGAAAAAGTATGGCTGCAGTAGTGGAGAGCAGTGCCTACCATACATGGATTACATAAGATCGAACTGAAGGGCTCGGGCTTCACTTGAAAACAATATGCAAGAAGTCAATACCTTCTAGAAATGAAGTCTCTGAATACCCTTGCCATCTTGATAAAGATCTCAGCCTCATGTTCTGAAGCTTGCCCCGGATCTTAAACACTCGCATAATCAGATTTATGCATAGCGGGGTGACAGCTCCAAAACGTCATTGACTGACGACGCAGATCCACTCCAGTGCTAAAAAACTGGAGAACCACGAAACAGTTCCAGTACTCAATCGCCATACTAACTATCCTTCACATACATCGTGAAGTATATCTTCATTACTACGTCAAAGATGCTGTGCCTGTCAGCTGAGGTCCTTCCTCTTCGCCCCTCGGTTCTCGCCCCTGACCTGACCCCTGTGCTAAATTGGGGCTGGTCACTGCGCCCCCCCGCGTTCAAGCCTTTGTTTCGCATGGCCGCTCCCCAGCCAACCACGGCGCAACCACCCGCCACCAGGCCCAAGACCAGACGACAAAGGAGAGTCAAAATGCCCAACCTACTGTTGGTGCTAGAGCTGAACAGCAATGCGCAAGGCTTCCTGCTGAACGCCGCTGCGCAACGACACTTCTCTTGCAAATAACGGCCTTCTCTTTCCATTTCAATCCCATCTCCCAAAAAAATCGATCGACATCTCCACTTCTTCATCTAGCGCAGCCTCGTTTTCTTGTTTTGGAAGAACTCTGGGTCAGGGGCGCATACTTGTTTGCGGCAAAAACGAACACTCGAACCCTCCCGCCACAATATTGTTCCTGGTCACTGGGGAACTTAACCTTGAATCGGAGTCTCTCGTAACTTGCGGGCCCATTGCGGCGAGCTAGTGAAGTCCAATTCCAAGAAATACGAGACAGGGCGGAGACATCTGGCTGAAGGACAACCTCACTTTCTCCTTCCTCACGATGCAGAACCAACGTCGTTACTCCTTCGAAGACGAAGGACATTCTCAAGAACCTTACTACGACCAGAGAAGGAGTCCTTCACGGCAGCAAACACAGCAGTACCAAGCTCCTTCCCAGCAATACCAACAACAATACTCACCTCCGCGGCCGATGCAACAACAACAACAACAATACCATTCCCCTCCCAATCCCGCCGCACACCCTGAAAGCTCTTTCAATCGATTGCGAGCCGCACGAAGGTACTCCCAAGAGCGAAACCCAGGTCAACAAATACCACTGCAAGGTTACGCTCCACCTGTGAGCCCACCACGACTCCCAGCACCGCCTCCACATCGAGACGCAGAAGGCAGACTCTGGGGACGAGAATTGGGGTACGCAGACAGAGATTCGAACCCGCTAGAGATCGTAACGCCGGGGGCGGATAATTTCAGCGAGCGAGCTTCAGGCGGCCTGGCTGGTATTGCTATGGGGGTTGCGGACGCACACGCAAGGGAGAGTGGGCTCGAGGCGATGCGGAATACACCTGGCTATGATCCAAGGACGGGCATGATCAATCCGCGGCAGATGCAACAACAAGTTCCACAGCCACAAGGCTTCGATCCATCGATGCATCCCCAGCAGCACTACGAGCAATCTATGCAACTTCCACCGCAAAGGATGCCTGAGCAATCACCATACGATCGACCACCGCCACGAGGAGAAGTATCTCAGTCATCTTTGACACCACTTGGAGCTGCTGCATTTCCTCCGGGCATGGCAACCCCACAATCTCGCTCTACAGCTTCTCGTTCGCCCCATAGTTTCAATCGGGAACCTTATGCCGATGTCTCATACAATCGATACTCGAGGAATATGGATCCTAGTCTGGGAGAGGTCGACCCACACCTAATCGAAGACGATGGGGACGAGGGATTGGAGTACAGAAATCCTAACAGAGGGTCATTACTAAGTTTAGGCCATCATTCTGATAGGAATGCCCCAGCTGCGGGAGCCGCTGCTACCGGCGGGCTACTTGGAGCTGTCGGTGGAATACTAGGGAAGAGAGGCGCCAGCGGATCGGGATCAGGATCAGGACCACAGTACAACCCCGTTCACGAATATAATGGAGCTGGAGAGAATAATTACGATCTTGGCAAAGGAGAAGAGAAGAGCGAATGGTTGAACAAGCAGTCCACTGGAAACAAGAAGCTACGGCTAATCGTTGCCATAATTGTGGTCTTGGCCATTCTTGGAGGTATTGCTGGAGGAGTTGTGGGAGGACTCTTGTCCAAGAAGAACTCAAGCAGCCAGGTCTCTGGTCAATCTGCCTCGTCCGACACTGCTGCCAACGGAGATCTTAACAAAAACTCAGCCGAGATCCAAGCACTGATGAATAACAAAAACCTACACAAGGTCTTCCCTGGCATTGACTACACCCCAATGTACACACAATACCCTGGATGCTTGACCTATCCACCTTCTCAGAACAACGTCACTCGGGATTTGGCTGTTCTTTCTCAACTCACAAACACGGTTCGACTTTACGGCACCGACTGCAACCAAACGGAAATGCTTCTGCACTCGATAGACCAATTAGGTTTGAATGGAACGATCAAAGTCTGGATGGGAGTTTGGCTAGACACAAATGCGACTACCAACGCACGACAACTCGCTCAGATGTATGACATATTCCAGAAACACGGCTCGGCTTCATTCGAAGGTGTTATTGTGGGAAACGAAGTTCTCTTCCGTGAAGATATGACCGCCACGCAGCTTGGGGACGTCATCGATGGAGTCAGGACAAATCTGACAGCTATGGGCATCACCCTCCCCGTAGCCAGCTCCGATCTTGGAGACAACTGGACCGCAGAACTGGCCGACAAAGTCGACTACCTAATGGCCAACATCCACCCCTTCTTCGCCGGAGTTACCGCCGAAGTCGCAGCATCATGGACCTGGGATTTCTGGACCACCCACGACACGATCCTGAAGACGGACCTCACCAAGAACATCATCTCTGAGACCGGCTGGCCATCCGCGGGTGGGACTGACTGCGGCGGTGCAACAACATGTACAGTTGGATCCGTTGCCGGCGTCACAGAAATGAACACGTATATGGACAACTGGGTCTGTCAAGCTCTAGCGAACGGCACGAATTACTTCTGGTTCGAAGCCTTCGACGAGCCGTGGAAGATTGTCTACGATACACCAGGCGAGGACTGGGAGGATAAATGGGGATTGATGGATGTCAACCGGAACTTGAAAACCGGAGTCACGATTCCTGATTGTGGAGGGAAGACGGTGTCTTGATTTAAAGCGGGGAAGGTCATGAGTTAGAAGAAATACATCGCATCGCATTATGAAAGATGAAGACGGGGAAAGGACAAAATACTTCATGGATACATCTTAGGCGTTTTGGGCGGACAGGACTTGGGCATTACGTTACTTTATGTATACTAGCATGATCATGATGATCGGGGGTTTTCTGCCTGCATTGGGGATATGTAGATAGATAGGTTTTATCGAGGCATTTTGAGCTGCTTGAAAATTCCATGTTCTCCTGAATCTTGGCATTCTCTTATCTTCATCTCTTCAAGCTGTGGCATCACAGCCTCATTCACGCAGGGTTGTAGCTCCTTCGGATATGTAACATTCGGCAGTCCTTCTATGTGTAGCTATCGAAGGGACATCTCTGGAGGAAACAAGTCAACAGTCGCTTCCGATGCCATAAGTTTCTTCTTCGTCAAGAACTCCTTGGGATCTACTTTTTCCCCTGTTTTGAATGACTGGTCAATTCGACGTTCGACTTCGTCCTTCAGTCTTGCAACGGATTCTACTGTCTTGCCATCATTGCTGCTCATCGCTGCCTGAAGTGTGTCCAGGGCCTCTAGGATGTAGCTGGAGTCATCATTAGTGACTGTGGCTGCCTTACGACTGCCACACACTAGCAATACTTTTCTATAACGTTGGCAAGTAATTCGATGTGACCAGTCGTCTAGTATATTGTCCTTTGTGGCATCGCCCTGAGAGCAAGAAATGATTGCCATGTGAAAAAGCTCGGCAACATTGACCTCAAGTAGCACAAGGCGATCCCAATGCTCCGGGTAAGCCACACCCCAATCACCAGGGTAAAACTCGTAATTGTTCCTCGCATTCACTGCAAGGTAAGTGGTGCTTGAAAGATCCGCATCGTGGGCAAGGAATATCTCGACAATGTTGAGGAGTTCTTCCCTAAATTCATCCACATCCCCGTAACGACGTAGAGGACCAAAGAGTGCATTAACTAGCAAGCCCGTGAATGCACTCCTCCAATAAGATGGTTGCCATGGATTGTAAACTCGCAAATTGGGGTCTGCACCATTATCCAATAGCCATCCAATCAATGCACCATTTGTCTGCCGCAACGTTTTAGAATCTCGATGAGTATCCACTCGGGATCCGCCCAACCAGCATGATGCCCGGTGTAAGAGGTAAGTCTTGTACTCGATTGTAGCTTGAGCGCCTGTAAGCTTACGCTGGATCAACTCTAGGCATCCAAACATAGCTGCTACTCCAAGGAAATCGCCACCACCTCGACGAACCTTGATGTAGCGGCCTCTATACGAACGAAGGTCCAGATCTGGTATCAAATAACGTCTTTCGGTCATTCTTTCATAGATATGCAAAAGTTCTTGCTCTCGAGCTACCGAAACCGGTCTCCGAGCACTGCGAAGCTGAGATATGAAGCGAGAAAGGTCACGAACGGTTTTTTGCCAGATAATTCTGCTGAGTTGCGTTCTTATAACTCTGGTGTACCGTTGCTCAATGGGCATTGGGTCGTAGTGCAAGATTGCTTGTCCCTCTTCTGTCTGCAGGAGAAAATCTCGAGCGGTTCGGTGAATGAAGTCTAGCTGAACAGTTTTTGCGTCGTCCTCTTCTAAGACAGCTGTCGGGTTTGCCGCTTTAATTTTGTGCATCCATAAACTATCCGCGTTCGGGTGAAATTCGAGAAGACCTGCACATCTTACCTCCACACGTGTTCTCAGTCGTCTGCAGACTTCGACCATCTTTTCTTCAGGCGGGGGATTTTCTTCCTCTAAGAAAGCTCTTTGTAAAGTCTCGTCGGTTAATATGGCGAAATCATAGAGTGAAATGGCTTCGTCGCTCGAACCACTGGCTAGTTCTGACATAGCCTCTATCGCCATGTTGAAATAAGAGGAGGCTTCAGCACGATAAATCTCTTCGTCTTCATTGAGACGCAGCCACATTTGTTGATATAACTGTTGAAGGCCCCTAGGCAGTATTTCCAGACGCTGTCTTAACTCGCTCCACTCGTCTCCGCTCGTCATACCTCGTCTTAGACTTGCCAACGCAAGGTGTACCCAGAGGAAAACACCATCGGATTTCTCCACAACCGAGTTGATTAAACGTACGAGTGATATTCATAAGTCTCCATGCTCTCTGATTTGTCCTGAAAGGCCATCGAGAAAATCGGTGACATATTGACGAATATCGGAAGCCGTCAAGTCTTGTAGTCTGAGACTAGGGTACTTGCCCAGGCACAATTGGAGATGACGTTCTGGCCGACTTGATACACAGATTTTGACCTTTGGTCGATCTCTTAGCTTCTCCACAAGGTTCACAAGGTCAAACGTCCCTTCAGCTTGAGAAATTTCATCTAAGCCGTCAAGGAAGATACAAATGTGTGACGAATGCTGATCCAAGACCCTGAACAAGAAGTCCTTTAGCTCTGTGACTGACCAATCGTTATGAGAGTCTTTGTTGGAAATCAGAGGCACTTCTGTACACAAGACCATTGCGATAGCACGTTGGCCCTCGAGCAGTTGATGAAGTAACGTGCATAGTATACCTTTCAAGCTGCATTGTATTGGCTGGCCGGCGTTCCAGATGAAAGCAGCGACGATTGAAGTTTGAGGGTTTCATGATTCAAGGGCATCTTTCGTTCGCGGGTCATCGACAATAAATTTCATCAAAGTGCTTTTCCCTGACCCAGCTTTTCCATTTATCCAATAGAGCCGTTGATCGGACTTGAGCCATTCCATAAAACTATCCCAAGGACGTTTGACACCTTCTCCAAACTTCCAATGGAGCTCGATGCTGTCGTCAAATATCCACTGGAAAGTACTCTCGTGAGAATCGCTCACATGATTTCGGCGGGCATTCATGTCTCTGTGTTTCAGACTACCAATGAGACGATCGCATTGCTTTTCAAGAGCGGCACCATGACTCAGGTTATGAATACTGGTTTCCATATGTGCTCTAGTTGCTGCACCCTCACTTGATATCTGAAGCCTTGTCGAAAATGATTCTGCTGAGACAAGCTCTGAGGTCTGTCTATGTCCCTCGGCATTCTGGCGAACTGAGAGCTGGGCGTCTCTGTGGAGCTTTTGCCAATCCTGCCTTTGCTCCAGTATTTCAATTTCGTTGCTATTCCTGGATTAATTGATTAGCACGCTCTCAAAACGACCCGCAATACCTTCATAATATAGGTAGCAAAAAGATATACCAGAGTTGAAACAGCAAGTCTGACTGTAAGGTGCATTGGCATTCATTCATTATCTTCCTTAAGGCCTTTATTGATTTCTTGTGAAAATGAGCGCTGAGGACAGTTTTGAGAGTAGTTAGTCCACTTGGAGATCCAGGCATGGTAAACTTGTCCAACTCAAGTCGCAATTTCGTCGAAGCCTCCAAACACCTTTCCGCAACCGCCTGGAGACCATTCTGCTCCTTGGTCAACGGCCTTGGAGTCCGGGCGGCGTTTATCGAGTCTCGTAAGCTTGCTGATAGGCTTGAGAGATGACGTGCGTTATTCGCAAGGTCTTCATCCAGTAAACCACCTTGATGAAGGCGTTTGCAAAGGGAGATGGTTTCATGAGCGAAACTGATGACTTGCATAACATTGCATGCTATACTGAGCGCGGCAACTGCCTCCATGTCGATAGACGTTCAGAAAGTGTGTTATGGAAGCGATGACTATTGTTCCCTGTATTTTTCGTGCATCTTTGCTGCCTTGAGGCTCTAGAGTTAGGCAGCAGTGATGTGTTGTACAAACTAGCTTAGTAACCATAACCAGCCACCACCATGCACCACGGCTGGGCCTCACATTTACAGAAGCCAATGGGAGTTTACAAGACCAGCAACGCAGGCTCAATTATTTATTAAAACCTGTGCTCTTGGGACTGGTGCGCAGCCTTGACTTCAAGTCATAGCACCGTATGATTTTCTGCTCATCATATCTCTCTTTAGCGCAAAGACACAGTCTTTCTCCTAAAATATTCAAAGAGGGTCATCTCGCCAACACTGCACCTCTTGCGTTTCCTAAGAGCGAAGGGGTGTAAGACATCACGATCAACAGCACAAATCAACCCACGACACGGATCGAGCATCAATGACGTACGTCGAAGACCCTGCTTGCATCATGATCTGCTGCTCGTGAACATAAAGTCGATCGAGGCGGAGCGTAGTGACATGAACTCAAACCTACTCGGACGCGAACGCTATTCTTCCCCGGCTTTTCGTATTCACTGGACCTAGTGTGGTCCGAGGAGGCAGCGTGTACGGCGCTGATCACTTGGTTCTTCTCCTCTACTCGAACTATACGAAATCTAGTCGTGTCCTCCGCCGAATAAATGCACACTTCACGCACTTGGAAAATCCTAATAGTTGGGCATCGCAGCGAAGACAAACAGAACACAACAGAAGCGAACTCAACATCTCCATCTCCCAACGTATCGAACCATCCCATTCCAAAAACTCCGATGAACCAGCCACACTGAAAAATCCCAGAAAAAATCTTGGTCTCCTAGTCTCAACTCCTAGTCCTAACTCCTAGTCCGAACTCCTAGTCCGGAGCTCGCTCCGCTTGGCAACCATCGACTCTTTGACCGACGGACTGAGTCGGCTCCTTCACTAACGCCAGTCATCGTGTAATTCCCTAGTATTTTCTCCGAGTACTACTTCCGTTTCCGGAAAGTGAAGGAAAGGAGAAAGAGAGGGTTGCTATTTATAATTAGTAGCTTGGGTACGTAAAGCGACTAGAGTAGCATAGCGTCGAGCTTGTGATCGGAGTTCGAAGACGCTTGGCCTTGCCCGTGTTAACCGCGTGTCGGAATGAGGATCCTCGGGATGATATCATGATCTCCCTTCCCTCGGATTCTCTCAATTGTTCTGGGGCTGAAAAGTCGGAAAGGGGAAAAGGGATAGGGAGGATGACGTGCAGCCGAGAACTAGTACGCAAGCGATGTTTCAGCTTTTGTTGAGCCGCAGCCTGTGGGGATAGGGGGTTTTTTCTACTTTTCTTTTCTTCTTCTTGCGTCTTTGAGCATGTGAAACCCCCTTTCATCCCGTCTAGAATCGGACCGTGTCCATAATTTTCTTTGTCTGGTTTGCGAATCGGGATGATTGTTAACGGAGGCGGAGAGGGAGTCGGGATTAGAAGGATGGGAGGAGAAGTGGAGCGGGCACGTGATATGCTGAAGCGGAGACCTCATTTCGGGAGTTCTCAGATTAAGCGTTGTAATTTCCACAACGTGATGGGTTTGGATAAGAGGGAGAGGCGTTTGATGGATAACCTTATTGTGACGCCTTGTTTGGGGAGGGGTGAGATGGGATGATTGAAAGTGAAGTGAGGGGTTGAGAAAGTTGAGGATTAGGTTGGTTTTGTAAAGGAGATTGAGGATGTGGAGAATGTGTTGAGTGTGCGCATTGGTGACTGGATTCAATCAGAAGTGGAGACATGTCACGCTGAGACTGAAAGGCGATTGAATTGTTTTTCATTGATCGTGATTACAGATCAGACTATATACACCATTACTTCATCGCCTCGCATTATTCATTGCATTCTTTTGAAATCCAGTCCCATTATTCCTCCGCCAGATACCATGCGATGATTTTTCAAATGCTCCAGCCTATGCTATAACCTGGAAAGGAATGTGCCATTACCTACTCCTCGCTTCATGAAAAACGAAAAGACCCATCGATACCAGCTCGTCAATTTTACAAGACAAGCATGGCAGCGGCACCCATGATGAACGCACCAAAGGAAGACCCGACGACGGCATTGGCGGCACCAGTGAAGGCGGCGGGGGTGGAGGTTGACACGGTCACGTTGGAAGCGCCAGTGGCCTGGACTTGACCATCTGAGATTTGGGTGACGACAGCGACAGAGGAGGTAGGAGCCTGGACCTGTCCATCTGAAATTTGGGTGACAGGAGCAACGGTAGCAGTAGGTGCTTGAACTTGTCCGTCCGAGATCTGGGTAACTGGTGCAACAGTAGAAGTAGGTGCTTGCACTTGTCCGTCTGAGATCTGGGTTACGGGTGCAACAGTGGCAGGTGATGCCTGGACCTGTCCGTCAGAGATCTGAGTGACAACCGGGGCGGTGGCGGTTGGGGCTTGGACTTGTCCATCAGAGATCTGGGCGACCGGGCTGGGGTAGGCAGTGATGACTTGAGGTTGGCCATCAGTGTACTCTGAGACTGGGACGGGAACGGCAGAGGCGCCTTGTGGTTGTCCGTCAGTGATTTGGGTGACTGGGGAAGCGGCAGCACCGGTTCCGGTTGGCTGTCCATCAGAAGCTTGTCCGACAGTGCCGCAAGGGACGATGCCGATAAGAATAGGCTCGCATTGGGCCGCCCAGTCGCGGTCATATAAGTTGTAGAAGGTTCCGCTCAAGCATTCATAGAAGACTGCAGAGCCACCGAGAGCAAGAGAACCGTTTGAGCCAACCGAGAAACCTCCAGTGTAGATTGCTCCAGTCTGGGGAGGATTGTCGAATTGGAATTGGTAGTTGGCTGCAATGTATCCGGTTCTTCCCTCAGCGTCGTGGAGTTGACCACCAGCGAGGGTGAGGGTCAGGTAGCCAGATTGTCCGCAAGTAGAAGTACGCTGATGGATGTTAGTATAGACTTCGATGCAGGTGTGAAATACAACATACCTTAGTCAAGTCACGCTTGGCAGAGGCCTTGTAGATGGTGATCTCGAATGAACCACTATAGCTCGTTGAGAATCCTGCAGGTGCACTGGCGGTGGGAGTGATATCGCCAGTGACACCTTGAGGGATGGCGTAGGCAACTGCTGCCAGAGCGGCGAGAGCGAATGTAATCTGCATGTTGAACGAGTGTACAGTGCAGAGTTTGTGTGAAAGCGAATGACAACAGACTTGAGAAGCAAGACTCGATTATATATCTTGAAGGCTGGACTAAAAGAAAGCACCCGGAAAGGAGGAGGCAGGCAAGCTCTTATATAGTGTGGACGATCATACTACTGTCCAGCACTACTCAAAGACGGGCACTACCGGCGGAAGAATAGCTGCATTTTCCATTGCGAGGATAGGAGGAGGTGGGTGGGAGAGTTCAACGCCTAGAGGATGACGGAGTTGTGGATTTCCTGATGGGGCAGCACTCGCACCATCTGACGCCGGACCATGAAGAATCTTCCCTGAAAGGGGATCCCAGAGAGGGGTTTTGCTATTTGTGCTGGAGGGTTTGCACTTGCAGAGGCCGGCCTATCACATCCCGGATGAATTGAATGCTCTGGCGTATGGAAACCTGTGGAGGAGAGACTAGAAGATGATCTCTATCCCTTGTGTCGCTTGTTTCCCTTGTTTTTCCCTCCTCTTCCCTTGTTGTTGAGGCAGGAGGTTGCTGTTGCACGGCTTGGAATTGCCGGCTAATCAGAGGTTGGACAGAGAACGCCATCTGCACGCAAGTGGCCCTGATGTGGCCCTGATGTGGGCCTGCAAAAGTGCGCCGCTGCTGCACCATTCATGCACGATCTAGGGCTAGCTGAATCGGGGGGCAGGCAGGCCAGTGATCGTGCGGAGGCGGACAGCTGCTCGATCCAGAGCATAGGGGAACTGCACACTCGCGTACGAATGGCGGACATTCGGGACGGGCAAGAATGGAGGGACGGGTGACATCCATGTTCTCGTATCAATCGAGAAGTTTTTGCCATGGCAATCCGCCCGTGTCCAAGATGCTGTTGATGCAGTTGCAGCGAGCAGAGATGCTACGGTGCGGGGCTGGGACAGGGCTTCATATGCGGGGTAGTTTTGGTGTGTAACAGTGTTGATTGCGCGGCCAACATGTGCACTCGGCCTCGTGGGAACTTCGAAGCAGGTATTTGCACTATTCGCAATATACGAGGCAGGGATGGGGTCGGTGGTCGAAGGTTGGTGAAGTGTGGGCGTGTACTATGAAGTATATGTTCGTTAACAGCATGACGAGATGACTTTTGCTGGATGTTCCCTTCCTCTCGGCTCGTGGCTCAATTCGTCGGCCCGGTGAAACTCCAGGCGCCCAGTCGCCCAGGCACGCGGCCAGCCCCACGATTTCCAGCCACCACCATCGCATCAACATCGTCGACTTCTGGTTAATCGATAATCAGAAGGCGACCAAGAGTTTAGATCACTGAGCACTGGTCCCGTGCGCGCGAACACGACGGCTATTCTCCAATTCTGATTCCTAGATGAAAATAATCCATAGGAGCCGGATGTTCCTGCCACCAGTGCCCACCACTCACGGCCTATTGTGAGGCCACACTACTCGTGGCCTGACCCCTCTGTGCAGGCGTGGCCGCGCAAGGCAAAACACCCCACAACGGCACAGACAGATCAGCCCAGGGATGATGAAATGCTGCATCGAATGATTGTTCGCCAAGCCCAAGCATCACAGCCTTTCTGTTTGTTTCCGTCAGCCTCCACCTTCCGTTCGATGGCATGACAGTCACCCACTCGTCGGTATCACAGCTCTCCCCACCAGATCAAAAGGATCTTGTGCTTGTTGTCCCTTCATTCGCTCCCAATGGCGGGGTTCTCAACATCCCCAGCATCGTCGGCTATCTGCTCCGCATCTGGAGTGAAGCCCCCCCAGTGGCTTGGGTGGCTAATGCTTCTTTCTGTTTATGTCGTGAGTGTGGCATGCAGTTGAAACATTGAACCTCAGTTACGTACCTGAATACCTCTCGTTTACGTGAGATCTCTGAGTTTGTGCTACACCAAGTGGTCTGACGAGGCTTGAAGCCTCATGGCGAAGTCGCAATGGAGTGCTTATATCAGAGATCTTTGGTATCCCAATTAACATCAAGCAAATACTATTCACATCATTACAAATCCCAATCAAAATACCGACAAGTTGAATTTCAGCCGTTATCAAACCGAAATGACCTCCTTTTCAACATTCAATCATCAGCTCAATCAATGCATCAACGATATCAGCAGATGCGTTGCATCCTGCCAAGAGATCAGGAGGAAGCGCAACTTGATTGTAGATGGCCATCACACAACAACACGACTGGATGAGCTCGAGAGATCATTCCAAGCCGGCTCTGGTTTCATCCTAGGAGAAGCCAGCAAATATCCCCGACTCTCAACCAACAATGCTACTGACCCGGACGACATCTGCGGTTCGTCTCCCGTCACACTTTTCAACACATTCTAATCTGAGGCAGAAACCCAAGGAAGCGAATTCGCAGGATACATCACACAGATCGAGGATCTCAATTTGTGCCTGCAAGCAATAGCCGATCCCCCCTCGCACCACCATCACCATCCGCACCACCGCCATTTATCGCATGTATTATTTCCAGGCTGGGACTGGGATGCACATCACACACATGCAGAGCATCCTCATTTCTATGAGATGCGCATGCAGTGGGAAAAGATTCGAGATGGGATCCCTCGCGCGTTTGCTGAGATGGACGTCCAGGCCGCGTTGCAGGAGAGATTGAGGACGAAAAGAAAAGAGGAGGTGGATAAGCTCAATGAGGACAAGAAGAAATTGAAGAAAAATTTGGATGAAATTGAGAAAGAGGAAAAGGAGGAGTTCGATCAGGTCAAGAAAGAGAATAAAAAGGAGCTTAAGAAACTCGAAGAGCACAACGAGGAGAAATTGCTGGAGCTGGAGAGGATCGAACACAAGCGCGATCTCGCTGTCGAGCGATTGGTGGAAAACAAGCTCGAAGATGATCCTCTGGACCAGGTGGAGAAGTTCGCGCATGCCATGAGCCACATCCAGCGAGCTTTTACTCCGAGGACAAGCCATGAGACTCTACGGCCCATACGCCTGAATCTCAATTCCAGCGCCGTGGCTTCCGGTTACGGGATGGGAGCAGGTGGTCGAGGCGGCAGCGCGAACCCAGAGGTCGTCATCTTCGACGATCGTCATCATGAGTGAGTGACCTTTCTCCTTCAGAAGCAGAGTTCCAGTTTGATACAGAGTCGGGAACTCTAGCAGCGCTGACTCGTCCCGGTCAGTGCCGTGTCCATCGACCCTTTCCAATTCCTGATCTAACATACTTCAGCACTCGAAGTCACAGCCACTACCATCCCCGGCATCACCACGCGCACTTCCGTAGAGCGCAGTCATGTCCATCGTTGTGCTCGGACTCAGACTCTGAAATCTCTACGATACGACGCACGCCTGTTCTGATTGAGAACAATATCAATAATAACAATATCGGGGAAGAGGAGAGCATTAATGAGGAGGAAGATGTGATTGTAGGCGGTCGGGGCAATACAGGGGATAGATATCGTCGTCTGGATGATTGGCGTGGCTATGGGCGGAGACGTGAACATCGCTATTTGGAGTCGTCGAGGCATCATCCTGGACGGATTGTGAGGCATCCGGTGAGCGAACTGAATGAATGGGCATATTATTGAAAGGAGGAGGAGGGCTTGGAAGTTTTGCTTGGGAGGATAGTGGGGCTCCAGTGATTTACAAAGGCGCAGTCTGGGCCGCTGGCCATATTTCTTTTTGTTTATTTATATTTTGTTTCTTCGTTCTCTTTGGATTTTCTCCGAGTGGGCAGGGTGAAGTTGGCGCTCGAATAATTGTAGAGGAATCTTCTTCCCTGAAATTATCACAAATAGCCAGTCTTTATTGCGCGTTCATGCTTGGTAGTTTGACGGAAATAGTTTTTCCTTTTGCTGGTCTTGATTCGTATGATGCGCATAAGTTATGCCAGTTTTATGCACTGCAGCTTGGGATAGTTACGAGACCAACTTGCAAATCTCAACATTTCAACTTTCTTCTTCCGTTATTCTTTTCTATCTTCAAGTTCGCATTATATATGCATGATATGACCCTAGAACTTATTCGAGAATGAATATCTCTTATAGAAGGAACGAGAGTTGGTGAAATAGCTCTCATTCTCACAGCCACGCACGTGATATCACACCTTCACTTGATCCCTTCAGCTTTTTCGGTCTGCAAAAACCTACAAAACCACTGATGCTAGAGAGAATTCCTCCCTCTTACTTTCTTCCACCGAATTGTCTCGAGCATTTCCAAACTTTTGCCATACATTCATCAATACTCTTTCATTCGTATTCCGTATTCTTATTCAAAATGGCCCCCAATATTATTGTTACACAGCAGGGATTGCATTCCTTCGGCGGTCGGGGAAACCTCAATTGGCCTGACTGCTGCATTTCTCCTGTGGACACCTTCTTCCCCTCATGCTTCTCGAATCAATTTCTCAGATGTCTCGGCTGTTCATCAAATCAGCGGGAGCACTTCTCAGCTTCAAGATATACTCAGACCTCATTTGACGCCATCAAGCCACGACCTGCCACCTCTCTCCCTCAGCCGCACCAACAACAAATCACCATGAACGATGCTGATTATCAACAGCCCTGCCGGCCAACGCTTCTTGATCCTTCGAATCCGGCCATACAGAAGAGAGGGATTTTGCCTCGGCAGACAAATAAGCAACGATCTTCAAGGTTCTTGCTGTTCACGAAAGCCACAAAATCTTAAAAGAGTTTAATCATGTGCACGAGGCTGAAGACACCCGCAGGTAAATACGGAGTGCCTCCCGGTCGCAGAATTCTGCACACAGCGTCTGCCATTTCGCTGATCACCAGCTCACCATGTTGTTCGCTGTTGTCCTCCTCCTCCTCGGAGTGAGCTCTGCGCAGCGGCCGAGCAATGCAACGATATGTGACTACTATGCCATCAGCAATTATGGTGCCAACACGACGGCCACCCAGCTGAAGCTCATGTCTTCGATTCTGGCGCTCGCGTTCGGCGGACATGGCACGCTTCCCAATGTCAACTCCAGCATCACCGGAATCTTCAACCCGGGAACATTTGACGGAACCGCAGTCAATCTGCAGCCGTGGTTCAATGGATCGAAAGATTCGACGAATCTGAATAATCAACCTGTGGGCGTTGATTGGCTTGATGGGGGAGGAACAGATCCGATTTATGCGTTCCTCGATGGCTCGACTCCTAACCTCACCTTCACAAATGGCTCAAATGAGGCGTATGTATAGTCTCTTTTTAACCACAATGATGTTTAACACTTGAATTAGGAGACTGTTCTCCCACTGGGAAGCAGCCTTCCAACGTATCTACGGCTGTACACTCCCAGCACCTCAACCCCCGACTACTGGAGGACCCCTTGACCTAGCCTACGTACACAAATTCATGGACCTCAACCATACCGACGTAGGCCACTTCATCGACCAGCTCACACTTGCATCGCAGCATTTCGGCTTCTCTGACGACGATGCGCTCTCCCTCAGCGACACCATGAACGCCAAGTTCAACGTGCGCTGCGCACCACCCGACTCAACGGGACAACTCTACTCTCTCTGCCAAGACCCAAGCTGCCCCCTCGCCTTCCCCAGTCCCGACTGCGCACCATACGTCGATCTCGGACCCAGCGGCGTACCCGTCAGTTCCTCCAGCGTTCCTGCCTCAACCTCTCCCCCTCAATCAACCTCCTCCGCCGCACCCCCCGCCTCCTCCTCCCCATCCCAATCCTCCAGCCCTCCATCTTCAGGGGGCTCAGGAATCAGCGGCGGCGGCATAGCAGGCGCAGCGATCGGCGGCGCCGCCCTCCTCTTCATCTTCATCGGCGCGTTAATCTTCCTCCTACGCCGGCGGCGCCCCCACACACCGCCCCCATCCTCCCCTTACATCCCGAACCCGTCCAACGCCTCGTACCAAGCGCCCAGCTACACAGAGCCGCACACCAGCTACATGTCGCAGCCGAACGATGGGCTTCCGGCGGGTTACTGGCATTCTGCTGCGCAGCAAGGGGGGGTAGGAGGAGGGGAGATTGGCGGGCAGATGATTGCGGAGATGGAGAGCCCGAAGAGTCCGGAGATGGAGAGGATGAGTCAGAGAGAGGGGCATTTGAGTGCTGCGTTGAGTGGGAGGACGGTTAGTCCTGGCCCTGGGGGGAGTCCTGGGCAGACTTATCTGGCGCCCGGGCAGATGAGTCCCGGTGCGGTGAGCTTGTCGAGGAAGCCGGTTGGGGGGTAGGGGGAGGGGAGTTGAGGAGGGATGGGCTTGTATATAGGTGTTTTTGTCCCGTTGGAAACGAGGCGGTAATAGCTATTAGTTTTGGGTATCTTGGCGCAATAGAAAGGGGATCAAGTCGTGTGGCTCTTCAGTGAGACCACCTGATGTCATCAAGACGAGTTGCAACTCACAAACAGCAATCTTACTCGTTTCGTGTCTCATTACCCTATCCAATCTGCGTTTCCTGAAAGATCATTTCATCTTCACCCTGGTTTCTCGAGATTAAATGTAGCTGAGCCCAATACTCATCACCAAATCGCTTATTTACAGATTGCTTTCACTTTGCTGTCTTGCCGAGCCTGTATGCTTTCTTTCTCGCCCACTACTCCTTTCCCATTTATGCATCCGAATCCAAGAAGAGGAACGTTTGTTTCGTGTGTTCACTGTCCATATGATGCGGAGTCTAACTCAGCACCCCATTCACGGGCGAGAGTGTCCTTTCCTTTTGCCGTATCAGTCTTTCTCTCGTTCTTGGGTCGTCATAATGCCAATTTGGTATTTGCTCCTGCTTCACGGTCCTGAAAATGCATCGAAGTCCCTGTTTTCTGCAATTCTCGCATTTCTTTTCCGGGTGGTCTTTCTGGAATCCTGAGCAGGGTAGCTCGCTCCAGATGCAATCCGAACAACAGAGATCGAAAATCAGAGGAGAGTGGATCAGTTCTGGCACCAGATCACGGCTTGCTTCGAGCGAGACGTCGTACCAATAGTGACGTTCCAATTGAGGATGTTCCTCCAAGATTTGTTTGATAGCAGCGTCTACAATTGGGAGCGAGTTCCTTGTGCAGCGTTGCAAGAGGAGCGGTGATATCACATGTCGCCTATTGTCACAAACGACTTCGAAAGATGTGTTGCCTTGGTGCGTAACACTCGTGGATGTTCTTCCTGTTGTAGAGTTCGATAGGAGCGGCTGGGCCACAGGTGGTGGAACGAGAACAACGGCGGGATTGAGAATTTTTGGCTTCACTTCCCCGGCCAGAGAGAGCGGCGGCAAATCCTCAAATGTTTGACTTGGTGTCACAGGCAGAGGGATATGAACCAATGAAGGCGTGGGCACTATCAACTTGAACTCCTCGGCTAAGTACAGCAGCGGCGATTCTCCACTGGTCCGATCCGGGGTTTCGTAGGGAGGCCTTCGAGTGGCTGGAGAATCGAAGATTTTTGACTTTGCTTCGCCTATAGGCAGCGGAGGGAAACTCTCAGCCAGTCGATCAGCATCAGAGATATCCTTGGAAAGATTACTGCCGCTGTGTTCTGAATTTGCTTTCGTGGCATCTGAAAAGTAAGTCCACCTGTACATCGGTGGAGCTTTTGGAACTGCTCTCGAAACCTGCATTTCCTTCTCACATCGCGCTGGTGTTGTCATGAAGTTCGTGGGTACCGACGGTGTCTCTCGCGACCTTGATACACTCCTTTGAGTGGCCGCTCGATGGACTGACCAGTCAGAGACATGCTCGTTCTCCAGTCCATGTGATGCCGTAGGAAGTGAGATAGTATGTGTGGTGGTTTCCATGATGCCGATTGAGCCCCACGGCAATAAGAATACTGGTTGTTGGGAAAAAGTCGAACAGCTTTTTGAAACGACAGAGATAAATCTTCTCCCACTATGAAAAGTTGGGAGAAGAAGGGCGAATGCATTGTTCGCCGCTTCTACCTCGTGGACAGCTGTCAGGCATAATGGTTAGGCTTTTTTGTAACAAGGCTGGGAAATCAGCCAATTACTGCTATTCTAGCTTAGGCGTTTTCAGCCCGGACTGCTACAACTAGCAAATGACAGTGAAGTAACTCTAGGCAACAGCGCCTAGTGAAATACATCCAGCCTCCCACAATCAATTAGCGCTATGTCCCCCGCATCAAATCTTGACCTAACTTCCAGAGCATTTCGAAATTTTCCCCACTGGCCAAAGAAATTTGATTCAGATGGAGCTGCAAGATTTAAAACCACCAAGTCACTATGAATCCCAAGCAGTTTCTTCAACTGCAGAGACAAGTAGAGCGACATTTATGCTACCAGAAAAGCCTAGCAGAGAAACCGTGGAGGCTGAAGAATGGAAATATACCGGCTATCCTATTTTCTCACAATTTTTATCATCAGACAACGACTTTCTGATCCTTCGACGTTTTGGGACTCTAGCTACACGCGTATTGCTAGCCCTTCAAGACGATATCACTTTGCTCGAACAGGACTTGAGGTCACTGGACCAGGACTGTAGCCGTCAAGGCGGGCCACCCATTCATAACGGATCCTTTCGTGGCGATGCAGGAAGCTTGAGAGCGAATCTGCTCCGCGGGCAGATATATGAGAAGCTCAAAATGTACCGTGAGCAAACCAAAATCACACTTTTACTCATGATCTAACAAATCGTAGAAGAATTTATGCTACTGCAAGCTCAGCTAAGGAACAAGCCTTCCATACCGCCGAAGGATGTCAATAGTGTCAAAACATGGTTCAAAAACCATGTCAATGCCATTTCAGAACCGGAATCACGTTACATTGACCAGAATTCCGATCTTATTCAACTCGTTCCGAAGACTAAAACACCACTACGGCGCCTTTTAGAACGGTCTCAAAGGTTCCGCCTCTGGAAAAAATGGCACGTGAAGCGTGAAGACTTGGAAGGTCACGATCCACATCATGAAATCTATACCTCAGACGAGCATATTGAAGCTTTCGTCACCCTTACCATTGGATCCGTGGGACTGGCTATGCTGATAGCACCTCTGTGGATACTGAACTTTGTGGATGGGCCTGTGACGAGTCTAGCAATCATCACGTCATTCATTGTTCTATTTATGTGTTTGGTTTCATTTGCATCGGTTGCGAAACCATTTGAATCATTAGGTGCTACTGCTGCGTAAGTCAACTCTCCAGATTATGTATCTGCTCATGGGGCTAACGTAAGTAAATAGTTACTCGGCAGTACTCATGGTGTTCCTCCAAATGGGAAATAAGTAGGGGTATGGCTTCGAGCATTCAGCACATTTCTCTCGTTTGCTTTCGTCGATGAGAATCTGAAGGGTAGAATCCGCGGACGAAGTGCCGGCAATGGATGGGAATCGGTCCAAGGTGCTTGACGGAATTTGAAAAAGATAACTCAAAACTTCGGGGCGATAGAACTGCTTGAGTGAATATGTAGGTGAAGGGTTCGCCTAAAGTCTCCAGAGAGATAAACAGAAGTGAACACACTTCGCCATGTAATGAATATGGACTTGGCGGCAAAGGTGCTGGGAAAAGCATTGACGACGAACACTTATTAATTATGATTCAGCTAGCTTAGCCCAAGCATCCAATCGCTGGAACATCTAAGTTCAATGCGAAAGATGCATAGGAAGGCGACTAATACCTCTCCTGTGCTGTCTCTTCTAAGCGGACTCATGCTCAGTCAGCTCTCAGAATTCAATGAGCACTTTCAAAGCAGCATGCTCAGCCGCCGCACCAAAAGTCTTGTACGCATTCTCCATATCCTTGAAAGCAAACTCTACACGAGCAAAGTTAGCTCGTGCCCATCGTCCAAGCGGATTGAACTCCGATCTCAACTCACTGTGTGTAATCAGTTTCGAGGGGTCCAGTTTCCCAGACAGTGCGAGCTTCAGCAGCATTGGAGTTGTCACTGTATCAACCAGTCTTGTGGTAATTGCTACCAATGTCAGCCTCCTTTCCTAAACGCGAGTAACGGAGCCTACCAATATTCTGAGCCCACAGAGTTTCCAAGTGCAGATCAACCTTTGTTCCATGCACACCAACATTCGCAATCACACCACCCGGAGCAACTAGTTGCTGGCAAAGTTCGAAACTCTGAGGAACACCAACTGCTTCGATAACAGTATCACATCCTTTCCCATCCGTCAGCGCCTTCACTTTCTCCACCGCATCCGGCTCGCTGGGATCAATGGTATGGTGTGCCCCCAGTGTCCTCGCAACATTCAGTCGGTTATGGTCCATGTCAATCATGATGATCACACTCGGCGAGTACAGCTGCGCTGTGATCATAGCTGCCAATCCAACTGGTCCAGCGCCCACAATCACAACTGTAGATCCCGGCTCGACTTTGCCGTTCAAAACACCGCATTCGAGACCCGTGGGGAAGATATCGGACAGCATTACGAGTGCGGCTTCGTCGGCGCCTGCGGGTATGGGGTAGAGTGAGGAGTCGGCGTGTGGGATGCGGACGTATTCTGCTTGTGTACCGTCGATTGTGTTCCCTAAGATCCAGCCTAGAAGTCCCAATCAGTCTCGTTCTTCCAAACTTTGAAATGAGGGCCATTTACCTCCAGTAGTACAATGCGAATACATCCCCCTCCGACAATACTCGCAGCTTGCACAAGAGCAGATACAAGATATGAGCACATGCTCCCCCTTCTTGAACCCCCTTACCGAGTTCCCAATCTCATCAATGATTCCTACTCCCTCATGTCCTAATATCGTTCCCGGCGTGCAAGTTGCAACATCGCCTTTACTGATATGCAGGTCTGTTCCGCAGATTGTGGACTTAGTGAGCTTGACGATGACGTCGGTGGGTTGAGTGATCTTGGGCTTGGGGCGCTCTTCGAGCTTCACGTCGCCGATGGCGCGGTAGACGAGTGCTTTCATCGTGCTGTAGGTTGCTTGGCGGATTGGAGGGCGGAGGATGTGGCCGTTGGAGAGGACGCGGAATGTTCTGAAGGCCTGCATTGTAGGGAGGAGGTGGGAGGTTGGAGGGTAAGCAAATTTACGGATGTTGGCCTGCGGGATAAGTGGATGATATTTGATGCTTGAGAGCTTTGAAACTCGTATGAGAACCGCGTCATGGTGGATTGCGGGGTATGCATTGTCATTTTCTGGGTTGTTGGGGTGAGAAGTGGCATGTTCGTGTGCTGATGAGAAGAAGATCAGATGTTCGGGGATCAGCTCAGGGGTTGGCTGAAGCGAGGCAGCGAGGCTGGCTGCAAGGCTGAAAGAGGTGTACCCCGGCTTCATATCCTTCAAGAAACTACAGATTAAATCCCAATGCCTCACTCATTTTATTACTGCTTACTACCATCTATATCCTCCATAATCTAAACTCTGTTAATATTCTGGAGGACTTCGATAACCATAATATCATCCTCAGTCTTCTAAGTCAATGAAGTCGGAACTTTGGCCTCTGATATGAATCTCAGCTTTGAAGAGCTTTTATCTCCCTCCAAGCTTGTAAAAAATTATACAGTTTAGTCTCCTACCACTTCCATATGTCCATTTAATTGCCACCTCCACGACTCAATTCCCCCTCCCACTTTCCTCCCAAAGCCTCTTCCTCTCCTCCTCGCTCTTCTCGGTAGTATCCTTCCTCAATCTCATGGCTTGCAACTTAATCCACTCCTTACTATTCATCGCCTCCCCTTCATTGTCCCCTTTCGGAATAACACTACTCTCCAGCCTTCTCAAAATAACCTCATCCTCCGGCCTCGCAAAATACACAACACTATACCTAGTCTCCTTTGCTTGTTCTCCCGGCGGACTAACAACTCTATGGATATTGCTCCTAAGCACTCCACCGGTAAACTTCGTCATCGCATCTCCGAGGTTGATGATACAGTGACCTCTCAATGGCTTCACATACGTCCATTGGGGTTCCTTTCCTGCTGGAGTAAGAGATGGCGGAGGCAGGATTTGAAGGCCGCCGAGACGGTTGAAGAGAATTGTGAGGGAACCGAAGTCTGTGTGTTTCCCCAATGCGGTACGTTGATCGGATGCCGGTTGCGGAGGCGATTTGATCATGCGGATTTGGTCCCCTGATATTGCATTCAGACGGTGTAGAGATTGCAGTGTTCCTTCAGGGAGTTCCAGGTGGGAATTGAGGTGAGATAGAAGGAGAGTAACGAGGGCGTGAGAGTTGTGGATATAGGATTTTATCAGGTCTGTGTTTTGGTGTAGAATGTCTGGATGTGCGAATGGCCTCTCTGAGAGTCCAAGGAAGTCATCTTTGGGAATCTGGGAATTTGTTAGCTATTCGAGTACTAGAACTCTGAATAGGAGAGCACACGTTATAAAATTCATTCCTGTCGAGGTTCCCTTTCTCATCTACGACCGCGGACCCGAAACCTTTGTATCCCATATAACTCCCCAGATTTTTGTAATCATATTTACTCAACTCCTCTCGCCCTAGGTCATAAAATCTAGGAGCGAGCTCGAAGAATTTCGATGACTGCGAGATCAACTCTTCGCCAAGAGGATCTTTGCGGAGGTCGAGATAGAAGAATCCAAGTTCCTTGGAAGCTGTAAAGAGGCGGTTTGATTCTTCTGGTGAAGAGCGGAGAGATGATAGCGAGAGGCGAAGAAGAGGGGCGGTAGGAATATTGGTTGGGAAAGGTGGGAGGGTAGGAAAAGAGAGGTCTTCTGATTCGTGATTAAGTGAAGCATGGGTGCTAGTAATAGTTTCAGTCGCCATCGTGACGATTCCTATGCAAACGAGGTCAAAAGGACTACACTTCAAAAGATAAAGAATACTTATGAAGGATGATGAAGGATGATGAAAATAACCACCTCGGCATGTCGGCAGCTAAAATAGTGCTTCGGGAATGCGGGGTATTTCCGCGCCAGGGAACTTGTCAAAAGGGCAAGATCGAATAGTTAATATCCTTCCTTCCACTCTCGAACTTTCCAGTATCGCTAATAACACTATGAAAATGCTCACAGGTATTCGAAAATCTGTAAGAGAAACAAGATACCGCACATGTTCCTGTTCAACAAACCTCAGAAGCCACATCTCGCGATTGTCGTTCTTCCCGCATCGATCTCTCGATTAGCGATAAGCAGAACCTACTTACAAGGACTCCTCTGACTCACAAATATGAAGTGAAATGGAGAGATTAGCTTCATATATGAAAGAAAGCACGCGACTTTTCCATAAAGTCGTTATTAATCGTCAATTGTTCGATCTCGGATCAATATTATGCCCAAATATCGTCCGCGAGAATTCATTTCGAAAATAGGTGTTGCAGGCTGACATATCAGAAGTCTTTCTGCCCAAGAGATGCAACATATACCACATTAACATAACTCTGGAGTTTCATATCATTGGCGCAATTGGAATAAAGTCGGAGCCTGGATCGGACGCCCGTAAAGATCGTCCGGGACCCCTCCCGGACCCACGGCGTCCTTCCTCGAATTGGCGGACCAAAATCTTGCGGCTGAAACGATTCTCGACGGCCAAAATATCCCTTGCATCTATTTTGAGGTGCCAGGAACGCCTCAACAGAATCGTATGTATAAATCTATTCATCAAGCAGTTTCTCTGGTTTGGAGACCTGTAATCTTACATCAGGTGCTAAGTCATCCATCAAGTCCCCACAGTACTGGTCACAGATATCGTTCTGTCTCTGCGAAATAGCAACTTCACATACTCTTTGTACTCCCCAGAATATTGTAGACAATCGAGAAAATTTGTTCGGCCTTCTAGGGTATCCCCAGTCACGTGCGTGCCAAAACCTGCTGATTACATCCAAAATGTTCTCGAAGACCGAGTAAATTGTACAGTTTCATGTAACGTGAGGCGAGATAGCAAGTGGATTTTCCATCGGAATTACGTACCTCCAATGCGCCGCCTAATTGAATGCACAACTCCCGTTTGGTGCGGTAGAATGAAGATACATTGTACTGGTTTCCTTACCGAGCTACCCCTTTTTAACCGAGCCGAACTATCCTTCCATGGGAATTGCAATAAGATGCACGAGAGCGTGCTTGCAAAGGTACGCAGAATCGTTCATTACTTTCTTCGTTTTCTCCATACCGATGAGAACTTTCATGTGATAGAAGTAAATTTCCAAGGGAAGAGGGGCACGAATTTGCCTTCCAGTTCCGTGTTGGGCGAGAACAATGTTTTCCGTAACTCCGGTGTTTACTGGGCTGGTGAGCCGCTTGTAATATTCGGACTTCCAAATTTAATATGTTACAAGGATCATCACCGACAGTTTGGTTGTTTGGTGCCGAAGAGAATGCTGGGTTTCTACAGGTCCCTCGCACGATAGCGCACGGCAAATAGTCTAGCCGTAAGCACGAACAGGTATGTGAAAGATAGCCCGTAGGGCACAAGTAATATTTATAAATGGATATCTATCCGGGTACCTGACAGAACACATGGGCCTTGATATTACTGATAGGTAGATTCATCTGATGTTTTGAGATAAATGAGAACCTGAATCAAGAGATGTCAGTTGAAACTATCGTTCTGGGGATTATCCAAATTTGCAAATTCCCCTATTTCTCCCAAGAGAGTAATGGGTCCGGGATCCACCCGGGAAGAATGGGATAGCGTTCATTATCATATAAAGCTTCTAGTACCCCATTACTGTCCCAGCTCAGAAGCTGCCGCTGTGAAAATCACGGTCTGATACAGAGTGTTTGACCCCAGACAGCCAACGTCAAAACTATCATGATGGTACAGCTTCTTAAGCTGGCGCTGATAGCAGCTGCCTCCTTGAGGTAAACCAGATTTCTCAGATATGTCGCTACTGTTTAGTGTTTACAACCCAGTTTGCGTTTTTTTTCATCAGAAACTAAACTCACATTCATCCCAGTTCCCTAACTCTGTCTGCCGTACCAGCGGAGCGAATAACTGAGAGACAAGGAGCATGCGTCATTTCATCCGTTGTGGACGTCTATGGACAGGACGTCACGAGGACGAGTTGGGAAACTCTCAGTACCCAGACTTCGACACCAACAAGAACAACCACGGTCACCACTTTGACACTGTTGACGAATATCTACACAACAGTAATCTCAACGCCCTCTCCGTCTTCTTACACTACAGTCCTTCCTACTTCCATATTAAGTTCTTATACCACAAACGCAACCCTTTCGACTTGGGTATTAAGTTATTACACCAAGGAGACAGTGCTCCCAACTTATGTAGCCGCTTCCGTTACAACCATCATCAACACCATGGTACCCTCAAGCTATACCACAGTGAAAACCTCGACTGGCTACTGGCAGACAACTGCGTTGGCCACATTGTACCACACGTATACGACTGTATCAACAACCTCAATTGTGTACGAATTTTTCAGCGGCACCGCCAGCGGTCTGTCAACGCTGACAAGTTGTGGACCGTCTTCGCAAGCTACTTAGATCTCATAGAGTATAGGACATGGAGGGTTATCCGGAGAATCATGCTGAGATGCTGCGACGTTGGGCTTAGTATGCATTTCATACACGAATTTTCAGAGATGCAGAATTCGTTTGGTATAGTTGAAGATCTATAATTTATGTGCCAGTAAATCTAGAGAATGTCTCAATAATATTATTTTGCGTCTTGAAATATCCTACGTATTTCGAACTCTTGATGAATTCCCATAAAACGATTCATATCTCAATTACGGCTATTACTGATAATAAAAACATAGTATAGACGTTAAGCATAACCCTTGAAACATCGTTTCTCATATCTGCAGGAACTTTAGTGGTTCTCGTGGGGTTTTGACTCGTGCTGCTTCCATGGTCCTCATGAAATGCTTGATCTGATGTACTGATTCCATTTGATGTAGTCTCGCTTTGGGTAGGGCTTCCCAACCATGCATTGATATCCTCGGTCTTGCTGAATATAATAACAATACTCTCGCCATCAGGTTCAAGGCTCAAAACTGTCCCTGACGAGGTGACAGGCAGTCCACCAGCGACTAGTGTTTGAGAACCAATGACGTGACCGGGAACCCATATCTTCTGTATTTCTGTGTTGGAAAGCTGAGTTGGAGATTCTGCTGCTTCTGTTGTGCCATCTATAACAATTGATGAACTATCCGGTGCAAGGGAGTATGTTATTCCAGAGGCAACTACTACTGGACCGCCAGCTGACAACGGTTGAGTTCCCACCATATATGGGTAGTCAAGAGTCTGAATGCTTGTTCCTCCAATGTCCAGAATTCGCGCGTCTGTGGCTAAAGATAAAACCGTGCTAAAGTAGGTAATTTCTTTGCCTGAAGATAAAGTCTGTCCTCCTATAATAAATTCTGAGGCGGGGTTTGCAGTAATGGTGGCCGTTTTGATTGTAATAACAGCAGGAGCTCGAGAGATTTGTGTGGATGGAAAATTCTTCACAGCACTGGTCGTGCTGCGGACGGCTGATGGGTCGCTGAAAAGAGTGGTGGTAGAATCTACCATCGGAGGCCTTGTTCTGGTGGCAAGTACTTGCGAGATTGATGGTGCTGCCGATGGAGCTTGAGAGAACACTGGCACAGGTTTATGCGAAGTGACGGGATAGAACCCATCTGCAGTACTGAGGGCCGTATTCGGATCGTGCAAAGCATTAATCTTTCTAATACAACTAGACCAGTTAGGATCTAGGGTGGCTATCTGAAATGTTGGTGTTTCAAAGTCGGGAGCCGCATTAGGAAAACCGCCTAAATACCAGATCACGGCTGCTAGGGAATACCAATGTGTTGGAACCAACACTAGGAGCATTTCAAGTTTCTAAGGAGGCGCAGTGCATAAAGGATAAACTCTGAAAGTAATTAGACTTGTCTCCCGTGGCTACATGAACTATGAACCGAACACCAAAGCCAGGAGTGTTTCTCCTTGGATAGAAGTCCCTTTCACAGTGGCAAGGTAGTGGTTTTGTTTTTACCGTGAGCCATAGAGAATATGTACAAGATTAGAGCTAATTCTATTCAGCTCTAGTGGCAGACCAATAAGTGAACTATGTTTGTTCTTATACGATTCAGGTATTACAATTCTGCTAATACTACAGCCATCCCACCGAGCAGCCCTAGCCAGATATTTTTACTTTTTGTACCGCCATTAACCTTCCTTCGAGCCCCGCTCCGAGTCTTTGTTCCAACCACTGAAGGTTCTGGGCTAGGCATCCCGCCACTCGAACTCGATATCACCTCACTATCTATTCCTTCAACCGAAGTACTGTTAACTCCAAGCCCAATTTGATCAAATGCGTCTGGAGAAGGAGTGCTTCCAAGAACATCATTAATATCCATCGTCTTACTAACAACGACCACAACACTTTCCCCATCCGAATCAAGACTCATGACTGTTCCCGAAAACGTGATAGGCAACCCTCCCGCTATCAAAGTTCGGCCGTCAATGATATATGCAGGTATGGTCATCCAAACCTTCTGAGCCGAATTGGGTGCTTGAGTTGCTTGGGAGACAGCTTCGGTTGTACCATCAATAACTACCGACGAGCCTCCAGCTTCGACAGAGTACGTCTTTCCATCTATCACTACACCTGGACCACCTGCAGATAGCGTTTGCGTTCCAACGACAAAAGAGGGGTTTATAAATTGTGTTGTGCCACCAACGTTGACGTATTGTCCGTTCAAAGCATAGTCCATAGTAGTCCCTCCGATAACCACCTGATCGCCAGGCTTCACAGTTTGAGTACCAACGATGAATTCCGAAGCCGAGTTTGCTGTGACCGTTGTCGTCCCGAAGGTGACTACAGGGGCTATCTGGGAAAATGCCGGTAGTACGACAGCATTGGTTGGTCGAGCAGTAGAATGGTTTGGTGGAATGGTGCTAGCTGGAAGAACTTGTGAGACTGACTGTCCAGCTACAGCACCCACGGTGTATGCAAGTGTTGGAATTGGAGTATGTACAGTGACTGGGCCAAATCCCGGACCCGGCGTCAGTTGGATATCCGGATCGTGAATTGCTGCAACAGCCCGCAGACAACTGCTCCAAAGTGAATCCAAAGCAAGAATTTTTTGCGGAGCTGATAACAATGGCGTACACGGATTATACGTAGCTGGGATAAGACTGCCGGTCTGAATATCTAGTGAAGTTGTATATTTATCTCGCTCCATAGTTCTCGTGTAGGGACCCGGACCTGTGCTGATAACTCCTAAGCCCTCAAAGCTGTACAAGGCTACCGTAGTGTCTTCGCAGATAACGCTAGTTGCTACATATTAGTCTACGTATGAACGCAAGTACATACTCGTATGCTTAATCTTTTGACTTACGTAGTTGCTGGATTAAATGCGGTATATGGCGGTGTAAATTTGCTATCATAGTCAACCGGGTAGCGTGATAAGTCCCAGAAGTATGAATTGGCAGTTGAAAGCTCGCTCGGATCAAAAGCCATAGTAGTGGCACCACTTCGTCCCACTCCAACGTTTCCGCATGTGTTGTTTGCACCGATTGTCTCGAAATGGATATACACAGAGGGATAAGTACTGATGCCTAATTAGGATTGCGAAACCTTGCTTGACATAGAGATATGCTTACAATGTAAATCCAGCTTGGTTGACAAGACTAGAGATAGAAGGAGGCTGAGTATACACGGGCCATTGGTATACCTGCGCTGCTCCCACTGTGAAAGAACAGCTACCACAACATGGAGGAGATGCCGTGAAAGGCACACTCCTGGTCTCCCAACAGTCAAACCATGGCAGGGCAATGAAGTTATTGATTGTAGAGGTCCCGATAATCGTCGGATCATAAAAGTCGTCAACAGTTGGTGTAAAATACTCGGTCCACGGAGCTGTAGCCAAAAACTCGTACCAATTTGACGACCACATCCCATAACACAACTCTCTCAACGTTTCAGGATACTTGGCAGTCGGATAATCGGTCCACTCTCCTACCAGGTAAGGATTAAGAGGCGACACATATGCCTCCTTCCAAGCAGTTTTGGAGGAATTGTTAGGGTCATAGCAATCAGGGCTAGTTTCGAACGCCAGTTAGCTCTTCCAAAGGATGAGAGCGATCAGCACCTAAAAGGATGAGGTTCGAGTATATGATAGAAAAGGACCAGCCCAAATCCTGTCAACATACCACATATCTATTGATTGTGTGATGGCCGCCATTCCTGGATCATTGCTGACAGTGGATGAGTTCATCGCGGTCGTGCTATTCGACAGTGTAACAAATGATACATAGGTCACGGTTGGCAGAGTGCTGGCAGGTACTGAATGCGAATATAAATATGTTGAAGATGACGAAGTCTGGATTGTACTCTGCTCACGCGTTTCTAGAGGGGAGAGGTGCGCCAGGCCGCCCACACAGAAAGCAATAAACTGTAACCCTATAAATGGCCTCATGTTCGACTGCTGACAACGGTTATCAGCTACCAGGCCGTAGAACTAAGAATTCTTTTGCTCGATGAGTATCGTGAGACTCAAAAGCAAACATATTTCGTTCGTGGAAATTGAAAAAATTTCTAATAGTCGCTTACAAATCATCAAGCAAATCCGTGTCCATGGATAGATTCTGAGTAATGCTGTGCACACTATCCTTTGTGTAGCCTTGGTTAAATTTTAACTATACGATTGGTCAAAAGGTCTAGGGCTGAGTCGTCGGGTGCTTAATCTGATCTGCTGGCTAAATGTGAAACGTGCACACCGGCGTTGGAAAGTTGAATTTTCATCCCGATTCGATTTAATCCAAGCCATGCTCTATGGCGAGGGCGGCGCAGTGCATCGTTGTTTATTAAAGTAAAATTTAAAGGCCTTGGCCCTTCGACCTTTTGTATTCGAGGGTTTTGGCAAGCTGAAATGTGGTACTGCAAACCGCTGATGGTGCTTCGGGAGGTTGATTTCAATGAGATGAGTTTCAGGGACCCCAACTCATGGGATATGAAAACAAATTCGCGCTCTCACTTTTCATCTTGTATGGCCACCTACCAAACTTCTGGCTTCTTCACCGCGTCCCTACCGCTGTGAACGACGTTGAAGTACCTGCCTCTAGCCTTCGGCCCACTAGATTGGGCTTTCTGTATCCCTGGCCTGCTTTGGACGAACAGCGCTTGGTGATAGCTTCGATATTCCTTGCTGGAAGGGCATACGGCGAAGTTGGTAATCTTAAAATCAGCAGTGGAAATGGGCCTCAGGCGGGCAAGATATTGGCAGGCCCCTGGATCCCTCGCTAAGCCCTAAGCCACAAGCTAAACGAACCCACCTGCCTAGCTTCGATAGCCTAATTTCACGACCTCACTTTCAAATTGACACCGAAAGAACACAAGCTATTATCCAGGCGGTATCACAGGCGTCTAATCGACCCATATCCAGGAGATCTTCTGTGAGACTAGACAGAGATGGGTTGAGGCGCTCAGTATGGACAGTTGGTTCCTCAATTGCAGCCTGGACTGCAGCCTGAGTCACGATGCCTCGCCGGAACAGTCATGATTCAAGTCGGCCGCTTCCTCTTCAGAGTATAGACTAATCAAGTAGCGAACCGAGCTGCGGGATATTCGAATGACTCTAGACTGGAGATTCACTGATATCATCGGACCATTCAACGACAGAACTCGGAACATTCGTGAGTCACGTCCGCATTTATATACTGTCCCCTGATCGCTCGACCTCGTACCTCTTCCTTTCTTCCGACCATACACTTTCAAGATTTCTGACCAGGAATAATCTTGGTCATCCTTCATTGTTCCTTCTGTCAAGGAACAATACTCCACCCAACTTATCATGGCGTCACAATCTAAAGCGGAGGTCTATGACCTCCTCATTCTGGTCGATGCAACATACTCCATGAGTTCGTATCTCAAATCACTTCAGCACTCTCTTCCACAGATTATCGAGATATCGACTCTTACCGACTGCTTTGCGCGCATCGGTCTCCTGGCATATCGAGATTATTGCGACAAGAAGCTGCTAGAGTGGTCGGGATGGCTGGAACCATCGGCAACATCGTCCCAGGGGTCCTTCGGTCGACTTGATCAAAATGGCCAAGAACCTCGAACCAATCGGCGGCGGCGACGGCCCAGAAGCAACAAAGACCGGCTTAGCAAGAGCCTACGAGTTGATGAGAGCGGACGCTTGTACCATCATACTGCTGTACACTGACGCCCCACCGCATACCGCTTTTAATGGCGACCCAACAGATAAATCTTCGAACTTTGGGCCAGAGCAAAAGGCACTCACAAAGGTTGGCTCATATGGAGGGTTTGGGCCGAAGTTCGCCGACTGGGTTTCCGCGTCACGGTGGCTATCCAAACGTGAGGGCGAGAAGAAAGCACAAGTGTTCTCCATCCTCGAAAGAGACATGGCTTTCATTTACGGTGGATACTACAACTACTTGTCATCGATGACTGGGGGTGCTGCGTTCTACCTTACCGAATCGAGACCAGCCAACATCTCCAAAGTGACAGTTGAGATTCTCCTAGCCTGGATGGGAGCAGAGAAGGCTGGTGCAATGGCAAATATTGATTTCCCGGCGTACCTGACACGGTACATATCGGTTGACGGCATCAAGAAATTGCAGAACGAGAGAGATGCGGCCGCTAAGCCGTTCTTTCTGGCCAGCCAGTCTCGTACTGCCGCGAGGGGCGAAAACGTTACAAAAGTACGTTGTACCAGTGAGGTGCTGAAGAAGCATTTGCCTCACAAAGAGACCCCAGTCCTCGATTTCGCAAAGCGGTATTTCGTGGATGAGCGGTACAAGAAGATGGCTGTTGAACACTTGAAGAAGATTATTGCTGAGGATGTTGCTACTATTTCTCTCAACCCCGTGTTTGGCTCGCTTTGGAGAGCTGTCTGCAACGACCGGAACAACCCTGCACGTGACGAGGTCATCGTTGCATTCGGCCTCCAGGTAGATCGGATACAGAATGCAGAAGAGAAGTCTCGCATGAAGGTATGGCTGGAAGAGTCGTACGATTACACGGCAGAGGTAACGGAGGCTATTGAGTCTGTTCCAGAGTCCCAGCGATTCCCCTGCGTATGTCTCGATCCAACCTTGATATTCACCCAAGAAGCGGAGGACGACGAAGAGGAAGCGAGACCAATCACATCGTTCCAGCGAGATGAGCT
This sequence comes from Hyaloscypha variabilis F, assembly GCA_002865655.1. Lineage (NCBI taxonomy): Eukaryota > Fungi > Ascomycota > Leotiomycetes > Helotiales > Hyaloscyphaceae > Hyaloscypha > Hyaloscypha variabilis. Next base: position 631,409 of record KZ613961.1, on the reverse strand, counting down.
ACTCGAGATCGGTCGGTCCTGCGATTACAGAATCTTGCGCCGCCTGGGCCGAGTCTTGACTCGTCTGACGTACATCAACTCAGCAGAAGAAATGCCTGCACATATTGCTGCTGCTTCAGAAACAGATACGCCAAGAATTCCAATGGCTCTTGCAACAAAAGAGTTTAAGCGCAAGTTTTGGAAGATCTTGCTTCATATCGTAGTTCCAGGCACGATGCTTGGAGCGCGTCCAGCAGCCCTACTTGCTGCACTCAGCATCCGACTTGGAGTGAAGCCTTTGCAGGAAGCAGCAGATCAGGAAATGTTATTGTGGCGAGACAAGTGGAACAATCTTGAGATTCCTGAAACATGGAACACGAGCTGCTTGTCTCTGCTGCTCGATGCAGATGCGGCGTATCGAAAGAGACAAGCAGAGAAGACAGAAGCTGTGAGTATAGATCTGCTGGATGATGAACGTCCAGCAAAACGCCAATGTTCCGGTTTGCTGACATCCCCTAAGGTTAACGATGTTTCCAAGAAGACAAAGACTTTACTGAGGTCGTCGGACAGGGCTCTTTTCGACTGCCTTGTTTCCTACAAGCTGCTGGAGATGAACCTCGAAACAGAATTGGCCGCTCGGATTGGATGGACTCCAGGCAAGACTTCGGTACCGATGGGCCCGACTGCAATTTGTCGATCCTGCGCATTTCCTCGTTCAGTCACGATCATGGGTCTGAATGGAAAGTGCGGCCTCTGCTTAAAGAATGAGGAAGTCGAAGGCAATAAGAATGCTTCCGCAGAGGAGCGTAAAACATTCAAGGATGCCATCACAACCCGGGTCACCAAGGAAGACAATGAGAACACCCCTCTCGCCTGGGTCGAATGCAACCTCAAGACCTGCCGAGCTCAATATGTGGTCTATCGTCATGAAGCGTTGAACGTCAAGCCAAAGTGCTGGTACTGTCGCACAAACAGCAAGACTCCAGCCCCATGCGTTGAATGCTCCGAGTGCTTGAATCGGATCATATACCCCACCGCTTATCGTCCAAAGGATATGAAAAACTTCAAGTGCTATGCTTGTACCAATGGTCGAAAGACAATCGTCTCTGTCGAAACAACCGCCAAGAAGCTTGTAGATGAGAACTCTACTTCTTGGCTGTTGAAGAACGAGGGCAAGAAAATTGCCGAGCCTTTCAACAAGCGCTCTCTCTTCTACGTCATCTCTCAGGCTGGTGCTGATAAGTTCGTCGATAAAGTCCAGGTCTTCCCAGAATCACAAAAGCTGATCCTCACTCTCAATGGCAAGCTAGTCCGCAATTCTCCAGAGCTCGTCGCAGAACTGAAGTCCTGGATTTCCCGCCGGAAGACCGAATCTGGCACCTGCTCGCTCTGCTTCTCTTCAATGAAGAAGTCCAATGTACTGTTGGCGTGCGGTAGATCAGGCTGCTCTCAACGAATTTGCCAGGGCTGTCTCAAGGGGTGGTACGGTCTCAATGCCCCAGGACGAATCATCAATACTGCGGCTCTATCTTGTCCGTTCTGTCGTCGTAACCCAACAGCCAAGACTCTAGCCAAGTATGGGATGGGCATTCACGCTGTCGGTGATCTGGCATCTGCTGTGAGAGATAAGGGAGAGTGGATTTCCGCATGGTGTGCTCGATGTGGCCATGCGAAGCGGTACATTGAACGCGTGTGTGCAGCTGGTGCACCTGTCGAACTTAAGGACTGGGCTTGTGAGGGTTGTCAAGATCATAAGGACGCTAAGGCCAAAGCATGTCCAGGCTGCGGTACAATGACTGAGAAGGTCTCTGGCTGTGACCATATCACGTGTACGGTTCGGGGTTGTGGAGTTCACTGGTGCTTCTTCTGCGGTGGGAAGTTCGACCAAGGGACAATCTATTCACATATGTCGACTGAGCACGGTGGGTACTATAACGGCGTGGAGGATGAAGATGGCGAGGAAGATTATGACTCAGATTATTATTGAGTGAGGCTTAATTGATCTGAGGGCAACAGGAACTTGGGGAACTTGGACTTGTTATTGAGAATTGGAAGCTAGCGATCGGCGTCTGGTAGTGCTTGTTGATCTTCTCATTGAGATAGGATAAGAGACATTATAATAATCTCAAAGTCCGTTCGTCTCTACGTGAGAAATATCGTATTCGAATCTCCTATGCTAGATCCTGAACTGGGATGGTCATCACTTTCATTTTACTACATTTATTGATACTGCCCAACCCTCTACTTCTCCAAAGCCATGCAGAGAGAAGTTTTGTTGATTTATTTAAGGAATCTTATAAGACGACAAGATTGAAAATGGCTAAATGGTGCTGTTATGCTGCCTGAGCTCGGTTCTCTCGTTCCTTCAATCCTTCCCGCACCCTTGGAAGGATATATCTTCCATAATCGATAGCATCATTCAGATTATCATAACCCCGAATGGAAATCAGCTCGGCACCCAAATCAACGTAATCCAAGATCGACTCCGCCACCGTCTCATAACTTCCAACTAAAGCAGTCGATGCACCACGTGCATTCGTCGCAGTAACAGTTGGATACCAAAGAGCACGATCTTGCACCTCTCCCCTGGCCGCAATCTCAAGTAACCGTTGCGAGCCAACATTCTGCGGCTTCGGCGCATTAGCAGGCACCTTACCCGTTCCATTCGCCCTATTCCCCTTCAAAACATCAAGCGTACGATGAGCCTTCGCCCAAGCAAGATCATCAGTCTCCGCAACAATAGGGCGGAATGTAACCCAGATCCTCGGCCTATCATTCGGCGCCCGTCCAGCCTTCTCAGACTCAGCGTAGATGCGATCAATTTGCTCCTTCGTCTCTTTCAACGGTTCACCCCAAAGCCCAAAGATATCAGCTAAGCTCCCGCCAACTCTATACGCCTCATCGCTTGATCCACCAACTGAGACGGGAATGGTGCCATTCACTGGTCGGACACGGTTGCTGAATTGCTTGAATTGGAAATACTTCCCGTCCCAGTCGAATGGCTCAGCGGACTCCCATGCACGACGTAGGATCTTGATGTACTCTTCAAGACGGCCGTAGCGTTCTTCCTTATTGAGGAAGTCGCCTTCCTTAGCTTGCTCGGCGTCTGATCCGCCGGCAATAAAATGCACAACTGCGCGGCCCGCAGAGAGCTGATCCAGCGTTGCCAGAGCTTTCGCGGCGACGGTGGGGTAGAGAGTGTTTGGGCGGAGGGCGATTATGACTTTGAGTTTCTTGGTTGCGGCTGCGATGGTGGCGCCGATGGTGAAGGGGTCGAACCAGCTGGAGTCATAGGGGACGAGAGTGTAGTTGAAGTCATAGTCGTCGAGTGATTTGGCGTAACGGACTAGATACGCGGGGTCGATTGGCTCATTGGGTCCACGTAGGGGATTGAGCTCCGTAGAGGCATTTGGAGAGGTTAAAGAGATGAATTCGGTAGGCATGATGAGTACTGTTGTGGTGGCTTGAAGTTGGTCAGGGAATGAATATGTTTGGATCAACCCTGGAGGTTGAAGATCGACATGGTCGTTCTTATAGATATGTTTCTGTTCGTCTTAGTTGATTGCGACAGCTTTGAGAATATGACGCCTTTGAAGCTGAGCCAATCCTGTTGAAAGTTGTTGCGAACCCCATTTTTGAATGTCGTGCTAGTGATTAATAATTGACGCTGGACGGGAGCTTTTCGGATTTAGGGGTTAACCGAGCTCGTTTATTGCCCCTGAAGCCCGGGAGGGGGAGGAATAACAACAAACCTCCACTTGATCACGTTCGTAGTTTGGAATTCAGTTGGCACTGTGAGCTAAGTTTTCCAATAGATTTGATTTATTGTGGGCCATCCGACGAACGACTGAAATTTTCAGGTCACGTGTGTCTTCAAAAACAAATACCAAATGCCGAGCTGGGGCTTTGTACTTCAGGGGGTGTAGCGCTCCTGCTGGGCGCGCTCAAAACGTGCTCTTCAGGCTCTGCGAGTTTCCGAAGCCTCAGCCCTCAATCAACGAACACAAAAGATTTTCGCAAAGCGTTATGCTTGGCGACCAACTTTACCCTTTTATGACTACAACATTGATAGCTCGTGCAAATATACTTTTGGGGGGCAAAGTGGTATAGAGCCAAATAATCACCCGAACTTGAAGTTCAAACATGCACCTCCACGATCTGCAGTGCCCTGTGTAACCGAATTGCCTAAACGGTAGTTCTGCGACTGCCGATCACTCTATCAGCAACCAAACAGAGACCACAAGGTAATTGTGGAACATCATTTAGAATCAGATAAGCTTGATTAATTAAAGTCCCGTGGACGAAACAGGGATATATCTACAAGAAGCAAATTTAAATGATTTGTGATGGGAGGTTTCGTTGCAGGTCGCGTGGAAATGGAACGTGGATCGTTTATTTTGTTAATTAAACGGAAGGGAGTGGCTTTTTAACAGTATTCTATATCCTAACTCAGGAGAGATGATCCACGGAAGTACATTATATTCTGGTATTCCCCGCCTCTGGACTTCGGACCTTCGTCCCATCTCTAGCTTTTCCAACATGCTTCTCAAGTTCTTTCTTGTTTTCTTCGTTCTTACATCTACCTCATTTGCGTTGCCAGGGAATGGAAAACATTATTCCAGAGATGTCTCGTTTAAAACCAGCATTCGTGAAAAGCTTGCAGGACCTCCTACAGGCTGGGTCCAAGATCCCAGCGTAAATGTTGACAAGAATTCGATGATGAGCTTGAGGATACACCTTGTGCATCAAGATATGGATAAATTTCATGAATTAGCTATGAATGTGAGTTAAATCACAGCTCAAAGCATTTGATTAACGAACATATAGATTGCAACACCAGGACACAAGTTTTACGGATCACATCTTAGCCAACAAGTGATCGACTCGATGATTGCGCCAAAAGATGAATCGCGAAACCTGGTGCTACAGTGGCTTAATATAGAGGGACTGGGAAACTATTCATCACTTTCAGCACGGGCAGATTCAATTATTGTAAAAGCCAGCATCAGTCAGATCGAAAAGCTTCTCAACACGGAATATAGTTCTTTCGGTGAGGACTCCCAAGTTTCAGATCAAATTCTCCGTCGAAATTTCGTACACCATATCAAATTGTCCATATGCTAAGCTCTAAATAGTTCGAACTGATTCAGGGCAGTCTGTCGTTCGAACTCTCGAGTACAGCCTTCCAAGTGTGCTCAAAGGTCACGTGGACATGGTCCAGCCAACGACATTTTTTGGACTCAGGCCGCAGCGATCTGGTGCACGAATCATCAAGCCGAATAGCTTCGAAACAGAAAACAGTAATGTTGCGGGCTGTGTCGGAACCACGGTGACTCCAGAGTGCCTTTCCAATCTTTATGGCTTCGCTACAGCCAAGAATTATACCAATGGCCTGATGGGAATCGCTGGGTTCCTGGAAGAGTATCCTTCACCTTCCGATCTCACGAAATTCATGACCACATTCATGCAAGGACGAATGGAACACCAGACCTACAGCTGCATTGAGCTTCACAACGGAACTGCTGCCGGTAACACAACTTGCGGGATTTCTGGTGTCGAGACCGGTTCAAAGATTATTCCTGATTATTCGGAAGCAAATCTGGACGTCCAGTATACTCGTGCCATCACAAAGGCCATCCCAAATATCTATTACAGCACCGCTGGAAGGCCACCTATATTAGGAACTGGCGAGAATACTAATGAGCCCTACCTTGACTTCCTGGATGTTCTCCTTAATCTCCCAAGCGCTTCGTTGCCAAACACAATCTCCATCTCCTATGGAGATGACGAAAGCACAGTACCCCTCGACTACGCGACGACAGTTTGCAACCTCTTTGCTCAGCTGGGGGCCAGAGGAGTCTCTATACTTGTTGCATCAGGAGATTCCGGTGTTGGAGGCTCCTGCTTAGTGAACGGGAAAGCACAATTCACGACGGCTTTCCCAGCGAGCTGTCCATGGGTGACAGCTGTCGGGGGAACCACACTCGCTACTGGCCAAACCAAATACAACGAAACCGCTTGGGATGGCAGTGGAGGAGGATTCTCTGAGGTGTTTGGACGGCCAAGCTATCAGAACGCTACAGTCAACAAGTGGCTTGTTAGCGACAAAACCCATCAAGCTGTCAATCTGTACTTCAACCAATCGGGACGTGCGTATCCCGATGTGTCCGCTCAGTCTTATGGCTTTCAGGTAGTCATTGGTGGCAGCACCGAGACGATTTACGGGACGAGTTGCGCTTCGCCCACCTTCGCGAGCATAATTCAGCTCTTGAATAGTGACCGGCTCGCGAGTGGAAAGACCGGGCTGGGGTTCTTAAATCCGTGGCTGTATAGTAATGCCACTGCCGGATTGACGGACATCACGAATGGAGCCAATTCAGGATGCGGTGGAACGATTGGTTCAGCAGGTACAACTGCAGGTTTTCAAGCCGTGCCTGTGAGTATCTCTATCACTTATTGATCCGTTACTAATTGCCCATAGGGTTGGGATCCTGCTACTGGACTCGGAACGCCAAATTTTCAGTCTTTGCTAAAGATTTCATCTGCTACGTAGATATCGGGGCTTGTTCAAAATCAGGTCAATGGGAGGTGAGGCGATTATGATTATAGCGCTTGAATGAGAATATATGGAGGGATTTTTAATGAATGTCATTCGGTACTGGCTGTCTATGTCATCTGAAGGGAGCGTTCAACGACTACCAGCTGGGCGCATTGATACATATAATCCACCTGGACTCCTAGTCTTGGCCACTAGCAGCTATACCGAAACATCAAGTTTTCCTTATCAGTCAAATCTCTGAATCCAATAGCAGGATCGTTTGCCACTTCTGGATGTTGAGCCACAAGCGCAACCTTTTTCTTGTTGCACCAACGGTAATAAACCCTAAGACTAGTGTCAGTAATTGTGAATTGAAAGACTCTTGTACTTACAGTAATACAATAAATAGTGCTTCTGAGATGCACATCAAACACAGAACTGTAATCTGTCCAGTGGGGTATCCCTCCTCAGCTTCCGATCCTGGATAAGCAAATGGTCCGCAAAATCCGCCGATGTTAGCAAACACAAAGACTGCAGCATTCAAAGTGGTCTTCTTCGTATGCCCGGCTACGTTTGAAGAGATCAAACTTAGTTGTTGTACATATGCTCCGTAGAAAGTTGTAGACTGAAAGATTAAATTAGCTCAGAGCTCCAAGCTGGGAGAATTCCATACGATGTAGAGTCCACCCAAAAGAGCAACTTTCTTGTCCCTAGGACTCCTCCAAAGAATAATATTTCCTGCGATAGTTGGGAGGACGAATGCTAAAGCTAGAGGAATTCGATAACGATGAAATCTGTAGCCGAGGGCCCTGTTGTATTTTGAGCAAGAGAATACGTAGCCTAGTATAAGGTGGCTTACCCAGATAATAGCATAGAAGAGACTGCAACACCTGATGCTGGCATACACCATTTGAGAGCTTGCTCGTTTGAATACCCAAATGAAGTAACTAGAAGCGCGCCGAAGCTAGAATCACAACGTGATCAGAAGGTGTTTAGAGAAAGTCTTCAAGCATGACAACATACCTTCCAAGAGCACCGTTGGCGAACGCAAATGTAAACGCACTAAAGGCAATGATATACAACTGGAGATCCTTGAAAGCTTCCAAGAACTGTTGTTTCTTGAACTTCCTCGTCTGCATCCCAGTATTGTTTGTCTGGACCCGCATGACCGCGATCTCTTGCTCTCGTTCAGTCAAGAAAGCGCCTTTCATGGGAGAATCGGGGAACTTCCACAACATGAGAAGCCCAAAGCCCATTGTGACGGATCCGAGAATGACATAGATCCATTTCCACGGACTTTGTACAAATGCTCCGCGGACACTGACTGCGCCGTAGTCAATTCCTTGTCCCACGATGCTGCCGAATGCTTGTCCGGAGATCCAGATTCCGATTCTGAGGGGCTGCTCTTCGGTTTTCCACCTGAGAATTATCAACTGATTATCTAGGATTGAAACAATTAAGATAACTTACCACATCCCGCAGATCATGATAAACACTGGTGTAGTCACAACTTGGAAGCCGTAAAAGAATCTGCTGGATATCAGAATAAGGAGTAATTTACCACAGGACCTCACTAACCTTAACGCCGTAATATCTGCAAAGTCCTTGCAAACGATGAACAGCATTGCGAGCAAACCAGAGTACAGGACCATTACAGAGGAGAACTTCCCTAGAGGAAGAAACTGGGCGACGATAAGAAGTGGATATTGTGCCTGGACCCGTTGTCAGCGCATTGATTGCTAGTTCTACTGCAAAACCGTACAAACATAGACCCTAGATTTGCAACCGACGTGCTCCATTGATATTTACTCAAGTTCAACTGGAAGTCGCTCGTGATGGTGTAAAGCTTCAAGTCTTTGATCAATCCAAATATCGCAGCCACGCCGTAACTCTGCGTGTCGCTGTATTGGAGGAGGCAAGCAAGCAGCATCTGCAAATTTCAGAGTCAGCAAGAGTCTAGTCGACTATAAAGTCGTGCTTGACGTACGAGTGGTATCAAACGAAGATCGATTTTCCAAAGTAGTCTGCGTTCTTCTTCTGCGGTCCATGTGATAGGCTCTCTGTCAACCGTGAACATGAGCGCATCGTCAATGCCCTTCAAATTGACTGCTTTCTCCTCATAGTTGAATTCCTGACTCTGAATAGTATCGACTTGTTCCACGCTTGGGTCATTTTCTTGCTTGTTCATTGTGAATATGGAATGGTTTCAAAGGAAGTGCAGAACGTTTCAAGTTTATGCTTCGTGACTAGACGATGGTAGAAAATAGGAGATAACAAGACTATCGAGATCAGATCTTCGAGACTGTCTTGAGCATTTCATATAGAATGATCCCGTCCTGGACACATCTAATCATGCGGGGGAGCGTCCGGGGAAATGCGGGGTATGTTCAGAACCCGGCCACCTCGGAAGAGCGGCTAGGAAATACTTAGACATGTGGTGAGGATTCTCCCTATCAGATTGGATAGAGCAAAGCGATTAGTGTTTCAGGTCCGGAGCAGATTGGGACTAGAAGCGTTAGTGATGTTTTGGAGGCCCGGCCCCGGGGCCTCCACACCGGTGCCTCCGGTGAGTCACCGGACCTTGGCAGCAAGCCACCAGTCTCCTCACCACTAGTTTATTTCGGCTATCCCAGCCTCGTATTACATGTGACTATCTTGTTTGACTTCTAAACTCAGCCTTACTGTTTTATCTCTTGTCAAAATCAAATATAAGTTCCTTCCTTCAATAATTAGAAGCTCAATCAAAACCATGGCTCAAGAACGGCTCCTTCGTTTGACCAACCAACTCGCAGTGCCCTCCCAGCAACGAAAAGTCGTGCAACTTGACTATGGCTGGCTTTTCAAGCAGCAAGATGGAAGTGATTCTGCGAGGACTCTTCGTCAAACAGCAATGTTTCCCACCAACATTCATCTGGACCTCCTCGCCCACATTCTGATCCCTGATCCATTCATCGGCACAAACGAAGCTGAAGTGCAATGGGTTGGAGACCAGAATTGGGTGTATCAATGCTCTTTTAATCTCCCAACGCGCGAAGTCGACAGATTTCAGTACGCTTCCTTGATTTTTGAGGGTCTGGATACCTTTTGCGTGGTAAAGCTGGATGGAAAGGAGATTCTAAGTTCGGACAATATGTTTGTGTCACATCGGATTGATATCCGGGACCTCTTACCAAGTCTGCAAGAGCATACCTTGGAACTGGTATTCCAAAATGCTACAGAGATGGGTCAATTGGAAATGAAAAGACGCCCTGAACATGCATGGGGAACTTGGAATGGGGATCCAAGTCGAGCTGCTGTGAGGAAGGCTCAATATCACTATGTGAGTATTACCTTTCTCTCTCCCTCGATACCAAGCTAACCCTTTCTCACAGGGGTGGGATTGGGGGCCTAAGTTGATGACTTGCGGCCCTTGGAAGCCGGTCTATCTCGAACTTTACAATGGCCGAATTTCAGAACTCTCTTTCTCAACGAAAATATCTGAGGATCTCGAAACCGCCGAAGTTATCGCATCTGTCGAACTCGAAGGCAGCGCGGGCGCAATCAAACTTGAGCTATCTTTCGACGAGCGGAATATTGACTCAACAACCATACGCTGCGAGCAAAGAATCACGAAGGCGATATTTACTGTCCGAAAACCTCAGCTTTGGTGGCTGTTCACACATGGAAAACAACCCTTGTACACTCTCAAAGCGACCCTTCTCGAATCTGTTGATGCAACACCTCGCAGAGCACTTGATGTGACATCTAAGAGATTCGGCATCCGAAAGATCGAACTTATCCAACGTCCCTTACTCGACGAAGAAGGAACAACTTTTTTCTTCCGCATCAACAACACCCCCATTTTCACCACCGGCGCATGCTGGATACCCGCAGACTCCTTCACTCCACGCATTACTCCCTCCAAATACCGAGACTGGATCACACTTGCCAAGACAGCCAATCAATCCATGCTCCGAGTCTGGGGCGGAGGAATCTACGAGCCAGATATATTCTACGACATCTGCGACGAGCTCGGAATTCTCGTTTGGCAAGACTTCATGTTTGCTTGTGGCAACTACCCCGCCCACCCAGAGATGCTTCGAAGTATCGAGCTGGAAGCAAGACAGAATGTTGCGAGGCTGAGACACCATCCCTGCGTTGTGATCTGGGCGGGTAACAATGAGGATTACTTGTACCAAGCGCTTGCTGGCCTGGAGTACGATGCTGATGACAAAGATCCCGAGAATTGGCTGAAAAGCAATTTCCCTGCTCGGTATATCTATGAACATCTTTTGCGGAACGTTGTGGAGGAAGTCATGCCTGGGACGCCGTATCATCCTGGTTCTCCATTTGGAGGTGTTGTTGCACTGGACCCGGAGATTGGGGATATTCATCAGTGGAGCGTCTGGCATATGGATCAGCAGCCTTATCAAAATTTTGATCAGCTCGGTGGTAGATTTGTTAGTGAGTTTGGAATGCAGGGATTTCCTGTCAGGAGGACTGTTGAGGGGTATTTTGAGGATGGGGTCAATGAGATTGAGAAGAACGTTGAGAACAAAGCAATTGAGTGGCATAACAAGGCTACAACTGCCGCGGATACTTTGAAGAAGTAAGCTGCTCTCAGATTCTTGCCTTCTATGCTCACAGACGTCTTCAGATATCTCGACTACAATCTTCCAGCCCCAAATTCAATATCAACACTCGACGACCACATCTACTCTACGCAACTCATTCAATCAGAAGCACTGGCAACAGCATACCGTTCTTGGAAGCGACAATGGAAAGGTCCCGGTCGAGAGCTTTGCGGAGGTCTGCTTACTTGGCAACTCAATGACTGTTGGCCAGTGACTTCATGGTCTATTGCTGACTACCACTTGAGACCTAAGATGGCATTCTGGGCCATCAAGAGAGAAAGCCAACAAGTAAGGACCGGGCTGAAAAGAATTCCAACCGGATGGGAGGCATGGGGCGTCAATTTGAGTCTTGAGAGCTTGGTTGTTGATGTGAAGGTCATGATCTGGAATGTAAGGACTGGAGCATTGGTGTCTGAACAGGTGCTATTGACGGATTGCTTGCTTCCCGCTAACTGCTGCACTGAATTTTCAAGTTTCGGAGTTCCGGGAGAGGAAAGCACATCCAACGAAAACGTGGCGGCTATATACTTGGTCCGGAGAGGTTCGATCTTGGCTAGGCATGTGAATTTCCACGAACCCCTGAAAGAGGTGCCGTTCGAGCAGTCTGCCAAGTTGACAGCGAAGATTTGTGTTGATGGAAGCGAGACATGGCTGGAACTTCGTTCCGAGGTTCCCGTAAAAGGAATTCTGGTTGAAGTTCAAGGAGACGGCGCGGATGAAGTTGTATGGGACGAAAATGGTGTTGATCTAGTTCCACGGGAAACCATACGGTTGCCCGTGAGGGGCCTGAAACTAGGAGATGAAAGCAGACTGAGTATCAAGTGGCTGGGTGGGGAGTTGCAAAACCTGTATTAGGATAGCTGAGTTGGATCAAGCATTCCTCCTTTTCTTATGTCGGGATGTCTGGAAAGAAATCAAGCAAATCCCACAATGGATCATTCAACAAGCCTTCCTCATCTCCGAGCCCAAAGCGAAAATCTTGGCCCAGTTGGTCTCCTGCTCTATTGCTAGCATCCAAAGGTCTTGCAATAGACTCAGTTTCGTTCATGTTCTGCAACTTTGCTAAGATAATGCGAGCCTGAAAGTTTGGTCCTTGATTCGAGTTGACAGCAAACTCTTTCAGCATCTGCGCGACTCCCTCCACATCGCTCAAGTACTCTGCTGCCTCGTTGATCTTGGGGCCGAAGTTCTCACATGCTTGAATGATGAAGATGCATGCAAACGAGATCATCACGAAGCCAAAGTCAGCCATGTACCTAGCCGCATCTCGGATGGCAGGTCCCAAATCCAATGTGAATTTGCAGAAATTCGCAGCTGCTGCAACACTTCGATTCAAAGCGTCTTGCTGGAAGTTACTCAAGTCATCAGCACTCACGAGCTTGAGGTTCCGGACTGAGTAGGTGCTCAGGCAGAAGCGCGTGAAACGAAAATGGAAGTCGATATCTGGACCAAGAAGTACTGTTGGATTCAGCGAGAGTCTCGAATTGAGAACAGCAAGACCTACCTGAAGGGAAGAATTCGGTCCACTTGTTAGACCATGATTGAAGAAGCGTGTCTACAGTGTTGGGGATGTCTTGCTCGGCGTGATCCACTTGTGTGAGTCCAGGAGGACACCACCATTCAGTGAGACCAGGCACTTTAACGCCAGCCTACACTTGTCAGAAGAGTTCATAATATTGAGTTGAGGAGCATTTGATACCTTTCCCCAGAGAAGACATAATTCTGCTTCGGCTAGTATTTGTAGGATTGAGGTCGAAAGATCGACCCCTTTAAGGATTTCTGGAGCTATGCGAATTGTAGCGTCCTCCCTAATACTTGGAGGGGTGCCCGTGATCACAGAGTAACTACGTAAATCGATTAGCGAAATCAACTTGGCATTCATGCTTGACTTACTGGTGAGACATGTTAAAGAGCCAAAGCCAGTATACATATTTCTTGAATCCAATAGAAGATGTGACATCTGGGTTTCCTGAGCGAATGGATACCTGCAAAGCCGATATTGACCGATGCACCCCAAGATGGAGCGCATAGGCTTCAATATATCCCTTAATAGTCCATTGAGAGATCTCAAAAGTGTTGTCACCTACAGATATCCCGTTCCCGGATGGTCGATATGCATAAAGCACTGAAAGGGCTTGCAGCATCGTCCATTCTTCTTCGTCACCTTTCGGCAGAAAGTTCTTATCCCTGAGAATAGCGCTGACTGTCGGGACTAGCTTTGCCCTTGTGGCATCCCCTCCGGGTACATAGCGCGCTGTCACGTAGCAAATACAGTGAGCAAGTTGCTTCTTCGTCGATAGCAGCTGTGTGACATCTAGGTCTTCTGGCGCTATCACCGGGATGAAACTGAGTAAACGCTTTCGGAAACTATCCAGTTAACGCAAAATTCACAACGGCTCAGCTAGACTTACATCTCAACGTATTGAACAATATCTCTTTCGGAAATGGGGCTTTGACAATGGTCTGCAGGAGGGACGGATAGTGGAGATTGGTCCGCGGATCCTATCTTTCTCCGCTTCCAGCTTCTAAACCGGTCTACGTCTTCAGCGGCATGGTTTGGGGAGCCATCTGCCTGGTTGAAGACTGTTGAATAGGGCGGAGTAGTATATATCGATGGTAAAGCCGACTCTTTGGGTGCCGCAAAATTTGAGTTGATAGGCGAGAAGCTGTGATTTGGTCTTGCCCCAAGAGCTTCAGCCTGGAGTCTGTTCCTCGCTGCAAACGGACTTGGACCCCACTCCTCACGTCTGAGATGAGGGGCTGTTTCGTTCACAGAAACGTGACGACCTGGAGTGCCCGTTTCGGACGACTGATTGGCTCGAGTTGGCCGTTGCACGATACACTCACGTCCAGCTTTTGCACATCGAGCACATGGTGGAGTACTGGAGCCGATGCATTTCATCTGGTCACAGGTCAGCTTGCCCAGGATCAATGCCGGATCAATGGTAGGCTTCTACCTTCAGCCGGCGACAACTCGCACAGGCGACTTCGGCGATTGGGCCTGACCTCTGCATACCGGTGGTCGCCATCGCGTTGATGCTTGAGATGGCCGGTGAGAGATGTAAGGTTCCGGGCCGAAGCTGCAGAAATGGTCGTTTGAAGCGCAAACCTCGGCTACTTCCACGATGAGTAATCGTGCCGGGGACTACTAAAGCCGAGTAGTTCAGGCTTGAATCGCTACGCTGCAGCGCCTCTACCACAATAATAAAGGCCTTAGCCGCTCCAGCTTAGCATGCGAGTACTGCTCAACCCCCAAGCAACTACTCGGGGCACCGCGTATAGCAGCATACGAAGTAAAGACTTAAATTGGAGATATCCAAATATCCTTGCGTAGAACATCGGAATCAATAGATCGTCTAGGGAAGTATTTGCAGGGTCCTAACGCCCGCTAATAGTAGTGCCGTAGGTGATGAGTTCCGGGGCACAACCAGCAACCAGTCGAATAAGACGTCAATGATAACTCTTGAAATAAAGCAAACTGCAGCAATACATATACCCAAATCAAACACTTAAATACTATCCAGTCTATAAATTACATCGTGCACGTCGCGGGATTGGAATAATCCTCTTCCTCTATGATAGTTCCAGCTGCCATCTAAACCCTGGGATTAATATAAGTTTGTTGATAATCTCCCAGAATCTAAAACCGCCATAACTAACTATTACCAATAAACATAAGCGTCAATGAATGGGGTAGAGTTCCTAGTGAGACGTGTAGGAAACAATACGGAATTCTTCGCTAGTGAACCTCGATATGAGAGGCCAGTACGAACCTACACCCGGGGCGCCTACCAGGCGCAGACGATTACATAAGATCAATTGAAATCATGCAACCCACCTTTCATTCTCGTCTCCCAAGCTGCCTTACTGCACTTTACTTTTTGTTTCGAGAATCCTCTACACGTTTAAGGCGTGGGAACTCAGCCTCCACACCTGCAATGACCGCCAATCAAAGCCCAAGATGTCGCGCTGGGCAACCCGCAGCCTGATCCAGGCGACCATCAGGCAACACCGCGAACAATTCTTAAGAACTCATTTCCATCCCAGCCTCGCTCAACTATCACACATTAACATCAGAATGTCTTCCTCAGAAACCATCGGCAGGAACCCTAAGTTCCGGGAAATCATGGCCCCGGGAGCATACGAGAAGACTGGCCTGACAGTCTTTCTCTCCGGCTCGATCGATACCCCGCCCGCGACATGGCAGAAAACCGTCACAGCCGCGCTATCACATCTAGACGTCACACTTCTGAACCCTCATCGAGAAGACTGGAACGAGACGTGGAGGGAAGACGCTTCCTTTAAGCCGTGGGCGGAGCAGGTGAAATGGGAGCTCGACGGGATGGAAGCTGCTGATATCATGGCGGTGTATTTTGGGCGGAAAACGGAAGCGCCGATCACGCTGATGGAGTTGGGGCTGTGGGCCAGGAGTGGGAAGTGTGTTGTGGGCTGTTCTGAGAATTATCCGAAGAAGGGGAATGTGAAGGCTGTATGTGAGAGGTATGGGATTGAGTGTGTTGGGACGGTTGGAGAATTGATTGACGGTGTGAAGAGGAAGCTGGAGGTGTTCAGAGAGAAGGCTGCGTGAAACGTGGGGTTGGCGGTTTCGGGGCGTTTAGCATGTCAGGAAATTTCTTTAGGGAGGTGTCCAGGGGGTACTCGCTAGTTTTGGCTTATTTTTGGATCAAGATCGTGGAGGTTACCCCGCTATTTGGCCAGCATCTGGAAGGTTATGCTTGGAATTGACTCTTCAGATCTCGTTCCTAGAAGTACACTTCCAGTGGTAGTGATTTCATTGCATTGTAAAACTACATATATTTCAAATTCCAGCATTTCAAATTGCTCAAACGCCTTTATGTTCTGCCCAAAGTCCTTCAAGTTCAGGTCCTGCTGTATTCAGTCAATCTTCTGCAATCAACGATTCCACAATCTCTTTCAACTGCAAAGCCATCTTGCGACCCCCTTCAGCACTTGGTTCCACCCTAGCCGTATAATCCTCACTATTCTTCCCATCCATAGCCTCATAAAGCGCACACGGCACAACCTTGACTCCCGGAATCTGCACTTGCTTTGTGGCAAGCTCATACATCTTCGTAATAGCCGTCTGCAACTGTCTGGGAAACCAATTGTAACCTAAAGCCTTCAGTTGAGGATCTGCCCAACCCTTCTCATTCGAGAGCCCCGCTTCAAGAGGAAAGTAAATCATGCAAACGATGACTGCGCGAGGTTTCTGCTTCTCCACAATCTTCGAGACGTAGGCTTCGACTTGATCCTTGAACATATTGACGAAGTGGCCTAGGAACCACCCTCTCTCCAGCGACCAACGAGGCGCAAACCAGGCAAGTCCGAGCAGGTGACGTATCGTTGCAAACGTGGGCCTCAATGCGATGTCGTTTGCGCCTACCGAGACAATCAGGATATCTTCAGCTCGGATGTTGTCCTTGATGAATTCATCATGCTCCAGAAGCTCTGTCTCGCGCTCTTTCAGAGTCGATGCTTCAACTGCTAGGTTGAGGGCTGTTGCGCTCTCGCCGAGGAAGTGATTCAGCCAGAAGGCAACGTCTGGTCTTGGATAAGGTCGGTCGAGAGCTGCACGATAGATATCGGGTACATCGACGGGAAGCGGTTCCTCCTCTGGACCACTTGAAGGGACCCAGTATTTGTTGTCTAGGGAAGAGTCGCCAGCCAGGTATACGATCGGTTTGTTGGGTCGGAGTGATAGGGTAGTAGCACGGAATGCAGTAGCGTCAGAGATAGTGTGGCCTTTCCACTCAAAGTAGAAGCGCGATGTGTTGATCTTTCTGGTCATTTTGCCGGTCTTGATCTTCCGCAGTGTAGGCCCTTGATCGGGAGTAGTGATAAATTTATAATGTCATTTCGCGACAGTGCTTGCTGCTAAGTGACTCAAATGCTGTGATTCAGACGAAGCAAGCAGTCTATAAATAAGTGAACAAGCTTCCAAAAATGTGTCCTCGCATGCCCAGGCAGCAATGTTGTGAAGCGCACGTGACGTCCAGTGGGGCTGTGTCAAAGGCGGAGCGCAGCTCACGACGACATATTGGGACTTCTTGAGACTTCAGGTGTTGAGCATCAAGCGATGGTGGTTGCGAATAGCTTGAGTGGACATTTCGATCGAATTGTAGAGAAAGTCGATAGTTAAGAGAAGAGAAGCCTGAATCAAGCGCGATAAATGCGATTTAGCGACCCGTCTTTAGCGAATCATGCTGACTAACATTGATACATCCCCCTTTTCCAAAGCACTCCCATGCAGTGGCCGCACTATATTGCTTATATCTACTTGCACTTGCTAGTAGCTCTTTCTTAGATTTATTCAGTAGGCTATTAGTTCAAGAAGTAAAATTGGTTATGCGCGATACTGATGCCCAAAGCTCTCGAGGTCCTGCTATAATTCCAAACCAAATACATGCAAAAGTCCTGGAGGACTCAGAAACTTAGCCTGTGCTCAGCTTAGCCCTTCTAAGCGCGAAAATTAGGATGCTTTCCACAAATTTAAAACGTTGGCTGGGCTGGCAAATGGAGATTTCTGCACAATATTGTCTTATTTCAACGAACATCAGTCAACTCAGAAGCGAGTTGAATTACGACCCTGCTTCACGTTCACTGTCTAGGATTTCATTCCGGTGCATTGCTCGCCCAATATGGTACCCATTAATAGCCTTTTCACAATTTATCCATTCCTTCCCACGGAATTGCTTTTCCAGCCTCGACCCAGGTCTTCAAAGCCTCACTCCCTACCGGGGGCGGTATCAAGCTCTGGATTCTCCACCAATTGACGTTACTCGCCGTTACGTGGAACTCCCAGCTACAGATTTAATGTCAGCCTTACCCTCAATTGACTTGGGTTTCATGAGATCAAGAAACCTACGTCCAACCCTTAGGCTCAAACCGCTCTTTGAAAACTCCACCAAGCCACTCCAGGTAAGACTTCGCTCGCTGATCATCATCTTTTCCCCAGTTTATAGCAATGTGATCTGCTGTGAAACGAACAAATTTTCCATCTGCGGGCTTGCCGCCAGCGAAGAACGAGCCATGAGGAAGCTGGAGGTGGAGCAACCAAGGTCAACAAGGTCTTTTGGCAGGTATTAATCATGTGAGAGTTGCTAACCTCGTTGAACACGATGTCGACGAAAAAAGCTGGCATACGCGTAGCGTAGCGATCAGTCAACGTCTTAGCTAGCTCCTCTTTCTCAGCTTGCGTCAGCTGGTTGACATTCGTATAGAACTGGAGTAAAGGCATTGTGTTGGATAAGGAAGACTTTTGTAATTAAATGTGAAGCAGTCGAATTACGCTCAATGTTAATATGCATGAACTATCTTGCGGTGGTGGCAACTTGAAGCCGTTTGTACCACTTCAATAGGAGCTGTTTATTGATTAATAAACAGTCAGTGAGGTTGGGGTAGCTTCAGCTCGGGTTGTGAGAGAAGCGGCCGACCCGTCCCCTGCTACTTCTTGAATAAACTTCCTCAGTCGGGAAAATGCTCGGGATTTTCAAGTAATTTGAAATATGACAGTAAGATCTTAGCTGAGATGTGCGACAGTGGTTGGCACTTCGATCAGTAATCCGCCTAGAAACCTAGGCCCGTAAGCTAGTGCAGACTCTTTACCCCGCATCTCAACAGCAAGGCACTAACGTGACCGTAAGAAGTAAGACTTACATTATACTTGCGCCACTAATACGTTCGGAATCATGTAAACGGTCAAAGGCGCCCGTATACGTTGGATTTGTTTAGCCCTAATCTCCCCGACGGGACGACACTTTCAGCTCGAGCCTTCGCTTCCAACGTCATATCTATGAAACTTCTCCTCTAACCTAATCTTAGAAACATAGTCAGCGACTTGGCGAGAGAGAAGCTTTAGAAATCTGCTTGAAAAGGCCTGCAATAGCTTGTTCTAGATTATGCTCGAGGGTATTGTTCAAGACCATAGTCTGATCTACGACAATAAGTCCGTCTAAATATCTTTATGCCATTTCTATGCGTACTCTAGTAGGGATACCAAGCATCATCTTGGACAGGAAATGCGGAGGTTCTCGACTATCAGAAAAGGTCAGAGGAATAAAAGTGAAAATGGGCTGGGATTTTAGACTAACAGCCCGTGAATTGTGTAGACCCTTCGCATGGTTGTGCTTAAGCTTAGTAGTCATCTGGCTGAGCATCATTCTATGAGCTGAAAGATTTAAGGATTGGAGTGTTGCAATGGCAGTCGGGCAAGTTGTCGCTGCTTGCGTCTCTTTGATCTTTCTTCATACGCGATACTGAAAGGTGTTAGCTCTACAATTGTCGCCGATCCAGATGGGTTTAGCTTCCGAAAATGGCGGTGCATAGAGGGCGTGTGCCCGCAACGCTACAGCACACCCAATCAAGCAAGCAGCATTGGCATTCACCTGCGTGCTGCGGGGTAGTATCTGCACAATGCCTGATATATATTGAACCACACTTGAAGGAAAAGTGTTGCATTAGTAATGAGAGTGGGGCATTGTGTACCATGGTAGGACTAGTTAATTCAGAGATATGCATCTTAACTTTCACGTTTTGTGACTAAGCAGAGGAATAAGCTCTCTTACTAACTCCACTTGTCGCGCTTTTGTGTGTACGTATGATGATGGTTGTGTTGTCTATCTTCTATATAGCTATGAGCTCGTTTTGGTATGCTAGCATATATTTGCGTCTCAAGTGACTTGTTGTGCCGATCTCGCTGCTCCACAGCAATGGCTATGTCCTGCGACATCACTTGCCAATTCCAGACGAGCCGCTATTGGATCACTTCTAATATCCGGTCTTGAGGCACGCTGGATTCGCAGATCGAGTCTTCCAGCAATTGCATTGGCCGCTGTGATTACAACTTGAAAAGAGAAAGAAAGAGTGTTGTTCTTTGCGGTTTCTAATCACTACCAGTTGACGACAGCAGCGGAACGCCACCACTTTTATCGGAGTCTCATCTTTGTGAAATCATACAAACTTTTCTCGGTTGCTTTGATCAGGTAACAGCCTTGAATTCGCTATACTAAATAAGAGATGATCAAGAGAAAGCATCATCACCACCGTCAAGTAAGGAGCCGGATCCTGTCACTGAAGTCGTTCCACTCCTTGACCTTGTTCGCGTCAGCTACCAGGACCACCGCGGCCCTGTCCGCCATAGTCTTGATCGCTAGCTTCAGCATATCCAATGCTTTGGCCCGCCGATTTAAAATGTCAGCCTTCTCAAGATCCAGTGCTTGTGGAAGTTTTCCAATCGCAGCGTCGAGTTCTGCAAATTGCTGTTCAATCTTGGCAACGGGGGTGGACACTTCCGAAGCATCTCCCCTCTCTCTCAGCCATTTCGCACGTTTTGGTATGGCATACTTTGCAGCGACGTTTTTCCAGAAGACGACGCCTGAATCAACGATTGCGAGAGCGAGCAACGCGTCCAAATGGTACAAGGCGTTCAGGTCTTTGGGCGGAGTAGGGTTGGTCTTCAAAAGTTCTATCCAGCGGTCTCCCAGGCGCTGCTGCTCTAGGGGCCGATCGTTACTGACGCATAAATCGAGTAGGGCCGTTTGGGTGATGTTCTTGTGCAATTTCGACGCATCGGGCAGCGTATCGAAAATCTTTTCAAGGATTGCGTTGCCAAGCGTAGGCGTATCCTCCTGGAGCGCATGAAAGGGAATCTGAAGTCTGTACTTGTAGGGCTCGACTTCGATGAAGTCGATGGCGCCGCCGTCTTTGACACGAACCTGCATCCCTGAGACCCAACCTTTGACCTGTTCGACAGCTGCGGAAACAAGGCCCACAGCACCTTTGCTTGCCGCGTCAAGTTTCGTTCCTGGGCCGCTGAAGTCAAAAAGCCCTCCCCCAGTGCGCTTCCCAACGATGTGCCAATCAAGGAACTGCTTCTCGATCCTCCGCATTTCCTCTACGGTGAAGCCGTTGCCGGTATCGCCACGGCTCGCAAAGTCCTTATAATCAGCCATACGGAGCCACGCACGATTTACACGCAGGTCTGCCCACGCGAGCGCCGCGCTCAGACAGATCGCTTTCCCCTCTCGCAGCACGGCCCGCTGCGCGACAGCATAGTTGTAGGTGCGGAACAACCATTTGCTGCCCTCAAGGGGCGTATCAGCAAGTTCAACAAGTTTGAGGCCGGGGTCTTCGGGAAGGAACATGCTCGCCTCCGCAATCGTGTCAGCATTTTCAGCGTAGAGCGGTCCGAGATGGCCCATTGCCCAGCCGCCGGCGTAGCAGTAATCCACGATCGGGAATTCATTATTGACCACGATCGTGTGCGAGATCTCGTGTAGCAAGGTGCGTACGCGAGATATGACTGTGTCAATGGCGTCCGGGTCGAGTAGTTCCGACCGCAATTCAACCTGCACGATTGGAACCTTTCCGCTTTTCGTCCTCGCATTAGCGGCGCGCGACTCGGGGAGCTCATCGTTGATGACGAATTTGCCCTGCTGGACAAGCTCAGTCATGCGGGAGGGTAGCGTGGATAGGATCTTTAAAAAGGTGTCGTGGACGAAGTTATTGTCAATGAGTTGCTCATTTATGAGCGGGTGCAGCAACGCCGGGTTATTTTCAATTGCGCCAACGAGCTTCTTGGCATAAGGAATCAGAGTGTTGACCAGGTAGTCGGTCTGTTTCGGGGCGAGTGGCGGCCTGGGGTAAATGCCTATGGTAGTTAGAAAGTCGTCCATTGTGGATATGATAATCGTGCAGGTTCTTGTCGTCAGTTGTGTTGTTTTTCAGTGATAACTCATTAAATCTACAGTGAGAAGTGCTCTATATAGCTGACCTTTCGGGGTCTCCGAACCCGTATGACTGTTTTAATTGCTTTTCTCCGCCCCCTAAGCCACAGCGCATACTTCGTATTCTGGTGAGACTATCCGTTCAGCTACCACCATCCGTTCAGCTGCCACCAGGTGGGAATTTTGGTGATCAAATATACTGATCAAATCAGAGGTCTTAAACCAAGGAATCTAGCGATATGATTTGCTAATTCAGTTCGCTTACACGAGCACGGGCCAATTCCCACCTCGTGTACGGAAGGGGGTTGTAAGAAATCACCGTCACCCCCCTTGTAAGGCGGTGAACATTGTGACCAATCAAGGATCCAGATTCCCCACCTCCGACCCATAAATTCCCCTCTCTAGCGATGGCAGAACCAGGGGGGTGACGGTGACTTCTTACGACCCCCTTCCGTACCTCGTGGCAGCTGAACGGCTACCTTCCGTACAACGGATATGCAAGGCAATGCAATAGGAAATCTGTCTGCATTAGGCCTTTCAAAAACGTCTAGCAAGGTGGTGTCAATAATAGCATAACGCTCATCGATTTGGCATGTTTTACTGGTAACTGTCTGTTTCTTTTTATGCTACCACATTCTAAGTACGACTGTCGACGTGACAACACCACGATGCGTCTTGTTCCAGTGCCACCAGAAAGCTCCAGCCGCTCGCAGAGTAAGACATTGGTCATGCTCTCCAAAGAGAGAAAAGTTGGACGAATGGTATGAAAGCTTGCGATCTGGATGGAAGCAAAGTCACACCACAAATTCGGGTCCCGGGACAAGCCAAGGCAGGACCCAAGCAGAAGATGGCTTTGCTAGAGCAGCTAGAAACCTGCGCCTTGCAGCATGAGGCTGTAGTTGTGGCAGAGCTCATTAAATTCGAACGCAGGGCAAGATACCGTTAGCTACGCCTTTGCTTTTCCTGCCGCTACCTAGGGTGAATTTTTACCCAGAGGGGAAACAAGCTAATGGCAATGGACCAAAATATCCTCTGAGCCACTGGAACCAATGATGCAAGCAGTGATTTCTCAATTATGGTGGGTCAGTTGAGGCACGGGAGGCACTATCAAGAAGCACTAGACTTGCAGTAGAAAAGCCTGGACCGCAGTGGACGAATGGCACAGAAGAGGTACATACTGCGATCATACCCACCGCCCATAGTTGGAACTTCATAGGAAGCAAGATAAGTCAACAAAGTCTACATGGCCAACGATCTACAATCAAACATTGATTATTAGCAAACAGTGCTTGAACGAACGACAATGTTCCGCTTTCTCCCGCGGAGCTTTGACTACCGCCAGGTGCACTTCCTAGCCTTGTTGGCGAATTCCGTCACTGACATGAAGGCCGTATAGGTTTGGATGCGGTTTTGGAATAAACTCGCCGGGTTGCTTCTAACAATCGTCACTTCACCTTATTATCTCTTATTTCTTAAAAACACCAAAAGACCCATATTTGAGGTGGTAGGAGCATCTGGAGAAGACGAAGTAGCTCAAAAAATAACCAATGGTTGAAGGCGAAAAGAAGAGAGGCTATCTATATCCAAGCTGCCGTAATTACCTATAAAATCCTAATCCTCTTAGCCTATACCAATAGCTTCCTACAGGGTGCTGTAATGTTCTCGACAGTAACGGGTACGCTCCAATGGCCTGATCTCGACTCCAGGTACTGGCTCGGGCCTGCATGTTGGTACAGTAGCCTCGTGCTTGCCATTGCTGCAGTGATTCTTGCTGCTCAACAAACCATTCTGCTCGGGACTCTTGAATCGAATGATAATTTGGAATGCTACCGAGAACATTTTTGGGGTACAACGCACCCAAGATGGTGGTTGCTATTTGCATGGCAGGCTCCGTTCATACTTTTGAACTACTCTATATTCCTATTCTTGATCGGTCTTTGTTCTCATATCGGAAGCCCTTTCGCGTTCACGAGAGAATTTGACGGTAATGCGAAGGTGAGAAGAGCTATCCCAACAAGTAATGTCTTCCCACTGACGAGAATGAAGATCATGGTGTGTTACATAGTTGTTTCAGCACTGTCTTTCCTGGTTTTTGTAACGACCTCGAGGACTGTACGTCAAACGGTTGCTGTAAAGGGAACATAGCCACCCTTATATCGATTTTTTTTTTATAGAAGAAATATTCCGAGCCTGAGCACTTCCCTATCAATGTATATCAAGAGCCGGTAGATCAATACACGGGCACATTTGGACAGCTTGAATTTCCTTGCTGGAGATAACACCGCATAATTTAATTATTACGCAATAAGAAGCCTGAAGATGATTTGAGGTCGGGGAGCGAAGTGATGTTTTCGATGAGATGTTGGAATTCCGTCCTCTTTTCCTCTTTCCCCTTGTAAGCCTCTAAGTTACTTTGCTGCCTCTTCAATCCACCTAAAAGACTAGTGGGTTCTTGGAAGAGAGAATTTACCGAAGTACTAACATTACAGCTCACTGGCTGCGCCTCTTCTCAACTCAAGAGTTCAGAAGGGTGGGATACGGTCACGTGATAACCAGTTCATTGCCAGTCTACATGCTTATCCATGGTTGGTAAATGTTTGGACCTCATTTCTTATGTCTTTTGGTCCATTTAATATTCTCGACTCTAAACTTATTTACAATTCTTCAAAAGTCACATGCCCTCGTTACCCAAGTCACGAGAAAAGAGCAAATCGCACGCCATCGCCCATGTTGCACTAAGACATCGCCTGAGCCAATAAGCAGCACCAGCATTTTCACCCTTCACTGCCCCTATTAATCCTCATCCCCTCGCCGTCCCTCTCTTCCATCTTCAATCTCCTCGCACTCATTCAATTCTCCTCGAAGTTCTGTCATTTTTCCTGCTGTTTTCGTCGTCTTTTTCGTGCTCATGGTCGAGAGGACACGAAGTCGTGTTCGCTGCGATGACACATTCTCTCGCTAGCCGCCAATGAGAGGCCTTCAAGTGGAGGCACGGAAGTTTGCGCTTCCTTGGTTGAGTTGGGAGGGCGCACCGAGGGGATGGGAGAGGAGGTGCTCCGAATGCGGATGCAGGATGCAGTCTTGTCAGCGATGATGGCGATGAGCGCAAGTGTACCGTCGTTTTTTGCTTGATTCTGCTGCCCTCCAGTTATCTTTTCGTGTTTTCGTTTACTTTCCCCTGGTCGATCGCTCGTCATTGTTTATCGTGGTGCATAGATGCTTCAGTTACTGTATGGTCTACTGAAGGGCCTTGAACATACGTTCATGGAAGGCGTTGTGGTATTGTTCGCATGTGCTGAGGTTTGCATCGGCATTGGCTAAGAATGAGATAAGAGCGTGGCGATCGTCTTACAGCACCCCACTATCGCTGGCCCGATGACCCCGCTAAGCCGTTACGATTGGGCCGTTTGCACACCGGACGGGAACGGCAGAAACGAAAGTTGAGATATGAGCAGATATTGATGAATGAGGAGTTGGAAATGAGCACGATTGAAGATGGGGATGGAAATAGCCCAGAATTGTTCCAGGAGCCACCAAAGACGCCGGAAGCAAGAGAAACCGACGCTGATGCTCCAGGTCAAGATAGCTTTGGGGTTCATCTTCAGGATTGAGCGTGAGTTTCCGTGTGTCAATTCATTTCTATTTCAGCAGCAAGGGAATGTTGGTCCAGCATACAAACGGCGTGGAAAGTCTCCCATTGGGCAGATATCCAGAATTCAATGCATCTTGGCCGATGCATTTCGAATCCCAGTCTCACGGCAGAGTGCCCCTTTATTATGGTTCTCGTGAGGCAGATACCCTGATGGCTGTGCACCGTATCCACCGGTAGCGGCGGGAACCTCCTTCTGACGTGTATCGCATCTTCTCATCTTTCTTAACACATCTCTCGTCCTCTTCGCTCCTGAATCTATCTGCACCACTTATTTCACTCGTATTCCTGTTACCAGCGTCTTTTTATTTCTCCTCCAGCATCAATATCCTCGCCATGGCACCTCTCAAGACGGGCATCGCCCGGGCCTTGCGATCGAAGATCCCAACACAACACTCACTCGTACGATCCGAAATCCAGCGCGGAATCACCGCGACCTCGAAAACAGCGAATTGGCCCAACGCCAGCAACTCAACAACCAGATCTCCATCCTCAGCCCCTTTTCCACTTTCAGGTTTGTCATCAATCTAGATGCCAAAAATTCGCTTCACTCACCCCTTTCCAGAATTCCAGCATCACACATCTCTCGAGGTCACCACCCCACTCCAACCCCGCACCACACCCACACCCACAAACGCAAGCACCTTTACCACACTCCTCAACTCCCTCACCCACAGCCTAACCACAACCCCCTCCCCGCACCTCCCAACCCTTTCCGCCCTCCTGCGCGCATACTCCTCCAATGCAACCCATTGGTCCCAATTCGCACACGCCAATCCCGAAAAGCAGTACACGCGCAACCTCGTGTGTGAGGTGCCTGGGATCTTCAATCTTTTGCTGCTCGTCTGGACACCCGGCAAAGCATCCCCGATACACGATCACGCTGACGCACATTGCTTGATGAAAGTTTGTCTCCCCTTCCCTCCCCCTCCCATCACTAATAACCAACCTCCCCTCCAGGTCCTAAAAGGCAGCCTCCTCGAGCGCCGCTTCGCCATCCCTTCCCCTTCAGAAGAGGGAAAGAGGAAATTAACGAAGACATCGCATCTAGAGTTCGGGATGAACAAGGTGACGTATATGGCTGACTCGCTGGGGTTGCATGAGATTGGGAACCCGAGTCAGACAGAGTATGCGGTTAGTTTGCATTTGTATACGCCGCCGAATGCGGCGGTGAGGGGGTGTCATGTTTTTGAGGAGGGGAGTGGGGAGCGCAGGCATGTGGTGCAGGGGCGGTATGATTCTGTTGGGGGGGTTGTGCCTGTGAGGATGGAGTAGGGGATCTGGGTGCGTGGGTTTTTGGAAGTGTTTGTGGGTTTGGTTTGTTTTAGGAGTCATGTGATGAATAGTCAGATGATATTGGCTTAAGGTAGATGTCGAGAGGATGAGATGGCTAGTAAACAGAAGTACCAGAATGGAAGATACCCGTTTCAAAATTGTAGTTTTAATCCTTCTAGCTATAAATCTAGCTCTGGCTCATGTTTACAGAAGGTACCCAGAAGGTGAGTAGTACACTGCGGTGGAGCTGATGCCTTCTCTCGCGTTCACGGATTGTTTGCTTGTCGCAAAAGATGTAAGTGGCTCGTGTTTGCTCTACAGCAGATGTGCCATAGTTTGATCTAGCAAGCCGAACAGGTATATAGTAGAAGAGCCTTGCTGGCCTGCTCAGCTCAGCGCTTGCCGAAAGGTGCTCCTTATAAATTTGCTGACGTAGCTCCTGTTATTTCCCCTCGTTCTATTTGAGGCACATGCAAGTAAATATTTATCAGTCGCTGCGAATTTGATATATTCTCTGAACTGAGAACAAAGGTGGGCCGATCTTGTAAATATGTAAATTTTCTTAGCCTGCACATGGTATATAAAATCAACCACATTTACCAACCATCCGCTTCCTTCCATCTTCCTTCCATAACCTCCACACACAACGTCCCTCCATATCAAGCGAAGCTCGCGACACCCTCGCATGTACTGCAGTGCATAGTAATAGGGCCACTGACTACCTTGATCTCAAAGTCATAGCCAGTAAGTTCAATATTCCATAGTCGAGTACCTCGAGCGAGTTCGCTTCACCTTCATCCTGCATCGAACTCTATTGACCACCTCAGGCTCTGTTTGCGCACTGCCTCGTGACCAAATAATTGTGAACTTCCACTCCGTCTTCTTACATATTCGACAACACCATAATCGTCCCTACCGAGCTCGATTCTATCATACGAAAGCTTAACAGCTTCCACAATGTCGGGCACCAACTCTTCGTGGTCCGTGATCTCGAGTCCTTCGGAGTCCGATACTAACAACAACATCAACGCAAATGCTTCCGAGAAGGAATACACTGCTGTATTTGCCCCTCGCTCACACGATGGTGCATATTCTTCCCAAGGAGTCTCAGATTCTCATGATATCTATTTTGGTGGTCTTCTCTGTGCTGGGCATGAGGTAGACCTCGAAGGTGAAGTTCACTCCTCCAATGACGAACGACTCATTGTTGGTGGCTCCATTCTCGAGCATAATGTTCAGTCTGTCACTCATGCACACAACCTCAACCGCTCTGAATCTTCGTCGGTCAGTGGATCTGTCATCTTCACCCCTTCAGCAACATCAGGAGAGCGCTCGCTTGCCGGAGATGTCATTGCTCGACTTTCTGCGTCCTTGAAGAAGACATCACTGCAACAAGAGTCTTCGGATGTTGCTCTTCGAACAACCCACCATCCAGGATCCGTCGCAATTTCTGCAAACCAGGAGAATGGTTCCGTGATGTACAATTCAGAAAACATTACGAAGTGGTTAGTTGTGGAATCAACTGCAACAGTCGATCAAGTCATCCAAGAGCTTGTCAACAGAGGATTGGTCAGTGAACCGACGCCAGCGCCCCTGTCGAACGAGGTAAAAAAGCAACCCGCTGCTTCTCGAGTCGTCCTTAAAGACACCAAACCGGCCTCTACATTGAAGGGAGTTGTCATCGAAGTGCGAGAAGTCGTGACGGACGTTAATCTTTCTACATTTCGCCGCTTCGTCTTAACTCTTCCTAAGATCACTTATAAGGACAAACCTCACGAAGGTTATTTTATGCTTCGCCAACACCCGTCAACCTGGTACACTGCTTTGCATGAGGAAGGCGACTATTACCTAATGGCTCTTCGCTCACTCCGCCAAATTTACGGCAGTGTTAGCGCGACCGGAATTCTCTATGTAGTCCTCTGGGCAAACGTGTACAAGAGTATCAGTGTTGAGAGTAAGATTTGGTCAAAGGTCGAACAACTTGCCAAGGAGCGCCTCCCGAAGAAGGTCAATTTTCTGGTTCGCGTTACAGGCCATACTCAGGAAGTTGCTTCGAAACTCAAGGCGCAACTGCCGTACAGTAAGAGAAGAATTGTGTTCAAGGGAAATGATTTCTACTTTGCAATCAAGCAAGGTGAATTCATGCTTTTGGATCATGATGCCGCAACCGAATTAAAGAAGGAGTTGATTGATCTTGGTATCAAAGCCGAAGGTCAGACATTCATGACTTTTTAGGGTTTAACATGTGCCTCATTTGTTTTGCAAGGGATATGATGTGGATGCGATTTTGGAGGCTTTGGGTTTTCACAGCTAATTTATATTTGAAAACGCATAAGGAGAATTGGTTGGCTTTTGGAAATGAGGAAGCGTGAGTCTAGGTTTCTAGGGGGGTTCACGCGTTTCTGTTGTCTGTTTTGGATCCAGATTATTGCATTTGGTCTCCCGTGTAGCTGGTGCAGGAGCTCTTGGTCCACTGTCATTATGACATGGGCGGGAACTTCCTAACTAGGAAATCATAAGGAACAAAACATACATTTCCACAAGCTTTGCCATTCCCAACGCGATTTCCATAGCAATTAGAAGTGATTCAACAGCATTTTTCTTTATTTTGCTACAACACCATTTGCTCATTGCTTATAATGACCAAAAATCAACAACAAAGAAGCAAACCGAGTAAGATGTACATCAATTTCCAATTTCAACATTACATATGCTTAATAAGGTCTTAATCCCGCCAATAACACGTACTAAATACCCAGCGCCCTCGATAATAAGGTTTCACCGAATCTCCTTTGATCTCCGCCTCCCAGACTAGCTCTTTGGTAGGGGTGCGCCATTATTCTTACTTTCCCACAAGACTTTGCCTGACAGGATCAGAACTGCATTCCCATCGTCTCCTATTATAAACGCCGCGTCTTGGAAAGGCTTTATCCCACGAGCAGCGTTATTTCCTGGTGCAGCGCTCCAGAGTATCTTACCACCAAAACCACCAAGCGGCTTACCTTTACTATCGTAGATCTCGAGGTCATTGCTGTCACGATTGAAATGCAACAGTCGAGATCCGGTTTGGCCCTTGGCACTATTGGTGTACATAGATTCCCCGTCCTTCTTTTTAATACCAAAGTTGGCGTTATCTTTGAGAGTGAGCGTGTAGAGACCATTTTGGGAAGTGAGGGATTGATCGATTGAGAGCCATTCGCCCCATTTAATACGGTCCACTGTTTGGATAGAAGCAGGAAACTGAGAAACTGATTAGCATTTGGAGGATACGAGCACTAGATATCCTGAACTTACAGCAACTTGACTCGACCAAGCTGGAGAGCCATCTCTTGAGAGAACCAAATTCCCATCATTCTGTAAGACCAACTCAACCTCACCTCTCGAATTGGCGGTTGGGGTCTCAAAGACAGGCTTCGAACCTATCCCGTACAAGACAAACCGGCCGGTCCAGTCCAAGCAGGCTTTAGAAACCATCGTGTTGCCAGTTTTTGTGGACCACAAACATTCCCAGACTCCGCCGCTTCCTTTGCGGTGGATGTGAAAGTTGTTAGAGTCCATCATTTGGCCTGCGAACTGCTCATTCTTTGACCAAAACGTGCCGTTCAGAGGGAGGTACTCGCCTGGTCGCAGGCGATCGCGCCCTGTGGCAAGTGGAGTGATCTAATAAGCATTCTCAGTCAAAAGGTTGGGGAAAATCCAAGTTCGAGGAGAGTTACCTGTTGCGCTTCATGATAGGAGGTTGGGACCTTCTTGGGATCGGACGACCACACAATCAGGCCATCTATCTGTACTGTTCCAACAGCGTTATCACCAACAATCAGCGCAGCGTTTCCATTGCGATCACTTCGTCTGCGCGTGGTCGATGACCAGCTGAAGCTTTCACCTTCCCCTACCCAAAGATCGTCATCACCACGCATCATGATACGCTTCCCTTCAGGTCCTCTAATACGCTCCGTATTATTGGTCCAGAGCGTCCTCTGCGCGCCTAGTGTCTCTTCCAGGTAGAAAATTCCACTCTTCGAGAGCGCCATATAGTAGAAGCCGTTCTGGGAAACTATGCGTTGTTCAATATCGAGGTACTCTTCTGCATTGAGACGATCCTTGTCAAATCCAGGTTGCTTTCGACAGGGAGTACGCCAGACACGAGTCCCTCCAGAGAGAATCACTGCGTGGCCGTCGTCTTGGACAAGCAGCACTGTATCTCTGGCCTCTTTACCCGAACTTCCTGAGCTCCATTGCTGCTTTTGATCTTTGTCGGACATTGAAAACTCTCCATTGGTGCGTAGAGTTGCCGTTTTAATTCCTTTCCCATTGGTATCTGTTTTGTGAAGAACCTCGCTCACAGTCCTCACAACAAAATTGCCGTCGTCCTGGAAGCTGGCCCAAACCTTGCCGCTTGGAGAGTATATACGCTCATTTACTGTCAAAGACTGACCACCGCGAACGCACTGTGCCTAAAGTTAGATCATATTGAAACTTGAGAAAGCTCTGAAAGACATACCAGAACTGGACGTGCGGCTACCGCGGGTGGGTTGGCAGATGGATTTGCTACAGATGCTGGTGTGACCTGGGGCGTACCCGAAGCGACCGTGGTTGTCGACCCAGAAGCTGGTTGAGACACACCTGCCGTTGCTGTCGTGGTCGTTGAGCCGGACGCTGGCTGAGATGCACCCGCGGTAGTTGTGGTAGCCGGCACTGCTGAAGGACTCGGCTCTGGTTTTGGAAGTGGGACTACTGGTGGTTGCGATGTTCCCGGGGTACTTGTATTGGCCGGCGCTGGAGAAGGATTCGGCGCTGGTTTTGGAGGTGAGACTACCGGTGGTGCAGGATTCTTTGGAATAGGCCTTGTCCAAATCTCCCTTCCCCGCGAGTTGATAACGATTGTTCCTTGATTCTTTACAATCAGCATCGACGTCTCGTTGCCTATTCTGAACGTTTTCGAATCCCACACTTCTTCATCTTGGGGATCACAAAGCACTAAATTCCCGTCCGGTTTCATTCGAAGGTACCAAGCTGCTCTACCCCATGTGTTGGATTCCCATATCTTATTGTTTTCATTGTCCCGCAAAATGAGGTTTTGGTTGTCTTGGATGGTGAGCTTGTACTTCCCATCCGGAGAGACGAGTGCCTCGTCGTATCGAAGAACTTCATTGTTCAAGAGACGATCTCTTGGCGGCCTGTTTGGTTGAGCAGGCGGATCAAGAGCCATTGCGCATTATATTCCACGAAGCTTTAAGTGTTGGACAAGAAGCCGGATTTATGGAAATTTCCTTGCTCACTGATGATGATGGCAAGGCAAGTAGCTGAGGCGAGGTGAGGAGAGCTGGTCGCATTCTTCAGCTCTCCTCAGCAGCCCTCTGCGGAAGATTGATGCCAGACTTTAAGAAGGTGATTGGAGCAAGGGCTCTACCCTCTAGGTGGCTTGCATTATAGCTGCAATGTGTGGCATTTACAGCGCCTGGCCACGCCGGTCTAGAACTGCACTTCGCTTAGAACCCACCCCCTATTCGACTCGCTTAGAGAGCAGGACGCCATTTCTCTAAAAACCTCACAGCTCGCATTGGAGAGCAGAACCGAGACGAATCAGCATTTTAGTGAAAGCTTCGCAAGCTCCATACATATAGTATAGGGCCGACGGTGGCTTAGAGTGAGGCTTGCGGCATATTTTCGGGGCATCTCTTCAACGAGGGTTCATGAAAGCCCGAAGGGATCAGAATTTTGCACCGAGGAGGAGCTGAAGTGCAGCGGCCACGAATTCAAAATTCTAGAACCGTCCATGTAGCAACCCCTCGAAGATTCTTGTATCACATTGATAACTAACTAATATCACACCAAAGAACAGGAGGGAAATGGCGGGTAGAGATGGAACAACAACGTTAATCTATCTAAAAAATCAAAATCGTAATAACCAAATCTCCGGATGCCAGACGATGTTTAATTCGTAGTAGGGAACTTTTCTGTCAGTCTCCTTATCTTTGACGTAAAGCTATCCGCTCTCTTGGGGGTGATAAAGCCTACAGAGCACGTGACTATATCTCCCATTGCGATTTCCTAGTTACTACGGCAGTTGTGCTCCAATCCTGCCGTCTTTATTCCAAATTCGGTTGGTAGGGATGGCCGCTTCTGCTCAGGCGCTAATCACCCTCTGCTCACACTCTCCCCCATCGTCCAAAGACCCTGGGAGCTATGCGAGCAAACGCAGAGGCAGGATGGCCTCTGAAGCAAACACTCACGCTTTAGTATGAGGTTTGGCCAGGAAAATCTAAAGATTATCTCAAATATCTTCATCTTCTCTTCAAAACACCTGGGTGTGGCCCTCACACCGAATAAGCGACTGTGACAATAGGTATTTCACTGGGGCATTAGCAAAGTATGTGGTCAGGCTGTAAGTAAAACAACCCAGCACAAGCATTCTCACTTGGGAAATAAGAGTTCTGAAATTATTAGAACTGAATGACATATGATTATAGCCGATCTACAGTCTATACTTCTATGCATCCACCTCGGAGTATAGTTCCAAGTGTGGCACGTGATTCCAACTCAGCCTCAACGTGGCGTTCCTTTTTGCTTTTGTTGTTCACCCAGCTGAAATTTCTGCATTCCTTCTCAACTGAGAATCCGTCCCACAGTCAATGATGACTTCGACACCTCCTAAGCCGTATCAGTACGAAGAGCTACAAGGGGAGCTGACGACGCGTATGCTAGTCCTAAATCCCACAGCCGAGCGGGATTCCTCACTTCAATGTTCTCTTATACCGATCAGGCTGAGTGAAATGAAGGAAGTGGTTGCTCTTTCTTATGCTTGGGGAGAGCCTTTGTTCACAGAGCGCTTATGGATCTTTGGGGACGATCGCGAGGATTCGTACTTGGAGATCTCGCCAAATCTAAGCAACATACTTCGGTGGCTACGAGACGCCTCCTCAGTTCAGAACATCTGGGTTGACGCTGTGTGTATTAATCAGAGCAATTCAAATGAGAAGAACAATCAGGTAACTGAGATGTGGAAAATATACTCCTTGGCGAGTAAAGTCAAGATATGGCTAGCGAATCCGACATACGTCTAGAGCAGCTCTTCATCGCCATGCATGGAAAGGATCCCCAAGCATGCTGTTCGACAGTTATCGGCCCCCATTACTCGACAATTGACAAAATCGGCTTGTACAGCTGCTCAAACATCCGTGGTTTACTAGGCGTTGGATTGTCCAGGAGGCAATGTTAGCTCACTCCCTAGAGTTTGTTTGCCAGGATTCAGTCATCGACTTCAGCGTCTTCTCGGACGCAGTCTACTACGTGAAAAACGATATTCTCTATGGATCTGGGTGCGAAGAGGGACTATCAACACTGCTTTGTATAAGGGAAATACGGCTTAGGAGGAAATATACAGAATTAAATCCAGCTGAATTGCCAAACATTGTAAGCGGGGGATTAGGCCGGAAGCTTCAAAGAAACTTACAGCAGAAGATTCGCAGTCCTCAAAAGACAGCATCGTTGGAGCTTCTGAAGATTATTGGCGGAGTGCCTCACACGAAGTGTAGGGAAGACGAAGATCGGGTGTATGCGTTGATCGGGGCTGTAAATTGGGGCTTTTCCTCCCACGGAGAAGAGGCCAACAGCAAGCTTGCGTCATTCTTCCCGTTTTCGATTGACTACGGGGAAGGTTCGGCTACCACGTATCTTCGGTTCTCTCTGGCCCTCATTCAAGTTGGACGCCAGACTGCTCTTGAAATGCTCAGATTCACGTCAGCTTTGCCACATACGAAAAATATGCTTGACAAACTGCCAAGCTGGGTTCCAGACTGGAGTCAACGAGTCGTTCCAGAATGCTTTACTTCGTGGAAGAACAAACCCTTTTCGGCTGGTGGTGACGCATGCCTCAAGGTGGATATGACCTCGGTCGATACGGACAACATTACTAGCGGAAGAACAAAACCGGCAAAGTCTCCTCATCGACGAATCCGTGGTCAAATACGACAGGCCAATACAAGGACAGCATGCGTAGACATCAGTGTTCCTTTTGATCGCAGCATCTTAATTAGTGGGGCTGAAGTAGATACAGTCAGGTTATCTCTTCCACCAATCAATTCGAACGACATCAAAATGAAGTGGCCGGAGCAAGAGGCGTTGTGGAGCAGTTTGCAAACATGGTGGCTGCTTGCATGCAAAAATAGAGCAATCTCGGATCCTTCCTCTGGAATAGGACTTGGTGCTCTCTTGTATGCCTTTGAAACCGCAATCTACTACCATTTCGTAGACCATTCGAGAGGGCCGGTTTTGTTCACAACGCACATTGGTGCTATCTTCGAAGAACTTGGCATTTTCCATACCTCTAGCAGCTCAGAGGACCAACAGGTCTACAGCCTCCAACAAACCGAGGGAAAGCGTAGTATACGCCTGTATTTCTTACTCCTTGGGACGTTGGAAGGCCTTTTAACACAGCTCCGAGGTGCAGAATTCCTGGTCACAGACAACGGACGTGTTGGCTTTTGCTGCGGCAGTCCGAGACCTGGAGATAAGGTGGCAATTTTCTTTGGGGCGAAAATGCCATTTGTAGTCCGCTCAGAGACCAGACAGGGAAAAGAATGCATCAAGCTAATAGGGGAATCTTACATCTCTGGTATAATGCAAGGAGAGGTAGTTAAAGAAGCCCGGAAAGCTATTTTTTGCGTTATATGAGTGTCAATACCGTTCTACACTTCTATAGATATAAATTAATACTTAGGAGTCAAAATTGTAAGGCTTACTACCTTTAATCCTTGGGCTGCAGCTTTTATCTTGCCTGATTTGTTGGCGGAACTGAGTTCCATACCAGGCTGACAAAGTGGCTGATGGTGACTATATTCGAGGACACAAGGCTCTTCGGTTCTCTCCAACGAGCAGCTTTGCTCACTGTTCTGCTCATTCGAAACTTCAAAGCCCCTTGCTCAAACCGGTAATCTCACATCGGAATGTTAATGTGAGCAATTTCCGCTCCCGTCTTTGGACCTGAGCAGAATATTTAATTAAAAAAGGGCTCCCACTTCCCCAAGAATTATGGGACTTTTAGTTTGGGGGAACCGCACGACTACGTAAAGAAGCATGCTCACAATGATCGAGATATCAAACAGGATGAAATTTGATCTTCAGAAATCTATACCATAGTACCTATATGTCACAGATCTACCATTCATCCCATTTGCGACGACAACCTGCTCATCTCCAGGAACCAAATCAATCAGGTTATCCTCAAAGCCGACGGAATCAGCATCTTCCACATACAATGCAAGTCCCTTAACAGGAACATCATTTGTCCGCACATAAATCTTGTCGCCGTCGATTCGAACAGTGATATCCGCTTTCGGCATATCCAAGTATTTGTAGGGCTGTGGCCAATTAGTACATCTAGCAATTACTACTCCGTCATTGTTTGTCAAGCACGATGAGATGATAACCGCTTCCTCTGGTCCACCCATAGTCGCTGGAAGTTCTATATCAAACAGCTCAGTTGTCATATTAGAACCAAGCTCCTTGGTCTCGGTCTTATCAAAGATTTCTTTCCCCGTAGATAACTCGAACGCTTTGATGTTAAGCGTATACGTCACAGACTTCAAGGTGACATTCGTTGCCCATCCCAGAATTCTTGTCTCGTTGTCGATAAAGGCGCGAGTGTATTTGAAGCGTCGGTGTTTGATAGTCTTACGTTCGAGACCGAGGGAGACGGGAGCGATGTCGCGCTTCACCGTGAAGTAGGCCATTTTAGGGCGGAGAAAGTGGTCCACAAGGGCTTTGGAGGTTACTTGCCACGTTGGATTGAACTGCAACATCTCTGTCAGTATTTCGAGTATTTAATTTCCGAAAGTGACTAACCTGCCAGATCAAACTTCCGCCACAGTATTCACGACCAGGACCTTTCCATTCTCGTCGCCAGGCGCGCATTGCACAGGTCATGGCCTCCGCCTGAAGGAGCTGAGAGATGTAGATGTACTCCTCAAGCCCATAGTTGTATCGAAAGTTCTCGACAAGGTAGGTCGCTAGTTTGCGTTCATGCAAGGTTTCCTTGTTGTGAGAATCCACGGTCCGAGAGTGCGGATGACGTTCTGAAAGAGAAGATCCTACGAGATATGATTCGATTGTCTTTATATGGGGTAGAGAAGAAATGCCGAATTCGGAGATGAAACGACTTCCAAGTTTAGGATAGTCTTGGTAGGGTTTAGACGATGCATGCCAGACTAGTACTGCGTGTTAGAAATCGACTGGAACAACGAAGCGCTCACAAGTTGAAGACAATGACCTACCTTCCCACATATGTGTATCTCCGACAGTTGGATCATTGAATGATTTGCCGCCCCAGGGTGAGCCCGGATGGTAGGAAGTTGTTGGAATCAGTTTCTCGCACAATTCTGGTAGTAGTTTCTCGTATATGTAGCGTGATGGGAAGTTTGTCTTCAGCCAGTTTTCAGGGTACTTGTCGTTGATGTCGTATTGTGTCTTGAACAGGGTTGCGAAGAGGTAGTCTTCGTTATTGCCTGACCATGCAACTATGGAAGGATGATGGCGAAGGCGACGAAGATTATCATCGGCTTCTGCAGTGATAGTATTGAGGAAGGCTTTATCGGCAGGAAATGTTCCACATGCTAACATGAAGTCATTCCAAACCTTACTTTGTCAGCATAATTTCTATTGTGGTACATGGTTCTCATACCATGATTCCGAGCTCATCACAAATATCGTAAAAGATATCTTCCTCGTACACACCACCACCCCACACTCTGAGTATCGAATATCAGCTAGGCTATATAAAAATGCGTGAGAGACTTCACTTGCCTTATCATGTTCTGGTTGGCTTGGACAAACATTTCAAGCAGCTTCCGGTATTTTCCATTGGTAACTCGAGGAACGAAATGATCTGCTGGACACCAATTTGATCCGCTACTGAATATAGGTATGTCATTGACTTGTAGAAAAAAGCTGGTCCCTGAAGCTTCTATCAATGGTGTTTGACATATCTTTGCATGTCGTAGTCCTATCCTACGTTCTCGTTCATGCAACACTAATCCCTACGAAGTCTGTTAGCTTAGAGAACATGCACAGGACGCCTTATGGAGCTTACCTTGCGAATGAGCTTTGACCCGACAGTGTACAGAGGCTGCTTTCCGTATCCCGTTGGCCACCAAAATTGTGCTTTATGAATATTGAACGTCGTAGATGCACTATTGTGAACAATCGAGACAGGATCACTCGTGTCTATTAATTGTCCATGGGGATCAATCAAGGTGAATATAACAGTGTCGCCTTCGAATGCACTTTCTATATCTGCAGTAACCGTGACAGCTGCACTTTTATCTTTGACAGATATGCCAATTGATGCCCATAGGTCTGAAATTCGAGCCGAGTAGCGATCGAGGCGGATAGGTCGCCATGGTCCGCATGTCATCAACTCAGGACCTATATGCTATTAGCAAAAAAAGTGTGTGCCTGGTTGTGTTTGTTCAACATACCCCAATTCCATCCATAATGATATTGGGCCTTCCGCACAACCAGCCGGCTTGGGTCTGTGGACTGAGGTGTCACTCCTGGCTTGAACCCACTCTCTTCTATCAACTGCTTGCCTCTGATGACGGCGCTGTCAAACAGAATCTCGAGGACATTGGTACCAACTTGCACTTGATCGTTTATTTCAACGCGATATGTGCGGTGCATGTTGTTGGCCGTCAAAACTAGCCTACCATTGACTTTCACATCTGCAAATGTGTCGAGTCCGTCAAACTGTAAGACCAGTTTCTCGAGGTGCCCTGGTTTCGTCTGGATAGCGAAATCTGTTTTGTAAAGCCATTGTTGTTCGCCGACCCATTGAACTTTGTATTCATTCAGGCCCATGAATGGATCAGGAATCCTTTTGTGGAGCTCAAGGTCGAGGTGAATATTGGTAGGGAACTGAGCAACAGAGGCGAATTTATCAGTGGGTTCAGGTACTCCAATTGCACCGACCTGCTTGAACTCCCATCCGGTATTGAGCTCAATCCTTGAGAATTCTGTCGGTGTCAGATCATCCTCAAGTCGGCAGTGATCCCCCATGTTCGATTCGCGTGTTGATCAAAGTAGACAGCTAGGTTGAATTGAGAGGGTGCGTAAAGATGGCCTGAGGAAAAGAGAGAAGAGAGCCAAATATAAATATCAGAAGACAGTCATCGGTAGGTGGCGTTTCACGAATGGAACACGGCATCAACTTAAGTCTAGAGGGGTAACAGAACTGAACATCGCGGGCACTTCGCGGGGCACTCGACCTTGAGATCCGATATTCACATGGTTCGAATCTAGCGTGTTATAGTGATGGTCAATCCATTTCCATGCAGAAATACCCTGCATGGAGCGACTAGGGCTCTGCATTCGAATCTCGCCATGTTGAGAGGGGTTCAGGCACAACTCCATTTGACAACGACCCTCGTTCCCGTCAAAACGCGACACAAGACTTGCCTATCGCGGAGATGTAAGCCACGCGCAGAGCAGAGAAATGGTCACCTCGGCACCGAGCTGTATGTGCGAAGAGGATTCCCCGTGGTGATCGGGTTGAGGACAGGACGAGTTTAGATGGGATGAGGGGCCAAGGAGAGGAGAAAGCGGGATGGGGGAAGACGGGATGAGGGGAAAACGGGATGCCCTAAATTGTGGCGAAAACATGCTAACCGTATTCGGTTGAGAGCTCGCAATGTGCTTCCTGTCGAATGCCTCCTCTCACAGGAGCCAGCATTTCTATTGTTATCGAAATGCAATGTGTGTCTCAGCTTTGTGGGGTTACCACTCTTCTGTCTCAACTAATCTTTCAAATCATGTGTGGGGTGTTGCGGGGTTGGGGAAATGAAAGATCTCCTCGATTCTCAGCTCAGGACTGAGGACATTTCCTGCCAGCATATAAGCAAGTGCCTTCTACGACCACCCTCTCGCAATGCGCTCTCTAGAATAAAGAGATTTCCGATTCACGATTTGTTTGCACACAGGACAGTTCTAATATGGATTACCAACCTTCTCCCTCACGTTTCGGTATGGCACGAACAAGTTTATTCTGCGCTGTATTCTCCTCCATCGGCGCTTTTCTCCTGGGATTTGATACCGGAATATTTGTAACCACAATTGCCCACATATCTTTCAATATCTACATGTTCAACAACTTTCTTGGAAATGCAGTATTGACTGGTGCCATTGCTTCCACATATACTGCTGGGACAGCAATTGGCAGTGTGTTCAGCGGATGGGCAGGAGATACCTTTGGGCGCAAGAAGTGTATCATTGCAGCTGCTGGGACTGGTCGGTTCTCCCAATGCATCACCGAGTCACTCTAACCCTTTCATTCCAGTCACCATTGCCACGATAATTCAGACAGCAGCCATGAATATCGGCATGTTCATTGCCGGTCGAGTCATCGCTGGCCTGGCCATCGGCGTAATTCTGTCGATCGTTCCTGTCTACAATTCGGAACTCGCAGCTCCTAAACATCGAGGCATTACAGTCGGTGTCTTTGCAGTCATGGTATCATTCGGTGTCCTTTGCTCAAACTGGATCGGATATGCGTGCTTCTTCGCAGTCGGGGATGCGCAGTGGCGAATTCCTCTTGGATGCCAAGCTCCCATAGCAATTATTTTATGTGTTGGTGCGGTAGGTACAGAGATGACCCACTGGCTCTCACACGCATACTGATAGAATTGATAGTTTTTTCTTCCAGAATCTCCTCGCTGGTTGGTGAAGAAAGACCGGAGTCAGGAAGCATATGCCATTCTGAAGCAGGTCCACAGAGGACTCGGCGATGACTTCATCAACAGAGAATTCACCCAAATGCATGAGCAAATTACCGCTGAAGGCAACAGTAGCTTCTTGGATTGCTTCCGGACACGAACTGCTTGGAAACGAATGGCACTTGGCATTTTCGTAAATGTCTTCAACAATTTAGGTGGGACTCCGGTAATCAGTGTGTACTAATCAGCTCTCTTCAAGCAAATGGGCTTCACCGGTCTTCGAACGCTCTACCTTTCAGGATTTTACGGGTTAGCAGGACTTGTTGGGGTCATTATCAACATCACTCTGGTAGCTGACAGAATGGGTCGGAAGACGTCTATGATCTGGGGAGCAATCACCTTACTCATTGACCTCATCATCTTGATGCCTCTGTCCAAAATCTACACTGGATCTGCAAACTTATCTGGCGAAGCAGCTACTGTCACCTTCATATTCCTTCACTCATTCCTCTACTCGATCTTCATGTTCGGCACAG
The DNA here is from genome assembly GCA_002865655.1 of Hyaloscypha variabilis F. Lineage (NCBI taxonomy): Eukaryota > Fungi > Ascomycota > Leotiomycetes > Helotiales > Hyaloscyphaceae > Hyaloscypha > Hyaloscypha variabilis. Next base: position 590,371 of record KZ613961.1, on the reverse strand, counting down.
TCTGGGTATACACTACCGAAATCTTCCCGACACACTTACGAGCCAAAGGAACAGCGATTTGTATCTTCGCTGGACAGGTAGTAGCATTGATCCTTCAACAAATCGGCCTGATCGTCTTCAACGACATTCGCTATTGGTTCTACCTTGTCTTCATAGTCTGTACTGCAGTAGCCCTTGCAGTCTACTACTTCTACCTTCCGGAGACAATCGGTGTTACGCTTGAGGAAATTTCAGCATTTTTCGGTGATGAGGTCGTTGCAACCATGAACGAGTCAAAGAGCAGGATAGAGGCAATAATGTTTGAGATTGCAGGCAATGAAAGCACTAGGATCGAGGTTGAGCCACGTACGGTCACGTCGGCAGAACCGTAGTTTAAGGAAGAGTCGGAGGTCGCCAGTTCTTTTACTTGTATCATTGGATGCAATTCTAAACATTCGTACAATTACATGAGGTCAGCATTATGTAGCAATCCATCCAAAATCTGAAAACTTTCCTGGGCCAGAATCCATGATGAATTGGCCAGGCGTCCTCTGACGATCTCCATCAGCTTATACACGTCATCTTTGATAGTCTTAAGATTCTGCATGTTGACCTCCGTTCGGCCGGTTTCGCTTTTCCATGCTAGTGGCAAAATTTCTTCGTTTCTTGCCCTGTTAAATTCCAGAGGCGGCACTAACAACGACCCGTCATTTCCCAACTGATTGGAGAAGCATGGTGCGGATGGTGTCTGGGTCACAGGTACCGTACTCAAGTGCCGGAGGCCGCGGCTTAGAGTGTATGCCCAAGCGACCATTACCCCAAGAAACGCGGTGTAGTTCCTGTATAGTGGGTTCATATCATGCTCTTTGTCGAATGCTATTGGTGAAGACTCTTCCGTTGGCTTGCTCAAACATATATCTACAATTTCCAACGCATGTAGGAACGATGAATTTGATTCCCCTTCTCGGGATCAACAACGATGAAGACGCATCCTGAGTCCCTTGTGAATCCGAAGTTCCTACAGCTGATGTGCCGCCGGCTGCCAGTTGGATGGATGACAAGTCATCATGGAGAAGAATCCAGGTGAAATGATAGGTGACCAGAGAAGAAGCACCCATCTTGGTCTTCTGCTTAGCCGTATTTATCTGGCTAAAGTAGTGATGCCACCTCTGGAGAGCCAGCTTGAAATCTTCCATTTTCAAAAGACTGATCGCATACGAAGATCCGCAATGGGTTGAACGATGCTTATGATCGAGAACTACTGAGGTAATAGCGTGAATGAGTATGTGCATGGTAAACATGTCTGGGCCGCTTTGAATTGAATAGAACGATATGTCGTGGGTCGGTTGAGCGCTGTATTCTGGAAACACAACCTTGATGAGTGTCTGCAGTGTCTTGGGCGTTTGCACCTGATTTAGAATTATCAAGTTCGCCCACTCATTTGCCGTTTTTGCCTGCCAGAGGTTTTCAGGGCTTGGTAGAGGAAGGTTTAACATCCCAGTTGATAGTAGCGAGGGTTCCATGCAATGTATGGAATGCCCAATGTCAGACACAAACAGGCAGTATGCAATTCTGACTGATGTCTCGTGCTTCACCCAGGTCTTCCATTTATCTTCCAGATCTTCCTGGAGAATGCCAAATTCTGTGATATTTTGTACCAGAAGGCTACTCTGTCGGCAATAGGCTACCAGCATAGCATGTATGATTTCCGCTTTTTGGTGGTCATGCCTTGTGGATGTGTGATAGCCCACGTGCTCAATCAATAACACGGCCTGTAGGATCGATGCTTCCATGTGGTGAGATTCCATGACGTGGATGGTTAGGCGTTTTGACAGATATGTGTATAACATCTGCCCAATTCTCTCTGCCTCCGAAATGACGCTAAGAGCCATACCCAAACTACACAGTGCAAGAGATAGGGTCGGAACAGCAGAGACAGTGAACGTCGAACGATGTATGCATGGGAAAGAAGCTTCCAAGTAGTCCATTCCACGTTTGATGAATTTTAACAAGGATGTCTTGGTGCAAGTATCTGTGCCTTGGAAGTCTGGGTATTCGGTGATCAGGATTTGATACTCTGCATCCGAAAGTGCTTGTTCTCGACTGGAAGAATCTTTTGCTTGAATACCATGTGGATCAAGCTCTACGCCGTCTGTCAGGTAGTCAGGGACATGGTAATTGCCTAAGTTATCAGACCAAAATGAATCCAAGTCCAGACTTGGCTGCGAGGGATTTGCTCGATGGATCTCAGTTTTCGCAGCCGCAGTTAGACTATCAATGCTAGACCGCATGGCTTCTATCGAAACGTGACTTGGATCCGTGCTTGTCGTTAACGCAGGACTCGCCGGATTTGTTTTCCTGAGCAGCTCATCTCTGTGACCTTGATGAGGAGGCGTGGGTTCTCTCTGCCTCTTAGCATTCTCAAAGATCTTAGTCTCGTGTCTTCGTAAGTGTACTTGAAGCAAATCACTGTATTGGCATGATTAGATTAGATGTTTTCCAACTCGAGTAATACGAGATTTCCGAGATTGTCGGGCAGCTTACTTTCGAGTGAATAGCTTATTGCAAAAGCAGCAAACAAAGGCCCTTTGCTGATCTATAGAACACTTAGGTTTCAAGTATTGATCGCATAGCTTATTAACTTACGCTTCAGACGGTGACGATTGAGGTGCTCAGTACGTAGGTAGGATTTGTTGCATCCTGGGTGGTCGCATACAACCCTGCGTTGGCGGCTTGAGCTCATTATGAGCAATCATGCGAATAGGGTGGAGTCACTGATTGAGTCGTAAGGTGGGACCGTCTGTTCACCACCTCAAATCATAATCAGTCTCATAATATAGATGCAAGTTAAATGAGTTGCTTTGTTGAGGTCGCGCGATTTAGCCGAGGTAGCAGAAGGTCCGAGGCTTACCTACGCTAGCTCTGCGGCGGCGGCCACCAAACCCGTAGGGAGAAGAGACATCCAAAATTGCTCTAGTGGGAATCTCGTAAGGGAGCAGAAACGGACTCCCGGGCAAGTTCGGTGGGGAAATATGGCTAAGGTACACAGGAGGCTAAAATAGGTTTTATTTATAGTAATTAGGACACTTAGACTCTAATTGGGTATGCTTACCTTTTGCTTAACGTTAAATTAGCCGCTACTTATATCTAGAGACTAAAATAGAACTAGAGAGGATAAGATTAAAGTTTAGCTTTAATGCTTTAATCTTTGTTTTTATCTTTAATTTTTTATTAATAAGTCTAACTACCTCTACTTAGGGCTTAATCATCCTCAGCTTAGTTAGTTTACTTAAGTAGTCCGGCCAATCGGCCCGACATAGCTAATGGGAAATCATTATTCAAACTGCAACTCTTAATGGAAGTGCGAAGGTAAGCTCCCAACCCTCTCGCTCGGCCTCGTAGCAGAAAGTGTCAATCGAAAGAAATACACTATGGCCTTGCATTGATTCCGGCGCCCCTAGATGTATTCCCAGTGGAATCAATTTCTTATCCTCTTGCGCATACACCAGGCTCCCAGAATCCCCCGCACCCGTGAAAGGAGTGTCAGCGTCCATCCACTGCACAATGCCCAAACACACCTCATCGTCCTTGTACTTAAGCCACTCCTGCTGTTTCTCGTTATCCAACCCGAACCATCCTGTAGGGGGGCAGCTTCGTATCTTGACTAAATAGCCTTGTGTATCACCTGTCGCTGCGCCATGCTTGTAAACCACCAGTTTTTCCCCTCGCTGTCCCTTTTCCAGGATTTTTGCCCTAATGTAGACCCATCTTGGATGGATAAGTGGATCCAGAGCGTGGTCGGCTCTAAACCGAGTGGGATTAAAGTAGTGGCAGCTCCAATTGGGGATGGCATAGTGAAATTGCTCTAACTCCTTATCGTCGATCTTCAAAAAGCCACATTCATCTTCGTAAGTGCACGGTTCGCCGGCCTTCGTCCGTCTAGCAGGTCGCCCATTGCATCGCTGATAGCTTTTGGGGACTTCGAGCTTGAGAATTGCCCCATTACATGGACTTATTATAAACATCCGATCGTTCATGTCGTCAATAACATGACCCGCAGTGAGCACAACATGATGCGTTTTAGTTGTGGAAGATGCTTTCATGACAACGCCTAAGGTTCCTGCGTACTTCTCTGCATCTTGTATCAAAATTGAGCCATCGAGGAGGTAAGGTAGAAACAGCTTATCTCCACTTCCGATAAGGACTTTCGAGCGGGTGCTGTTCAGGTCGAAACGCGAAACCGGAATAGGTGCTGGGTCACGTGGCATCAGAATACGACGTAGAATTAGATATGTTGGACTCCCAGATCGGCGGGCGTAGGGGCCGACGTAGCCCTTTTCAGGAATAATTTCGAGCTGCTGGACATCGAGAGGGACCAAGAAGGGGATCTGGAGCCACTTTGGGAGTTCGCAAGAATTTTGCTCAGGTATTGGTCGCATCTCCAATCGACCCTTCCCATTGATTGAGGTCCAAGTAAAATCACAGTAGCTTGTAAGCTCAGTCAGAACTTGATCGAACCCCACCAGGGAAAAAAATCCTTTAAGGAAAAGATTTGACCTACTTATAGCTTCTTAAGACTTGTTCTAATGTGTACTCTACCATATACGCAGTGATGGCCTCTTTATCACAATCTTCCCGTGAGCTAATACCGTCTATTTCAAGCAGACGTGCAACTTTTTCGAAAGTACCAGGCCGTTGTGCAGTAATGCCGGACTCCAGGTCCCAAATTGTAATAACTTCTCGTACTACCTCCTCCTTTACTATGCGTGCTCTCTGTTGCCGCATTATTGCTCGTCTCCATTGCCGCTCATTCTGGTTCACTGGACTCGCAATTTGAGGCTTGGGCGGAATACCTGATGCCGCGTCGATAGGAGCGGTGGCGGAAGGCGTTTTATCTGTTAAGAAAGGCCCAGATATAGCGATAGCGGGAACTGAGTGCTCGGCTGATCCTCCATTATCTGGACCGGTAGTGTCATGTTGCCCGGGTTGCCGACGCTCAAGCCCATTGGCCTGTTCTCTATCCCGAAGTGCCATCTCTTCCTGCTGTTGCTTGGTTGCGTTCACCATCACGACTAAGAGACAACTGCAGAGGAGTAGCACGCGAGTTCAGGGGTACTAAGTTCGAAAAGGCGTGAATGGCGGGGTTAAATGATAGCTTAGTAAAGTCCTGCAGCGCGTCATAGGAGGAGTTAGCTCTTTATATTCTTGAGAAGGGGAATCACCGTCCCATGAACAGAAGTCATCGCGGAACTTCACGCAGCAACTTACTACTAACTGCGGAACAACTCAGGCGGACTGTGCCGTAGAGCCCTATTACGGGTCCGGTTGGACCTGTAGGGTAAAGATGAAATCGGTGAACTAATCTGTGGATAGTGGCTAGATCAAAACTTGAAAGAGATATTTCGAAAAAGAAAAAAAAAAGCGACAACCGTTGCATCATACGCGACTATTGAATTGTCTTCCTATCGCTCTAAAGAAAGAGGGTTGAACTCAAAGTGCTGTTAGTTCTATGACTCACTCGCTTCGGTGGATAGATATGTCAGTTGGTATCACGTGTGTGGCTTCCCCTTGTTCTCCTACTTGAGACTAGCTCCGATCGACAGCATATAAGGAATCTCTTTGTTCGGCCTCTCTTAGTTCTTTAGACATCAGAATCAGTATTATCATTACCCTCAAATCTGACTTATCCTATGATTTACGTGACTTCGGGACGCAACCGACAAGATATTCCTCTCGGAGGAGTAGTTCTTCCACTCACCGAGAGTGAATTATAACTATTTCTCGTCACTTGATGCTGGCCGACTCCCACTCATATGCTTCTTATTTGCACAGCTCACATCCTTTTGGTTCAGGGCTGCGGTGCGGGGAGTGAAGTGAAAATGGGGTTTCCCCTTTTCTAAGCGTACAGGTTTTAGGGCCCTAGTATATGGAGTGCGCATTGTGATTATAGTACTAATAGGTTGTTTATATTCACTAGTTAGTTGCTGGCTCTTACAAATTTGTCTTCTCAACCTCCTCGTTAGTCTCTGGCGATGTGATCTCGTGCAGACAACGACTTTTGCCTAAATCCGACGAATGCGGCACAGGGTGGAAGCCTGAAGTTTGCCTCACTATACGTCTTTCAAATCCTCAATAAAAAGCAGCCCTTGCACACTATATACTCTAGTACTAGAAATAATCTCAAGATACCTTGTGATGCACATACTGCATCTCTGAAGAGCACAATTATGTCGAACACAGTAATTCCTCCTCGCGCGACAGTAACAAATACTTATGACGGAAAGGATGAGCCCACACGGGAGCCAACCGCTGGAGAACTGATACGCAAACTGAAAATGATCCCAGAAGGATGCATCAAGCTGGGCGACGACGAGGTGATGCGCTCGTACGGCGGTCCTCCCGAGCGCATCGTGCTCGACGCCGTGGGATTCAGTCCCGCCAACATCAAAAGCATGCTCGACAGACAGCCATGGTCTCAGGAATGCGAGGATACACTTCGCGGTGTTGATGGACGGAAGGTCGTGGATCACGAAGCTTTGTATAATCCGCCGGATAGCTATAGGCCGCCGAAATATACGGCGGAGGAGTTTGAAATTGCTAAGAAGGAGTGTGAGGAGTATAATCGGAAGTTGTTTGAGAGGATTGAGAGGGAGAGGGCGGAGGGGGTTGATGTGGATGCGAAGTATGCTTGTAATAGGAAGCAAGCTGATTATGATTTGAGTCCGAAGGATGAGAAGTAACTTAATGCAAGAAGTTATTTGTTGAGGGTTGCTACATATTATGACTTGAATAGTCATGCCAACATTCGCTTTAGTTACTGAAGCCATTCCCCGTACTTTTCGAGACTATTATATATTAAGTTTCAACAATATTAAAATTCAAGTACTTTAGGGAGAGGGAGACACACCCTTTAAACCCGAATAAAAAGCGTTGTACATCCTCAAGACCCAGCATCCTCCCCTGAATTCCCCTCCTCTTCAGCGCCTTCCACTTCCACCGACTCCGTAACCTCCCTCGTCACATACACTCCCCCAGCAGTTCCCACCACACACCCAAAAATCACAGTCCACAAGCCAACCTGCAGCCACCGTACCCACTGAACTGCCGAATTCGCAAGATATCTCACCAACGGCGTAACAAGCGTCCGTCTTTCTTCTTCGAGGTCGGGACTGACCGTGATAATGAGTCCCAATAAAGTGATTAATATGAGGCCGAGGAAAACCGCGGTAAGTATTTGTATCGCGGCAAGTATGTAGGTGATGTTTCGTGTGGTTTGCAGGACTTTGAAGCCATGCGCTACGAGCGGCGTCACTTGGTCGAAGGCGAGGTTGATTTGTTTGGAGTAGGGGATGCCCATGTCTGCTTTTCCTTGAGGTGTAGTATCTTTGAATATGGAAGAAACACCGATGAGAAATTTTCAATGGGAGGTATGAATGTAATGTTGAAAGTAATTGTATAGATGTTGATAAACTTGATGGGTAAAATGACGTCGTTGCTTGTATAGAGTTGACCACTAAGATTCTTGTGCGAGACACCCATATGCTGGAGTCCCTGTTGACCTTGAAATGATCACGTTACTCTGACCTTTGTCCTGCAAACTCATGAGATCACTGAATAGCCATTTTTATGCGAAAATCCCATGTCGTCTTTCCGCTTTTGGTAAATCAAGGATGTCTTGCCCAGAAGGGACAGCTATTTGGTTAAATAAGCGAGGAGAGGTTGTTGAAGGTAAGATTACATCTCCCCGATGCTTGGTGTCCAAAGATTTCTAGACAACTTAGTAACTCATAGCTCTGCTTAGATGGGGTAGTTGGAATCACGTGGCTCGCTATAAAAGGTGGAGTCGCTGAAGTAACTTAGCAATGAAAATTCCGAACGTCCACCAGCCTCGGTCGTCCAACAGATAGTTATTGCCAATGCTGCCAAGTGCTTGGGGTCTCGTGACAATAGATAAGCACTAATGGGGAATTCAGACTTTCAAATGGCTAGCTCTACTTTGCGCAAGCATTGATGGACCCGAGTTCACGATCGGGGTTCCCGAGCCGAAAAGCACGCAATGAGACTGAAGAGCACTGAATCTTGCGGGCCGAGATTTGAATATTGACATTTGGCCTGCAAGGTTGCTTTCGGAGGACGTTGTTAGGCGATAAAATGTCTCTTTCGCCTTTCGATTCATAAGCATAGCCTTTTCAAGACATTTTTGCGAGGTTGTTGCACACCTCCCTAAGCTCGCTATTTCAGCCACAGCCCAGGCCTGGGCAGCTCAGGGGTACCTCGGTTAAACGTCAACCAAAACATAACATTTCATTGCGGCCTTTGGGGCTAGCTGTAGACTTTTAAGGCATTGAAATCAATGAATAGAATCAGCAACGATTGATTTATATCATATTCAAGTCTTGCGCCTGCTAGTTCTGATTAAACAAGACTTCATGTTTTGCAATTGTTCTGCTCTAAGCGAGGTTGACGCTAAGAAGAAGACGGCACAGCGAGCGCTAGGCAGGGCCTACGGGAGGCTGATTTGTGGGATGCAAGTCTTCCCCACTAGATGCTACAGGGGACTCATTGGAAGTGGCAGGTGTCATTGGAGCGCCACTCGGCCGATAACAAGACGGCTGCTCGCGGACCCGAGAGAGACGAATACGATGATGCGTGTCTACCTTAGTTGTCGAGCCTCGACTTTTCTCATCTTTTCTTCATCATCTTCTTCTTCCCTTCTTTATTCAAAGCCGATCAAGGCTTAACATTTCGTCGAATTTGTCGCACAATATATGCGCGCCTTATAGTAAGAACTTTATTGAGCATACTGTTTTCTTAGCGGCGGCCGCATCCTCGACCCCCCATCTTCGAACCTCCACAGCCAACATGGGGCAAAACGGCTACGAACTCTGCAATTCCGTGTCGGAACTCTGTCCTGTTACCGACACGCTCTATGGATACTATCCAAACCTCGGCGCCAATGCCTTCTTCGCTGCGCTCTTCGGTCTACTCCTCGTCGCACAGCTCGTCATCGGGACCTGGACGCGAACATGGACCTTTATGTTCGCCGTTGGGCTGGGTGTATTCGGAGAGATGGTGGGCTATATCGGCCGCTTGATCATGCACCAAAACCCTTGGTCCAATCCCGGCTTCGAGACACAGATCTGCTGCCTCGTTCTCGCGCCCAGCTTCCTCGCCGCGGGCATATACTTGACGCTGAAGCATATGGTGTTGTATTGTGGGCCGGAGTATAGCAGGTTGAAGGCGAAATGGTATCCTTGGATCTTCATCGGCAGCGACCTGGGCAGTATAATCGTGCAGGCCATTGGAGGAGGTGTGGCGGCGAGCGCAAAGAATAGCACGAATCCGGCGCTGCTGACAGCTGGCGATGCGCTGATCATTACCGGCATTGCGTTGCAGAGTGTCACGATGGGAGTGTGTGGGCTCATGATACTGGACTTCTTTCTGCGGAGACGGAAGGCGAGAACGGAGAGCAAGACGGAGGTTGAGGGAACAGCGAGCACAAGCCTCGAGGCAACCACGCTCACCAACGATGTACATACGAGGAGTCCTCTGCGATTCAGGATCTTCTGTTTCGCCATCGGGTTTGCTTTCTTCACTATCCTTATTCGGTGTCTGTACCGTATCCCCGAGATGGCAGGCGGCTGGGGCAACCCGAGGATGAGAGATGAGCCAGTCTTCCTTAGTCTGGATGGAGCTATGGTGGCTTTGGCTTCGATATCATTTACGGTTGCGCACCCGGGGTTCATGTTCCCACCGATGAGAAAAGGCAAGAAGGCGCCAGCTCTTGCTGAGTCTTGATGTGCATGTTCATATTAGCGGAGCATCCTTTGTATTCTTTGGCACAATAGATTGTACATACCCACGAACAATTGCTTATTAGCTCAGACTGCCCGCATTCATTGTTTCCCCGGATTTTCATCTTCTCATACCAGATCCTGTCCTGGATTAAAGTTCCTCCAGCTTGTTTGCCAGTCTTTTGGAGCGTTGTATAAGAACAGACGTGCCTATGCTCAGGTTTGAGTGCAGGGAAATGCACGAACAGCACCTCAATACTAGCCTTCGAGAAGCACAATGGAGGGTATCCGATGGTAGCTCCTGGGCTTTACAAAGATGGGCACGGGAAGTAGGGATACTTACAACCGAAGTACACAAGCTTCAAAGGAGAACAGATGCCCCTAGAAGAGTTGTAAATTTCTTCCTGTGGGAATTAAATGGACTTTTGACTGACATGAGCTGGTTGTATTGTGTCGTTAGTATGTACAATTGAGAACAATAGGAAGTCGTGGCAATAAGTAGGGTCGTTTCTCGTCCGAATCCGAATTTTGATAGTGCGAATACGAAAAATCAGGGATACGAGAGGGGTAAAAATAACCTCAGATAGAGCCTATGACGTGGCTAGCCCCTTTTTCACTGTCGACTGTCTAAATATTTTTGTATTTTGATTACGATGCTTCTAGGACTGCGTTTTGATTTAAGTAGCGATATTGACCTAGAGGAATTTGGCATTTGCGCCTGTATGACAAGAGCTCCGTATAGAATTAGTCAACACTTAGTCTTGTCAGTTGTTGCTCAAGACGCCCCGGAATGGATGTCGGCCGTTATAAACATACTTTGAAATAGCAGTGATCTTCTACCATCGCTCGAATTCCATCCAACCTGAACCTCGGCACTGAAGCGATTCTCTGGGGTGGAAATGTCAAGCGGAGCAGCGCCCCTTTTCTGACAACATCTCAGGGGATCAAAAGCGGGGCCAAGGAACCTCTAGTCAGGAACTCCTTGCGTATCTGCCAAGCCCTACACAATAAATGCCGGTCACCATCGGCATCTGCGCCCTAATCGGGAGGCAAGATCTCGGATTCAACTCGCACAAACCATGTCCACTCGCATAACTCGGAAAGCTACCCCACTACATATGGAGATCTACATCACAGTAGAATTGCCCAGGCAAACAATCCGGAATCTCATTATAAAATAATGACCCTCCCTCCAGCGAGATGAGGTCCAGGAACTCACATCTTCTCGTCCGATTCGAGCAGTTCTGTACAAGTCATCATGCTCTCGAATTTGTCTCTTGCCGGTTGTCTCCTGGCTGCCGCAGTCACATCTGCGCAGAATCTCACCATTGCGAACTTGACTGCTGGCGCAAATTGTGCTTGTACTCAACTAGCTTCCACTTATGGCGGCCAGGTACTCACCTCAAATTCGACAAACTACACGGCAGAAGCAACCGACTATTGGGACATCCGCGCCGATCTCCTGCCAGGATGTATATTCTCACCAGCAAACGCTGACGAGGTCGCTGCTGCTGTCTCGACTTTCACATCTTGTGGTGCACAATTTGCCATTAGAGGAGGAGGGCACATGAACGTACGTTTAAAAAAAAAACCTACGTATGGTTGTTGATAAAAGAATACTTCTGACAACGAATGTAGTTTCCGGGCTCCAATAATATCGATGGCGGTGTTCTCCTCTCTCTGGGAAGTCTAACTGATATCAAAATCGCCAGCGACAACAAAACTGTTGACGCTGGTCCCGGCACTCGATGGATCGACGTCTATACTGCCCTCTCTGAATACGGATTGTACTGCATCGGTGGTCGACTCAAGACTATCGGGGTTCCAGGCCTCGAGCTGATTGGTGGTTTCCACTATCTGATAAACAAGTATGGCATGGCTATGGACAATGTGCTCAGCTACGATGTGGTCCTTGGAAACGGGACACAGGTGGTCGCAAATTCAACGTCAAACCCAGACCTCTTCTGGGCTTTGAAAGGTGGAGGAAACAACTTCGGCATCGTTACCAAGTTCACCATCAAAGCCCTTCCAATCCCATACATCAGCACGACCATCCAAGAATTCAACGAGTCTGTAATGCCTGATTTCATTGCAGCTACCGTCAACATGGCCGAAAATGACCCTCCAGATGTTGCTGCCGGCTCTGTCATCAGCGTAACCTATAACCAAACAACAAAATCAATTTCACCTTCGTTACTCGGCGTACAAGAAGGAACGGAGTCTCCTCCTTCTCGGTTTGCGAACTTCTCTGCCATTCCGTCAGTTTTAAGCTTGAACTACGTTTTGACTCCTCTTGAATGGCATTCTCAATTGGACTCTCCTTTCCAGATGTTCCGGTAAGCTTGAACTTCTTAACGCTGCTATGGAAACTGCAGCTTTGAGGATGCCGCTGCTAACAGAAACAAAGCGTCCAATTCGCCCATAGAACAATAAAACCAGATACTGCTCAGCTGCTAAAAATCTATGAATCGTGGAAGACCGCCGTAGATGAAATAAGTGATGTTGAGGGCCTAGTACCAACGTTTGTCATGAATATCTTGCCCAAAAGCGCGCTCAGCGTCGCCAAAAACAATGGGATCGGTAACACATGGGGCTTGGACGATGATCAATCATATATACGTAAGTGCTTCCATTAACTTTTTCGAAACTTAGTGCCACAAAAGCAAAAGACGAAAAACTGACATGAGGGTATAGTATGGCAATTCTCCACCGGCTGGGCCAACGCCGCCGACGACCTGCGGATGACCAACTGGGCCAGCAAACTACTCGACTACTGGCACCTCGAGAACCAAGCGCTGAACCTAGCATCTGAGTTCATCTATATGGGCGATGCAGGCGACTTCCAGGATCCGTTTACTGGGTTCCCGGTGGAGAATGTGCGGAAGATGAGGGAGATTAGGGATGCGTATGATCCGCTTGGAGTATTTACTCGCTTGAATTGGGGAGGGTTCAAGCTTGGTGCAAATTAAGCGTCATGAAGTAGTGCAGAGGGGTTTTTCCCTGTGCCAGGTCGGATATTATCGTCCAGGTTTATTTCTTGTGGCATCTTTGCCTTCTTTAGCAGCAAGAGTAGCATTTAGATCTATTTGAAAATGGAAAACCATGCCCCTTTGCCTGCCTCGATGAACTGGGCAAAAATCACGTTTCGAAGCGACCACCGGGGGAGCAACTTTAACCGTCTCAATGTGCGTTGAGTGTATTGACAACAAAAAAACATACAGCTATCTCAGGTTCCTTGTACATTATCTATCGATTACAAGTTCGCATGTTTACTCGGGAGATCAGGCATACGATTTATTACCCTCAGTTTCTTCTATATTATACGCAGGCCATAAAGGAGGCATAGGCCTTTCCTGGAGATAACATCTCGCTCACACAGAAAAGAAGTTACTTCTTGGCTAGAATAACCATCAGACTGAGGTCATCCCAAACCACCATATAATCCCATTCTCAAGCCGGAATAGCTTTCCCACCTCCCACCAAAGCGATAGTCTTGCCTCCCAAATATCCATTCAAACTTGCACTGGCATTGTAATAGATATCAAAACCTTGGCTGTCGATGTTTGACAGCGTCGTGTCTGCATCCGTGAAGTTTTGCAATGAAGTCGTGTTTGTCAGGGTCCAGTTTGACGTAAGATCCAGATGAACATCCAAGTATGCTTGCCCGTATCCCGAATAGGCAGCTCCAGTCCAAGAACTGTGAGAGCTCAGATTCCAGCTTATCAAACTGGAGTTGTAGGCCACAAGGTCGCCAGTTAATGTGGATTCTTTCACGTCGACGGACACCAGAGCAGGAAGAAGGTTGGCATTATCCAAGTAGGAAGCGTAGTAATCGAAATCTTGGGTGATTTGAGAGTAATTGGCAACAACAAGAATACCGCTTGCAGTAACCAACTGGGTGTCATACAGCGAGACGTCAATGATGGTGTTTCCGAACCAGAGACCAGGCATGGTTGCTCCCAGCGTGGTGATCTTGGAGCTTTTCAAAGACAAGATAGCGCCAGAAGTACGAATCTGGGAAGAGAAGATTGCGACACCACCGAGAAGTCCAGCAGTTGTCTCGCAATTAGTAAGATATGCCTCTTGAGTGCCATCCATGAATATCGTTGGTCCATTTTCCGAGAGCGCCACCACATTGTTGGCATAGATACCACCAAGGGCGTAGAAAGTTGCGCTGCCAATTCCGATCGTGTGAGCAACCGAATCAGAGACATGGATGTACCCGGCGGGGCTGTCCCCTGAGAATGATGAAGATCGCTTCCCGCCGGAGAAATGCTGGACGTTGGAGACATAGGCTGTTCCGTTTCCGGATGCATAGACGCCGTGTGAGACGGGCCCGGAACTGTAGAGCCAACTGTTGTTCACATGCACCACGCTATCGGTTCCATAGACATAAACATTTGCCGCACCATTGTGAACGGTGATGTTCAAATTATCGAAGTGGGCCGTTGACGCATTTGCCTGGACATTTAAATCAATCTGTGTCTTTTTTTTCAAACGTCCAGGAAACTCACAATATTCACTGCGGCGTTGAATCCATAAAAGCTCGACCAAAGCAAATTCGAGGCATATCCTGACTTTTGGATATCCACGAAAGAGAGGTTCAACTCGGCGTGGTCTGCAGCCAGAATCACAGACGTGTCATTCAGGGTGGTGGAGAAGCTTTGGTGGCTGATCGATGTCGAGTTGTCATAGAATTCGTACGCTGCTGGTAGAGCTTCTGGCTGCACACTGACGAAAGGTACATTATAGTTGGGAACAATAGCATTATCGGCTGTCCAAAGGGCTGGGGAGATGATATCTGAAGGGTCTGAGACAGAAACCTTCGCCAGAGCAACGCTGGTCAGCGAGAGGATGCAGAAGAGAAACATTCTGAGAAGTTTCGTAGGTATAAAGGCTCCAATCGCCGGTTGATATTCCAAGCAGCTATTGTTCACCATGCAATAGAGTTCTCTGCCTGTATTTATACTTTATTATAGCATTCATTGCGGGGATCTCCATCTCCTCAGTATGGTACCCAATACCAATCGCTCGAGACATGTGCCGAGAGCTCGGAGCTTTCCGAATCATCTTCGGGGAAGAATTATCAATCCCTGCGTACAAGCTTACGACGCACGAAAGATTTTGATAATGCTGAAATTTCTCTAAAGCCTACAAAGGATTGGGTACATCTTCCAATGAGCATGGGGAGAGTGGAGCTCGGTCTATACGCCGGCCCCGCAACATTCGGTAGTATAGATAATCCGGGGTCTGGGGTAAAGACAACCCCAGAACAAATCGGAGATGAGATGAAGATCTTGACGAAAGACCTAGGAATCTTTCATCCGAGCGTCATGAATGTTAGTATTCAGCCGGGGTTCTCTCCGAAGCTCGTGAAGTACAGCTACAGCCGGCAACGGTGGGGCCGAGCCGAACTCACAGTACCGCTGACAGCCGACGGCCCCTTGCTCGAAAGGGAACCTTTTCGTCATAATCATACTGGAAAAGAAGGGTATTGTGTTTCTAGGTTCAGGGATAGAATTGTGTAAGTACGTTAGCTATCCGTTCTGGAGTAAATAGCATACCAATGAGTTATCTAGAATGAAAGCATTACATTGTTCTCCCCAAACTTATCTCCTCGATCACAAAGTACCTACACCGCCTTTGTATTTGTGATCTTACTAGTCACCTAGTTCGGTATAGTTACGGGATGTGGGGGAAGTAAAAGGCGGGGGATTGTTGTATCCACTAAGGTAATTAAGCTTGTCGAGGGCCCGGAAAGCATAAGAAAAGATGCTAGATCCTCTAGGATCTCTCAAAAGTGGGAACCTTCCCGCCTTGGCATTCATGCGGATTCAATGTCTCCCAAGCTATCTGGGTGGGCTCATGAAAGTAGCAGGTCATATATTCATGTGAAAGAGATGATACGACTTCCTGCTTGATTATTGAAATTATAAAGAATTCCCTCCACGACTTCATTGGATTCTCTTCGCATTCCAACTATTCTGTTCAATATTCTGAAACTTAATTCGATTTTTTTCTTGTCAAATCCCGTAGAACGGGATCACTTTTGGATGAAACTCTCTCCATGTTTGTGGCCCTATATTCTAGGCTTTGGTGTATTCCCTTGTTAAGTAGTGGAAGATCACGGGATCAACGAAAGAGATCGATCGTAAGAGTATTGTTATTCTCGGCAAAATAGTCTCACCCGACACCACTACCACTACAGATTTTCAACCAAGACTGAGCCACACGTGATAGGACATTGTGGAAATTTAGCTGACTAGGACTTTGCATCTCCGTTTCTTGGTTTCAGTCTCCACACCTGGAAGCCCAGGAGCCTGTGTTGGCTCAGGTGCCGCAGAACGCTTTGCAATTGTGTATGCATAGGTCTGGTAAACAGTAATTACCGTCACCCCTTGTTGCTGTGACTGAGGAACGATATATACCGTCTCAGTTTGGACTGCAGGAGGCACAGTTTGATATACTGTCTGAGGACTTTCGGTGATCTGTGGTTACGATTAGTATATTAGTTTGGCTGCAAAAGCGTGTGGTACCCGTACGTCCTGAGCGTCGCAGCACCTGGCATATTCCTCTCCTCTGCAGTGATACTCGGGATGCTGGTCGTCACGATAACTGTCGGTTCTCTCGCTAGCAGTGCTGCCTACTTTTAGTTAGCTACTTGTCCGAAAGCGTTTGAAATTGAATTCTTACACTTGTCGAAGTCATCATCGCGACCTTTACAGCATACTGCGACCTCATTGCGATCACAGGTGAAGTCCAACGCGGTTGCTGCTGCACACAGCGTGGCAAAAACAATAGTAAAAAGCTTCATCTTTATTGAAGTCTGGCGACCGTGAGATGGATGTTAATGAAGGTTAACTTGCTGTTATGCTTCGAATATCACTCTTGTATTGAACCAGCAAGTGGGCTCCTGAAGGTCTTCTTATAGATTTCCGCCACAAGCCTTGCTTTCTTTCAGTAGCCATGCAGATCTAGAGCTGAGATCATCTCAGAGAAAATCAGGGTTACCCCGGGTTTAGATCTCATTTTGCCTTAAAGCCATGGCCAATCCGAGCTCAAATGACAGCGTCTAGCCCCCATCAACAGGTGATCCCCTCTAATGTGTTCTTCTTTGGTCAGATCACGATGCTCCATTGCCAGCTCCCAGATAGCCAGACGGTAAGGATTATTTTGCGGGGAAATCCTCCGAGGTGCATATACTGCTGTTGATATGCGCTACATTTAGAAAATGTTCGGGAAATGTTTCGGCAGTGGAAATAAAACTCAATAGCAGTAATATAAGATGCTGGTAGCTTGATTAACTTCTCATTTCGCTCGATAATTGCTGCCTCTGTTCAGGTCCAAAATTAGAACCTGTGATAGTTAATGGTACCGAAATTTAAGAAAGTTCGAGATTAATGACATTTTGATTGCTGCGTATCTCCTTTGCGGGCGACGTCGCTTAAAGCGTGAGTGCTCTAGTATTAGCCTCGAGATCATGAGATTAGCCGCCTCTTGCGCCGAACAACCAAATTATGTAACTAGAGCTTCTGCATCGTCTGAAAATCCTTGCTTCTTGTGCTACTGTACATCTGAGATTGCATTTCATCCCATTTCTATAGCCCAACGCGAGCTATCCGAGATATTTCCCTGCTACAAATTCTCAGTATAAAATTAGGAAACGGATTTGTTCTATGAGGCGTTGGATCAGATTTCCTGCTCATATTTTCTATGAGATTATCTATAATATTATTTTAATTATGAAGCAGCTCAGTTATAATATTCTCGTGAAGCGAGAAACACTAGGCAAATCTGGTGTCCTACTATATCACAGAACTATATGTGACCCTGACTTGAGTCCATTAACTCTCCAGTTCTGACTTTTCATATTTGACTCATAATCTAGTTTAGGACCTGAAAAACGTACTTTAAGTTCCCTATGTTTAATTATATTAGGTGGTGAGACTACACTTAGGTGAGAGACCCATGCTGTCAAATGCAAGCCTATAGACTTCTTTTCTTCACTACCCGTTCCCGTGTACGAGCTTGAATATAGGTAAGAACCCAATTTCAAATTCAGTCAAAAAGTTCATTATCTGGAAGCGTCCTTCGTTTGTGTCCTAAATGAGAATTAGAACTGTGGGCTGGAGTGGAGCATTTTTGTCACGGCTTCCTAACTATCTTGATTGTTACACAAATGCTACTATAAATATGCAAAATCTTCGGTAACAGATCCTACCATTTCCACCTAGTCCGGTCGTCTTGCAAAGTCATGTCTGAAGGGTACACGTGATTTCAGGGGCTCGCTTAACTTGAACCCCTCGCTCGGTGCCGATATTTGAGCTTCGTAATGCTGATATGTCGGGCGTTCGGCATTAAATTACAGTGCCGTGCTTGCAAATTAATGATGTTTAGAGCAATTATAAAAGCAAATATTCTGTCCACTCACAGCTTTCAGAAGCGTAGTGACATCCAGCTTCGTTTCCCTCACGATGAATAATTTGGTTTTGATAAGCATTTCGAGAACAATTGATGGCGAGAGCGAGGCCGCCACCACTGCACATAATACTCCAGCGCTCTGAAACCGCAATCTCTTCAGCGTATCATGTAATCTTGTAATGGAATTCGTGAAGCCCATTTCTTAAATTCCAGAATGAAAAGTGCGAATTGAGGCAGAATGCTAGCGAACGCGTGTTTTGCTAATATATGCCTTCTCCAGCCGGATCTTCAAATTTCCGCACAAGAATGGCTATTTTGTTCGGGGACTACAATTGATTGGATATAACGCCACTGGAGTGGTAGTCGGATCGTACTGCATCTTATATATCTGAGCTTGGCATTTATCTGTACCTGGTTGCTGGACTTCTAATATTTCTTGAAGCATAGACAGTGAAATACATTGAAAACTCTTCATTTGAATTCTTTACGGCTTCAAAATTTGGAGTCGCTCGTGATTCAACGTCACCATGGCTTTCATCTACCCTAGACAAACTGCCAATGCTACCAATGGGAACGTGGCTAGTATCGAACTTTTTGCATCCTCCAGTGGACTGTGAGTTCCTTTCTCCTCCGCATTTTATCTCTAGCAAATGATGGTTAGAAATTTCCAATGCTGACATCTGAAACGTCTTACAGCTATACAATCCCTATTGAAATTGGCACACCACCACAATCCCTCTGGCCTGTTCTCGATACTGGATCAACAGACTTCTGGGTCTGGTCATCACTGCTTCCTGCCGACAATATCACTTATCATGGCGACTACTTCAACGTCAGTGCATCGACAACTGCTCAAGTAGTAGCCACCCGGTCATACGACACAGGAGATACGTACGGTCCAGTGTGGCAGGATACCATTATCGTGGGAACAGTCATTAACAACAGCCCGACCTACCCAATTGGGTTGGCTGAGAGCATCGATGACTACTGGTTCTATACAAACGATGTTGATGGGGTTTTCGGTTTCGGGCTTTCGGTCTACGATTCAGAGTATCCCGACCCACATCAAACATGGCTTATGAATACGACGTTAGCAAGTAAGTCTCCCTATGGTAAGTATTACGTATCTTGAAGATGTTGAATAATTCAAGGCTCTCTCTTCGCTATCTCCTTATCCGCAAACTCAACAAGTTCAATCGATTTTGGATATGTTAATAATTCGAGACACACTGGAACCGTCAACTACGCACCGGTGGGCCCAGCGGCTCTAAATGCAACTCCATCCTGGCATTTCACTTGGGGAGGTTTTGCCATTGGTTCCGGGACGCAAAATCTCACCAGCAAAGTAAATATTGAAGTAGACACAGGCCTCAACTTCGTCAAACTTCCTGATTCTATTGCTGCAAGCTATTATGCTTTGGTTCCGGGTGCCATATTCAACACAAACGTTGCATCTTACGAGTACCCTTGTAGTTTCCCACTACCAACTTTCACATTCGTCGTGAATGGTTCTGGTCTTGTAGTGCCAGGGGGCGTACAGTTACAATTTGGAGGACCACTTGCTGATAATATTACATGTTATGGAGTTATTCAAAAATCTGGCGATGAATCTACAGGAATCTTTGGTACGCCATTTTTGCAGGGGCTTTATACAGTTTTTGACTACGGAGCGAAGAGACTTGGGTTTGCTCCGGCAACCAGCCCCAATTAGTAATCAGAAGTGAATAGGCACTGGAGGTTCAGAATTGCCTGTTGTTATTAGCTTTGCTGTTATGGCAAACTGTTAAGGCTTTCAAAGGCGTAAAAAAGTAGGATAAAACACACACCGAGGTCAGATCTGTAATATTTCGGCCAAAGATGAGCTAAGTAGGTTACTAAACAATAACGACGATTTCTTCTGGATTCTTCGTGAACTCCTCTAGCTTTTCCTCAACATTTTCACGTTCTTCCCCTTTGGGCAAGCTTAATCTATAAGAATCCATGGAAAAAATGCCGACCCTAGAAAAGGTCTTCGCATCACGTCGCTTGAGCACTAGTCCCTTTGCTGACATGGTATGCCCAAAATTGTCAACACCTAGCAACAAAACAAACACGGGAAGTTTTGAGGAAAGGCTTGCCGTAAGTCTAGTGGACGGTACCCCCATTCTTGTCTGTGGGAGTAACTTTGGCTTCCTTGCTGATACATTTCGTGATGCCGGGCCCGGCTCTGACTCTGCTCCTGGACCTGACTCTGACTCTGAACCTGAATGTGACTCCGTTTCTACTCGAGCGTTGAGCTGACCATCTGGCAGGAATCGTCCTAAATACTTCTGCCTTTCAGAATCGAACCAAAGTTCTTCATGCTGGGCCGCAGACCACCATACTGTTAGTAGATGACCCTTGATCGACAGTTCACCACGTTCGACGTGGCCAGCTTGCCCAAATTGAAGAAGTTTGTTTCGCCACTCCACCTTAACGTCTATAACCTCCGCTGTCAAAGTGTGACTCCAGCCTGTATTATAGTATCTGACCTTCGAGACAGCGGCCCATGACCAAGACGGTGCAACATAGTCCCATTCCCATGGACCATAACCATCCCATTCCCATAGAAGTTCGACATAGGGATCTATCATCCAAAGCCCAGCGAGATAAGGGCGGTCCAAGATTTTCCCGAATTCTTGTGCTATAGCTGAAATTGCACGAAACTTGTCGGAAGAGAATGAGAGAGTTCTTCCAGAGTATTCCCTGATTAGTTTGAGCCATATGTCTAGAACTGCCAGTGTGGAATGGATGCGTCTGGGTTCCAAGGCCTTCGGTGAAGATGGTGCATTTGATCTCGTCAAGGATGTTTCATTTGTGTGCAATAACGTTTCATCGATTCTATTTTTCGCTTTTTCTCGCAGATTGAACTTTTCGACTGATAATTCTTGGAAGGGCAGCTCCGCCAACAGTATTAGAGATCCATTATGTCCTTCGGACGCGTTCATCCAGCCATCTGACAAACTATCCGAGGTGGGACAAAGCCAGCGCGTCGATTGCCGATTGAAACTCAAGACACGGGATGACATAGCCCGTTCTTGCAGTGCCCAAGCTCGAAATTGCAGGGGTCCTTCGTTCCAAAGGTCATCATAATTAGTTGGTAGTAGGGAAACGCATCCTACTTCGCCGTTCCTGCATATATATGGTAGGCGAAATATTTGGTCTCTGTTGTAAAGTCTGTCGTGTTGAAGAAACCCTTCCACTACCTTGCCAGCTACCGATGCTGCAATTGTGACTATTGCCTGCCGGTATATGTCAGGCATTTTAGCCATCTCTTGTTCCTTGTCCTGCTCACTATCTTGAATAATACAAAGCGAGTCAACCCAGAGATAGCCAAGGTTCAGCTCCAAAGTCGTGATAATAGCATCTTGAATGGTCTTCGGCATTATCTTCCAGTCTAAAGAAACTTGATACGCTTTCACATTTGCGAGAGTAGTTTGGGTAGGTTGCGGTCCACCCCAGCAATAGCTCAATGTAGCATAACTGTCTGGCTGCGAATTTTCCGTGTCAATAAGACGTAAACTGATCTCGCCACAATGTCTCCATAGTTTGATGAGTCTCTTCGGCATAAACGATGGCGCGTGTCCTTTGCATAGTTTATGGTTGGTGAGGCAATCTTGCAGCCAATGACGCCACAGAAGAGAAGCATTAGGGAGAGGGGTAGTAAGGCTGATAGGCCTTGTTGTCACTTCTACTGCGGCAGGGTCACCTATGTGGGTGTCAGCACTATTCGACAAGAACGATATCCTTGAAATCTCGACTAACCTGCCGCAGCACACAGAATTAACCTGTCATGATGCGAGGACGTGAAAGAAAATCTAAAGACTTTCTTTTCTCTCCAGTTTTCATCAATATACACCTCTTTGCCGTTCGCAACGCCATGGCCGGCTATACCTTTGTGAAAAGTAAACACAAACACTGTCATGACCCCATCTGGAGGTCCAACAAACCCATTCTTGTTGAGTTTCAGAAACCACTCGGCCGGATTTTCGAAGTCAGAGAGTCGATCATAAAGAGCAACCCTATGCCTGCCAGTAAAATAATTCTCACTATCCAGCAACAATTGACAGAATTTGCAAGCTTCTTCCGCTGCAATTAAGATGTCCTCCAATGAGAAATTTAGTACTGGCTCCTCTCCGGACATTAACTTAATACGCTGGCAATGCTTGCACGTGTGAAACGGCAAGTCATAAGAAGTTCTGCCTGGTGGTACGGCCATGTTCATAATATATGCGTTCTGTTTTTGATATTTGTCGTACGGGAAGATGAAATGGAGAAGAACGAGGTTCTTCGGTGCCTGTAATGTTAGAATTAGCGTATTACATGTGCTGAGTAAGCTGCTGTGCCGCATGTTGTAAGACGAAATCACGTCACGTGATGGTCGCGACGCCCTGAGGGTGTCTTGGTTGTTGACCACTCCGCGATTGGGTATGGATTGGCATCAGGTTTAATTTCTAAGAAAACCTTTACGTGACATCATGGGAACTGGGAAACCGGAACCAAGGAAAAGATTTGGGACTAAAGGACCAAGATGATTTCCAAGTTTAGGAATCTCACGTGATCAGCCCATAAGCCGGCTCGGTTGTTCCCACTTCCTCTCTTAGCACCCTCAAATACCGGTAACATCAAGACACAAACCCTTTCATTTAGGCATTTTTTTCGCTTCAACGGAGGCCCCTACCATCCTTCTCGAGTTCCTGTCTTCAGGTCGTGCTTCCCTAGGATCTGATGCTTCGCTTCTGCACCTCTGGCTTTCGAGGTCAAAGCTGGCTCGGACCTTAAATTCTCCCAGTACCAACATGCTGTTCTTATCATCGGCTTTTGAACATTGTCGATTTGCTTTTAACCAACATTGTGTTATTTGTAATTGCCTCTACTATTATTCTTCTTAGGTTCAATCTCTTGTTTACCTCAGCATAAAACTATTTACCTCGCAGCAATTCAACATAATTATGAAAGTAGGAACAAGCTATTCGAATTAGCCATAAGACATTACAACTTAGGCAATTAGTCGAAGATAGATTGTTATTTGTCGTTGGTGCTCCCTTATGTCCAACAATTAATTTTCACTTTCCACCAAAGCCTAGTCATTATATTCAGCGGCACAGCCACAAACATCTAGTGCGGTGGGGCCAGCTACAAGGTTGAAGCGCATGCAAGTGGCGCGCATTGCAGGGTGGAACGGGGGTTTCTTGGCAAAAGAATACCAAAAAATTGGATTCTGGTGGTCTTAATTTCCGAATACGGTATCCCCATTTCAGGCCGAATCTTTCCAGCTCTTCAGAACTAGTTTTCCAATCGTGGCCACCTCTTCCATGGTCATTTCTGTATCTTTTTGATATCAGCCATGGACTTATTTCAGAGCCAGCCTCGGTTGCCTAATTGTCTCTTCTTAGCGGTTTTCTTCCTTTTCCTAATCACGGCTATCGCAGACGAAGAAACCGGGATTTGCAAACCAATTACATGGTCAGCAACCGACCTCAGGCGCCCCAAGTCGACTCCCACCGTATGGGAGAGAAATAAAAAGAGTCTCAGCGTGGCCAATATTGGAAAAGCCGAGACTGGCCAGGTCAACTGTCGATACCCAGGCGGCACATGCGACGACGTCGATTCCTGCACGTGTGCCCAGTTAGCCCACAAATACCAGATTACACTTAAGAAATTCTTCATGCTCAACCCAGAATTAGACCCAGACTGTGGGAATATTGAGCCGAGAACCGATTACTGCGTCGCAGGGTGTAAGTGGAAGAACCGTCGCGAGTAATTCACAGGTCGTAGAAAACTAGCTAATACAATCCAACGAGCAGTTATTGAACCCTTGAGAGCCTTCGATGGCCTCTGTGGTCCTCCCAATAAGAATGCCACGTGTCTCGGCACAGCTAAGCAGTGTTGTAATGCGGAGACCTGGACTTGTGGTGACTCCCCGTAAGTCGCATTCGCACTGCTACTCCCGTCTTCAAATACAATTATACTAATAACGTGCCTCAATGATCAGCGAAGACTGCGCCCCCGGCACGTGTTACGAGGGTGCATGCCCCGGCGACAAGTTGTATAGCACGGATGGCACCTGTGGCATTCGTGATGATAGTCTCCGTATGTGTGCTGGAAAATGGGGTGGCTGCTGCAACATGGACGGCGTATGTGGGACCGGCCCCGAATTCTGCAGCATGTGCATGTGCTCCATGGGCAACTGCACTAGACCAAATATCGTACCTGCGCAGCCCTTATACATGCTTGGAAATACCACTGATGGCACATGCGGAGGGAAGAACAATATTACTTGTAACGTGGTTTATGGGAACTGTTGCAACAAGGATGGTATTTGCGGGCAAGATTGTGGAGAGGGATGGTGAGTTTTGAACTTGTTTTCATATTCCCAAGTTCTTACTATCATGAAAGCCGACTGACTCGGCATATAGCCAGGATCGCTTCAGTCGTTTTGGGACATGTAATCAACCCAGCTTGCTACAGCAGATCCAGATGCAACGCCAGAGCTGGACTGACCAACAAGAAGCTGAACAACAGCAGATTAAGGAGTGTCAAATCAGTATGGCTAACGCAAAATCAACAACAACGTCAGCCGCCTCAACTTCAACAATTACAGTTTGATTTTTCAAGCCCTCTAGCAGGATTTTATGTCTCTATCAGGTGCTGATCGTTCAACAATAGGTCATTTCAAGTTATATAACGTATAAATAATAAAGATAAATAAGCGCCGTTCGCCTTCTTTATACCGTATGCGTGGTATTCCGAGTAATCCAGGTAGCATAGGAGGTACGATTTCATTTCACTAAGGTTTTCGTGTAAACCAAAAGAACTGCAGTTTGCAACGGAAGATAAGTAAGCGTGCAGCGACGCGGTTCACACTGAGGATGCCCCGCCAAAAGATTCGATTACTAACTTCCTTGCATATGTCACATAGGCTATCTTCCAAATTGTGGAATTGTGGCTTCGGGATCGGAAGTTCGGCCGCTGGCTTGCACGATCTCTTAGTAACATGGTTCTTTGTATGGCTTCTGGAAAACCACTAACGCGCCTCAAGGGTCTAAATCTGTTTTGTGATTATTTAATCAGACGTATGAACGACATCACGTCAATATACTCTCTCGTTGTCTCTTTTTGGAAAGTGGTCCAGCAAGGTGAAGTTTCCGTCTCTATCTAATAGTCGCTGAATTGTGCTTGCTGAGATAGCACTCATTTTGAACCAAAGTATCAGGCTAGAAAGGCAAAGGTGCAGGTCGTTGAATTTGTGAGGCTTCCAAAATTCAATCCTGAATCACGATGTCAACAAAGAACGACGTTTATATGGTGGGCGGTATCCCCCGAGCAGGATCTGTAGTTTCGATGTGTCTGTCATTGTTTACGGTGGCTGCTCTGGTGGTTTGTTTAAGTAAGTATGATACATCTGGCGTGTCATAGAGACACTCAAGGTCTCCTAGCTCGGCGAATACAGGCGATTCATGACTGGACCAAAGTTCCAGTAATAAGGTGGTGTGAGTCTCGTTCCAATTGTCGTACGATATCGTACGATCATTCAAGTGCGATTACCAATCAAGGTTCCTTGCAGCGCTTCTTCTCATATATACGGATGCTCTCGTATTTATAAGCTCGACAAATATCTTGGAGCATGGTTTTGGGCTTGATTCATCGTCTGTGACCTGCTCGGCAGCTATTTTGCTATGTTTGGCAGGCTACCTGTCTACAAAAGTATGGCTGACTATTCTCCATCGAATTATCTCTATCTATAGATCACTAATTCTTTGCAGGCAGTATGTGCTTTGGGAGACGTCAACTTCTTATTGCAGGACGCTGATTAGCATCAGCTTATCTATTACTTCCTCGTTGAGAGAGTGGTATGTACACCGCCAAACTAGTATTGAGTAAGCATACCTTGTTTTGGCTGCTAACTCTGGCATCTTAGTACATCATTCAACTTACAAATGTGCACACTCCACGTTTTAAGTCAAGACTTTACTGTTTCAACTGTTTTGTAGTACTCTGTGAGTTTCCTGCTCTTTTGACATAAAGCTACATTCCATCTGTTCGCAATGTTGATTTCAGTAGTCAGCTACCTGGGTATTGTCGTTCTCAACTTTGTATTGTAAGGAACTCTCCCGAAAATCGTACCTACGCAGTTCCAGCTAGAGGAAGTTCTTTGACAACACGATTTAGTCGAATTGCAAATTTCAAGAAAGATGGTTTATGTGTAATTGGCATGGAGGTGAAATCCCTCATACCGCTTATTGCCTTCGACGCCTTTTTAAATGTCAGTACCTACCAATTTCCTTTGACTTATTATCCAAGAACGCTTCCTATATGCTAGCATTGTGCTGATTCATCTTCAGCTATACCTGACCTTATGCTTCGTCCTTCCTCTACGGCGTTCGTTTCTATCAGAAATCCTTATGTACAGAAAGACGCTGCTAACAACAGTAGGACTTTATTCCTACCACAGCAATCCAAGCTCCCCCCTTCGAGCACTTGCTCTCCGGTCTTTCATTGGTAGTGTTGGAATCTTAGCTTCAGCCATGGGGTAAGGACACCCTCAGCCTGTCCCAAAAACAATGGAATGACGATATAGCAACCTTATGACTGGTATATTTCTTCATGGCAACGAAGCAGCATGGATATGCTTAACGGTCTGCAATGCAGAGAGTAATTAACTTTTCATAATATCTTCACTTTCTATCCCAGTCCCGCGGCTGATCATCTGGATTTTCAGTCCTAGTCTCGGTCTTAATTCTCCACTGGGTTACCGTAACAGACAAGAGCGTCTCACCGTCGGCAGACTTCCACTTCAACCCTCGCAACGCGAATGGGGCAGTGCCACCAGCAATGGTAGGTGTCATCAGAGACACCATGGACATGTTTCGCTCCCCACGTAGTAGCCAGTCCGAAACCGCAGTCATATCGTCTCCCCCAAATCGCAATGTTGACAGCAATCGTAGAATACAGGATCTTGAGGTGGGAGTTGAGGAAGGCAATGGGATACAGTCCCCTTTTTGGATGATGACGACAGGTCTTGCAAATGGGGTCTGAATACAAGGTAGACAATAAAGGGGCAGGCCAAAGGCCCAATTATGAGATTAAAGATCACTTCTGCGAAGTTTTAGGAGTTGCCACTTTTCATAAAGACAAAGTACAGATGTCGGGTTTACTGAAAACATTTTCTGGAACCAAATGGGTACGCGAGTTACGGCTTTTCTTTGTCCCACAGAGTAAAGGGACAGAGACCTCAGGTTGCTCAGATTGCTCAAGGACTGGTCAGGAATAGAGAACAAGACTTGGAGATGTAGAAGTATCTCGCGTGATCTATCCCTTAAGTCAGCTCCGTCGTTCTCTGGTCTCTTTTGCATCCTCAAATAATGTCAAATCAAA
Source organism: Hyaloscypha variabilis F (assembly GCA_002865655.1). NCBI lineage: Eukaryota > Fungi > Ascomycota > Leotiomycetes > Helotiales > Hyaloscyphaceae > Hyaloscypha > Hyaloscypha variabilis. The sequence goes on along the minus strand of KZ613961.1, from coordinate 562,781 downwards.
AAGCCTCATGATCGAAGTTCGCATTGGCTATTTCCATTGGATGTTAACATCCTTTACTGAAGATAGGAAAAAAGTGGGTCATCCGAGGAATTTTGTCTCGGATGCTGTGAAGGAGCGGAATCCGGGGCGTAGCACTGTCAATCACATCTTGTCATGGGCTAATCAAGATACTAGTATTTTTGGACTCAGTCTTCAGGATTTGCCGGCATGGCAAGCCATGGTTGTTTGAGATCTGATCTCCTTGGGGTAGGACCCGAAGATTCATGAATCATTTATATGCAATATCTTTTGGTGCAAGTCAGAGGCGTAAGCATCCATATCGCTCTGACTTCCCTGGAGGCAAAGCCTTACCCTCGAACTTTCCAACCTCTAAGCGATTTAACCTTATCGGGATCGGCCCCAGACTTAACAAATGCAGGTCTTCCTCCATTTCCTCCCAATCGTTGTCTCACTACTCCCCTGCGCGCTCACCGCTCCGACCGCTTTGAACAGTCGCCAAAACACAGGTTGCTATTGCGGCACCTTGACCGGCGATTCCTGTGGTTCGCGAACCTCGTCGGGGCTCTCTCTTTCCGGGTCCTGTTCCGCAAACGTGGTATACATGCGCTGAGCAGTTGGGGAATGCGGAGGTGGCAGAGAGCTGTTTGATTTGTAATGATAGTGGGCAAGATGGGTATGATAGCTGCTTGCTTGGGCTGGGAGTTGCGAGTGATGGGATCAGTTTGTAGAGGCAGCTGAAGGTAGAGCTGACGTTGGGGAGGACGAGAACCGAAAAGTGGGAACGACGATACGATGGAACACCGAGATGGATGAAACCCCGACAGAGAAGAGATGACGCAGAACAATGATAAAAAAGACAGTGATTTATCGTCTGAAATACACTTTTGACAGGATCCTCCCATGTCACCAACATGCCCGTGGTATCACAACGCCAAATCTGCCTTTCAGCCGCCTCCATACCCTTTTATACAGCTTCTCCTTGTAGGACCGAACTCCAGCAAATTCCCGGTATATAGCAAAGTATGGTCGTGGGTATCGTTGCTCTTGGACTATTTTGTATAGTCTTGCTCCCCAACAGAGTAGTCGGCTCTTCCATCAGCGCCTGTAAAAGTTGTCTGCATAATCCGTAATTCCAGCAACCTTGGATTGCGATCCGGCGGTCGTATGATTAACCTTTCAAGGAGACGTGCCAATCTCGTAACCAATCAAGACTTCAGTACTGCTTCCCTCCCAGCCACGGTTTCCTGCCGCACTCAACATGTATTTGCATGTTGGATCGATATGCAGAGCACTGATAACGCCCGCTCTTGGCGGCCCTGGAACAATGAGAAATGGTACTGTCGAATGCTTGAATGCTTGAGGCTCTTTCAAATCGTACAGGCGGAGAATATCATGCGAAGCACTGGATGTGATTAGTTTGATGTCACGCTTAAAGGTTTCTTGACACGTACCAAATCAAATGTCGCCCATTCGGCATGGCTCTAACAGCACTCACAGCTCCACTTCCCTGCGGGAACTTGAATGTCCTCTCAGCATTCTTAAGCCCTTTATGCAAACTGAATTCCTCCACAGTCCCGTTCCTCCGCCCTGCGTAGATGTAATTGCCATCAGGAGACCAGCAAGCAGCCATACACCAGGGCGGAACTCCTGTCCGAGTTGGTATCCTTGCTACGGGATTAGGTTGCCTTCTATCCCAGATTCGAAGCGTCCCGTCAATAGAAGCAGCTAGAAAAGTGGAGTCAGATGTTGCAACTGCATCTTGGGTCTCGGGGACAATTATTGCTGTTGTTGACTCGGGGGCTTTCTCCGTTTGCGAGATCCCGTTAACGTGTGATGATTCGTCAGCCTTCACACCATTGAGCTGCTGGCTTGCTGGTGGTAGCACAGCCGGTGCGGGCTCGCTTTGTGAAGCAGGAGCATCGTCCATAGTTAGATCACCTTGTGAATCTAAAGGTTCTCGATTTTCAAGACTTGATTCGATTGCCCTCGAGAATTCGTCGTCATCATCGCCGAAAACTCCGCCGGATGGTGCTCCATCCCCAGCTGTTTCCCCAAATAAAGAGTTGTCACTCCCACCTCCAAACAATGAATCAGTTGGTGACCCAGGGGCATCTTCGCTGCCCTCTTCAGCAGAACCGTTTGCAGCTCCATTAACTCCATTTGTCAAGGGCTTGGCTCCATTATTGCTAGAAAAGGTTCCGTTCGTCTGAACAGGCTCGCCAGATTCTTCAGGAACTGGGAGGCTCGACGCAGGCCGAATCTCAATGGCCGATATCTGGCTGGTGCCGCTTCCTTCGAAAGATCGCTTCACTTGTCCCGTATTCAGATCCCAGTCGAAGATATTCTTATCCCAACTTCCAGACAGAACTGACTTCTCGTCTTGAGCGAGAGTAAGAACCGAAACTGCAGACTTATGCTTCTGCATATACGCTATTCGCTTTCCTTCGTCGTGGCGTACAGAGTACAAATTGATACAGCCGGATTCCAAACCAGAGAGCATCCATAGAGCTTGTGATTGCACCGCCAAAGAGTAAACGGGGGAAAGTGCGGGGTCTTCGGCGGGGCTTTTCGAAATAGGCTCCTCATTATCCCAATAGCTCATCAAGACCCCAGCCTTCACTACACTATCAACAAAAGGATGCCGTTGAGCCACAGTCAGAAGTGTCTTCCCATTGACTGTTGCTACTCCATCGTACTTCCGGATGTAGCAATCTGAACCTCCGCTAAACCAGTATCTCATGTCTGGAGTCGCCGTAATCGCATTGATTGAGGTACTTTGTGGCGCAGCCATTGTAGGCACAATATCATACGTCGAGGCCGTAAGAGCTTCTGCGCGCACCTCGAACCGCATCCGAGGTGACTGCAATGGAGCGGAAGGCTGGCGCGGGGAGGCAGAGGTTCGTGTCAAGGTAGGTCGGGGATGGGATGTAGGCCCTGCACCATTGACTTGACTGAGGGTGGTTGTATTATCTGAGCTAGTATTCGTGCTTGGGAGTATTGGTCTTCGAATCTGCGAGAGCGGTTGCTCTGTGGAATCGTCTTCATCTTCCCCATCTTGGTCGTCGTCCCCGTTGTCATCCTCATTCTCATCGTCGTCCCCGTCACCCTCCGCATCAGCATCTTGATCGACTTCCGGTTCTATATCGTCCGCATCGTCCATCAACTCATCCTGCTCGTTGTCAGAGCTTCCATTAGAGCCTAGTAATGTCAGTTGACGCCCAGATCTTGGGGCAGCAGGCTTACCCCGGTCATCGTCATCCAGAGCAAATCCCGCCATTTTAACTTCCTAGCAGGCGATCATTCACATTGTTTGTGTCGATTCGTAAGTCAATTCCCCGAAGAGGTTGCAAATAGATGCGGAAGCAAGCAGCCCCGACGCGCTTGGGATCTCCACGGCCAAGGGTGGGCTGGTCTCAAGCGGTCGCAGACACGAATCTATCTGGTAGCTTTGGTCGCACACAGGCAGAGCAGCCACTGCGACCAAGAAAATCTGTATCCTTGACTGTGTGCTGTAGTCCGGTCTTGTTGCTGTGGCTGGGGAGTGATGTCTGACCTGGAATTGGAGGTTGAAATCGCGCCGAGGTTCTAGCGGCGGCAAGGGTTAGCGTATGTCCACGTGATATCTCTCTATAAAACAATCTTTACGATTTTCATCGCCAGTATAATCTAAAAAGGTTAATAGGACCCGTGTTTGAATACTTATATTCTTTGAAAATCGTTTTCTAGGTTTTCATGCACGGAAGTTGCGTTTCGAACTTGATCCAAATTCGAATTACTTCCCAGCCGCTGTCTAAACTTTCCAGCAGATGTTTACGTAGAATCATCAGTGATGTGGGAAGAGATTTTTGAAGACGGGTGATGAGTAGTGATAAAGTAGAAGCAGGCGAGGCGCGCTTTGAGTTACTTTTCTAACTCTGAGTGACGGCTCGGGATCTGCCCGCTGAGTAGTTCAAATCCCCACTATCACGGCTCCTGAGGTAATAGTTAGACAACTCCAACTCTGCTCTCGGGGTTATTGGTGGAGATATTGGTGAATAGTGGGCAATCAACTAAGGTGGCCACAGGCATAGTGCGCGTTTTATGGTTCCCTCCAAGTCAACGTCGATCGAAATAGCCACAGCGAAGCATGATCCCGCCGAACTCTCGATCGAAGGATGAGCTACTTCATAATAAGATCGAAAGGAATTCAATCATTTACACCGTAGCTTGGTGAGCCCATCTCATAGAGCCTCGAAACGGCTCTGCCAATCGCAAATCCCACATCTGTCTCCCCAGCACCTCCACTTGCCAGCGATGCATTCTCAAGCCCAGTTGCAGACCATTCCATCTCCCCAATGAACGTACTCATCATGCTTGAGCTACTTCCACCCTCTCCTTTCACAGTCATATGTCTTCCCAAGTCTTCTTTCAGCTGGCCTTCTACAGCCATCTTTCTTGGCACAATATTCGAGAAGACCTCAAACAAAGGCACTGTTGATAAGCATACTATGCGAGTTTTTGTCTCGTATGCAAGATCTACCAGAGTGATGAATCTTCGAACAAAGTCCAGCTCGTCTGCCCTGAATTTTCGAAGACCACTCAAATAAATAACTCCGGAAGCCTTACACAAGGCATAATAATCCGCAGATCCCAAGAAGTTCTGACATAGATCTTCGAAGCTGCTGCTGACCACCAACTTCCCGTCTCGTCCAGTTATTCCCGAGACCTGTATCTGACGGTTCATCAATACTGGAATAACAACTTGCTTCATTTCCGCTCCACTCATCACATCCATAAAGTTTCTCCGGAACGCCTTATCGTTTGTGAAGAAAACTTTTACTCGTCGATCAACTCCCTCACTCCGCATCCTATAATCCTCGCTCCCCTCCAATTTCCAAACTTCACACCTGTTTCTCAACTCCTCTATAAAAGGCAAGAACAAACTCCTATTTAACCCGTTCTCATAAAGCGCCTCCGGCCTCCGATTACTCGTAGCAACAACCACCCCACAACTCTCCCAAATGCTCCCAAACAGCCTCCTCAAAATCAGCGCATCCGCAATATCCGTGACCTGGAACTCATCAAAACAGAGCACCCGATTTTCATTTCTTACATCCCTCCCAATCTGCAGTAAAGGGTCGCCAGCGAAGGTGGCTTGGGAGCGAGCATGATGCAGCCGGGTGTGGATATCCATCATGAACTCGTGGAAGTGGATGCGCCGGGAGGAAACTGAGGGAGGGAGGGTGGAGGCAAAGAGATCTACGATGCGGGATTTGCCTATTCCGACGGAGCCGTAGATATAGACTCCTTTTGGGGAGGCATATGGGATGGTGAGGTCTGCTTGGAGGCGAGCGAGACGCGTAACGAGCGCTGCTTGGCTCGGATTCGGTGATAGGCGTTGGTGGGTTAGCAGCGCCGCGTAAGCTGCTTGGAGGGATGTCTTGGACATCCGGATCAGGCATTGAGTGAGCTGCTCATCGTCTGAAGGTTTCCGGTGGTTTTTGACATGCTGGAGATGGAGATGGCATTGAAATAAGCTTTGGGCTTGATTACTCGCTTTGTACCCGTCATAGACTAAGACCCCTGCAAACTCTTTAGCGAGAGCCCCTGAAATTGAACAACACAGCATCTGCTTCTGTTCTATGAGACTTGAAAGTTAATGCGTGAGTACACAATGTAGGGTTATTCGTCGGATGAAAGGCCAATCCGGTGAGAGAGCTAACGATCTTCTTGGATGCATGCTGCTGGAAAGAGCTCAACATCCCGCCTTCGGCAAAACCCCAAGAGAGCGAACGAGGGATGAAGGCTTCAAAAGGCCGTGGAAGATGCTCGCAGCTTGATGATATAAATTATATTGTCTACCAAAAGATAAAATCAAGCACCCGCCATCCTCGCACCTCTCCTTCATGCATACAAGAAGCTAGTATTACAATAAGCAACAACTACCCCTCCATCCACGACCCCCCATCATTTTCTCCTCCCAGCAAACTTCCTCTACCCACTCTGCCTCGGAATAGCAGCATCGAGCGAGCGAGGCACCCCCATTTGCCGTCGACTGCATCTTGAAGACATCCATGGTAACGGAAGGCCTGTGGAATCAGTTTCGAAACGGTCAGCTGGAACCTGGGAAGGACACACCTGCAAAGCGCAACATGACCATCATCGTACATCTGGCCCCTCAAAGCCATCAACTTGCACTGATTATGTCCCTGCCCTTTGTACACACCGCCAGTCGCTACTACCGATTGAATGGCTCAGTGAGGCTTTCGGCCTGGCCATGAAAGTTGAAACAACCAACGTCATTGTCAGGAAGGCGAGGACTTCTATATCAGTTAATTGAGGATTGTTATTTCCTTGCTTGCTGTTTAGAGGAAGCAATGCTGCTTAAGAAAAGTTTCCCTTACCGAACTTCGATTCCGATGGTATTTCGAGATTGGTACTGCTGACTTCCTTGACAGGTTGGCTAATGCAGCAAATGTTGTCCTATGGGTTCCCCCAAATGGAAACAGCGTTGAAGTTCTTGAACAGACACTAGCAAGACAAAATCCGATGTTTGACCACTTGGGTGTTGTTGGAGGGTGAGGTCAATTTTCAGCACAGAAGCACGTCTCAATGACGCAAGACTATCACGAATGTCAACTCATTGCCGCGGAATTACACTTCTGCAAAGCCTACCTGTGGATTGGATGTCACGATGCACGCCGAAGCGGCTGAAGTTCAATGTTCTACATTAATATCTCTACATTTTACAAGTAGACGAAGTTTCACCTCCAGACCGTCCGGCAGTTCCCCAGAGCTACCCAAAGCTTATTCGCGAATACACTTCTCTCCTTTCAACCAGGTTCTCCAAGCAAGACCATGCAAAGACGTCAAAGTCCCATTCTTGATCATGGACAGAGTCCATATTAGCAGGTAGTGCTGTGAAAGAATCACATCCATATTGAGTCGTTGGGTAGGTGACCGAGTTGACTTGAAGCTGCAAGCAGATTTTACCAAAGGTTGTGTGAACTACGTGAGACAAAGGTAGGAAACCTCCCCCAAATGCACCGGTCAAGTTGATCATATAAGCTCGCCAAGGTAGAACCGCATCCAGAGACCACAAAGGCCAGGACAGGGTATCAAGGGATGGCACATCGAGGTTTACAATACAAATCACCGTGTGAACTTGCCCGGCTGGGCCTAATGGAGAGGTGCAGAAAGTCCTCCCAGATATGCCGGCCAAGTAGAGCGTATGAGCTCACCAGGAGTCTTCGTCGACTTGTCGACTTTGGCCTTCTTCTTTGGGGACTTTCTGACGCTATTGGCATACGGCCCCCCCCACCTTGAATTTTTTGCCGCTGACGGGAAGCTCCTCTCCTTTCTCGCTCTTAGCACTACCTGGCAGCTTGAATTTCCCACGTTTGTTCTTGCCAAGGTCATTGCTAAGCATATCCTCTCCCTGCTGATTCTTGCCACTAGCAGATATCATGTTTTCTTCTTGTTGATTCATGCCAACTCCATCAGTGCGCAGCTGCACTTCTCGTTGTGTTCCACCACTGTCAGACAGCATATTCTCTTCGCGTTGGTTTGTGCCAAGCTAGAACCGTATCCAGAAACCACAAGGCTACGACGAGCATCAAGGGATGATACGGAGGCGCAGGATGCACGATGAATAATCCGCAGCAAAACCCTACCGGCGAGAGCCCACGGCGTTCTACAGTGAGCACACGACCGAGTGTGGCGTACTGATCCAGATGAACATTTTTTTTTCTGGGGAGCCGCGTGCCCTTCACTGATAGAAGGAGCTTGACTCGACGGGCAAGGGTGCAGCAATAAAGGTGAGCCGGCTCGCACTACGCTTTTGACATTTGAAATCTCCCCCAGGACCACATGTAGGCGGCCTGGGCGTTTTCTCCTAAACAAGCCTACAACACCAGAGGATCTGCCTGCAAGAGGAACTCCAGCTCATCTATTTGTGTATCAAGATCCGTGTTCAAGGGGGGCAGCCAAGAACAAAAGACAACGCTGTCCTCGTCAAGGAGAAGGTTTAAACCAGATACTTTGAGGCCATGACCGTCATGACTTGTTCTGTAACCCAGGCTTTTCCCAGAACTCATAGAACTTAAGGAGGAGAACTTTAGAACCAATTCTTTAGCTCTGGGTGCATTGATTTGGACCCGTGCACTTTCTCAAGGGTGGCCAGGAGGCATATCGGCATCATGCTTGTTTACTAGGTGTTACCGAGGTCACTTTCTTCTGGTCGATTAAGCAAGTCCTCGAGCCCAGGGAGTGTACGCGAGTAAGGAGTTTAGCTTTGCTTCGAGAAAGGTCGCTTTGGTGACGAGTTGCCAAAGGTGATGCAAGGAGAGTTTAGTCTGGAGAAGCCTGAGCTTCGCACCTAATCCCGAAGCAAGCCGCAAGTAGATGTAAAGATTTCACAACCAACGAGGACTATTGTGATATCTTTCTGCCAGGCGTTGATGATGTTTGCTTGGCCATCTGCCGGAGCAAACTGCAACAGCTCGAACTCTTTGCTTGGCAATCACAACTGACCGCAATTGGCTTGGCAACCCAATCCAATCGCCATTGCTTGCTGGGAAAGCTTGAACTGCAAGGCTACGGCAATTAAGCGTGCTGGATTGCTGAAGTTAAGCGGGCGGTGTCAGTCTTTGAGAAAGGCTTTCGTCGAAGACCCACCTTCCTTCCCTCGTTCCTTCCACAACAACACCACCTTCTTGCATACCGCAACTACCACCTGCCACCATAGCAGCTGACAACACCAGGACATCAAGAGGTCGCTACCCTTGCCGGTGCGACCTTCTCAGGTACGTGTTTTCTGCGCAGAATCCAGGTGTGCGGTCGCAATACACGAGTTGCCGCCTTGCCTGGTTGCATTTGCGAAGCTGAGGCTTCCCATCTCCACCCTTCCACCACCAGCTAATTCTTCAACAAAGCTCTCTGCAATGAACCTGCTAATATGATATTTGCAGTTCAAGGCCGTTCTCGTTTTTGCAAAATATCTTGGCGAGCGCTTTCATCCTCGTGATTGCGCGCCGTCCCCATCGGCAATCGCTTTCGAGCGGGCCTGTGGCACTCGAAGATCGACTGTTGACCTTGTAAGTCTGATATCATCTCTTCCGCAACACCATTGCATTGTATCCAGCGTTAGATGATGGAATCACCTTCCTTGGGGGGTGAAGTCGTTTCGCTTTCGCTCGAAAACATCCGTAGCTGCTTTCAACTGCTCGTTGTGTCGCATTATCAGCCATCATTCTTCATCAACCCGATCCTGTGATTTTTTTTTTCCGTCTCCTCGGCTTCTAACGCAATTGAACTTTCAGATCGCTGACTTAATTCCATCAGATCAACCATGCCGGGCCTACCACTTTACCAGCAACAACGGCAGAACGATGCCAAGTCAAGACAAATTATCCATCGTCACGTCTGGAAGACATACGAAAACCAGATCTTTCCACAGGAATGGCGAAATCTCCCCGAGGTGCCATCGAAAGCCGAGATCTGTCCATCCTCGAGGACTACTGCCGATATTGACGACATCAACAATGCGCAAGACAGGAACCCCGTTGGCTATCAATCTGATTCGCTGTATGACCCAAACCTGCCGCACAATATTGTTGAGGGACCATGGCCATCAAAGGAGGCATATCTGGCCGCTCACCACCAAATTCTTCGTGAAGATGCGATCGCACCGCTTCGGCGAGCAGTTGCTGAATTCAAGAAATGCCCGTCCCTTGTCGACGACTCCGAGATATGTGTCTACAAGGATGTAAGAATCTCTTAATTGCCCGTTGATCTTTTCTGACGAAGGCAGGTAACGCTCATAGGAGTAAAGATGAGCAAGCTTGGTGTTGCCTTCCGAGTTTCATTCGCTCCGCAGATGCAAATCGGATGGAAGCAGTCGAAGCGCTTGCTGCAAGGGACAATTGTAGCTTTGAGTAAGGACTGTTTCAAGACGGATTGCAAGACCGCTATCGTCATCGGTCGTGGGCTAGACATTCTCAATCAGAACCCGCCTTCCATTGAGTTGTTTTGGGGAGATTCTGAGGACGCAGTGATTGATAATGTAGACAGTGAGTATCGTGCACGTGCTGACTAGTCCTGGCTGATATTCTTGCAGAATACGTAATGGTCGAGGCTCGTGAGGGCTATTTTGAGGCATCTCGGCACGTACTGGTAGCAATGCAGAAGATGATGACCGAAAAGTAAGCTCATTTCTTGATTCGCTGAGGGCGAATTACACCGCTGACTTCTGCAAGATTCGAATTGCAAAACCACATCGTTCATCTTGACAGAAAGATCAAGGCTCCTAGATATCTTGAAGATCAGCCATTCAGGGATCTCTCCTGTCTCGAGCAGGAAGATGTCCTCTCAGCTGTGCACGATGCTGACCGTTATATTAACGTCAATGTTCTCAGGGATTTTCCAAAGGACATGCAATGTGGCATGGACAATTCTCAAATGGCAGCCTGCGAGAGAATGCTAACGAGTCGAGTTGCGATCATCCAAGGCCCTCCGGGAACTGGAAAGACCTTCACTTCTGTCTCGAATTTGAAGGTCATGATCCAGAACTGGCACCCAGGCGATCCACCAATCGTTGTGTCAGCGCAGACAAACCATGCTTTGGATCAGCTTCTGAACCATGTCCTCGCTTTCGAACCAAACATCTTGAGATTGGGTGGCCGAAGCAACAAGGCCAACAAAGAGATTCTGAAGCGAACCTTATATAGCTTAAGAAAGGACAATGAGATTCCGGGCAGCAGAATCGGTTTCAGACACTGTACAATTCAGCTCAACACATGCAAGGCCAACATCATGGCTGCGCTGGAAACACTAACGACTGAGAATCTGCTGAGTGGAGAAACACTGATGAAGAATGGTTTGATAACCGAGTGCCAGTACAAATCCTTGCATGCAAGCTCCAATTGGGATGGAGCTGGTTCGAGTAATGATATCGCGGAATGTAAGATTATCCACTGGGCTGCTCCACTGGTGCTAGAGCTAATTTGTGCGATAGGGCTTACAGAAGATCAAATCATGCCGGTGCCGGAGACCGCTCCTTTCAATCTTGGCCTCGAAGTCGAACACGCGGATATTGAAGAGGAGGAGGTCGAGAACATTGAGAACGAGTTCAAGACCGATGCTGTTGATGAAGCAACCGAGGTCGAAGAAGAAGACAAGGACGGTCTGGTGGGAGACCTGCTTCTGTTCACCCGCAAGTGTACCGGCAGACACTCGAATCCACCAACCCTCAGCAAGATTAAGCAAAAGCTTGCTAGCTGGAAGAACTTGTACGATGTTCCCCTGGCGCAACGCGGCGAGTTGTATCGGTTTTTCGAAAAGGCCATGAACAAACTCGTCCTCAAAGTACTGAAGGCAAGACTGAAGGAATATCAGGAAGCCGTCAATACATGGAATGTCACAAGAGTAAGGTTCAATCCACCAAAAGAGAGACATCGTCTGGGATCCACGCTAACCTGAATAGCATATGTCCAATGTCCGGTTGATTCGTCACTTGGATATCAAAGTCATCGGCTGCACAACGACTGGGCTCTCGAAATATAGAAGCCTTCTCTCTGCTGTTGAACCGCGGACCTTGTTGATCGAAGAAGCTGCCGAGACGCTAGAAGGCAACGTAATTGGTGGCCTCATGGACAGCATTCAGCATTTGATCCTGGTGGGAGACCACCAACAACTGCAGGCAAACTGCACCGTGCGTGCTCTGGAACTCGCGCCCTACAACATGAATATTTCCATGTTTGAGCGACTGGTCAACAACTCTATGGGATACGTGATGTTGAACATACAGCGGCGAATGATCCAAGATGTGCGGAAGCTGCTCTGTAGAGATCCGAATCCGTTTTATGACGAGCTTCGTGATCATTCATCTGTACTCGATCGCGTTCATAATCGTCCTCCGGTTCCAGGAATGGGTGGTCGGGACATCTACTTCTTCAGTCATGGGTGGCAAGATGCGATGAACGCAGAGTCCAGTCGATACAATCTCCAAGAGGCTCAGTTTATTGCACGTTTCTTCCTGTATCTGTGTCAGAATGGAGTTGACGGACGCAAGATTAGTGTACTTACCGTAAGTTTGAGATTGACCCGTGGGAGAAGGCGAACTGACACAATCAATAGTTCTACAATGGTCAAAAGGCCACTTTGCTTCACCTGCTAAACAAAATTCCTGATCTCAAGGAGTTCAAGCCGTTCAACGTCTTCACTATCGACAGTTATCAAGGTGAAGAAAACGACATCATTCTTCTATCTCTCGTCCGTGGGAATCCGAGCAACAGTATCGGCTTCCTCGATAGCAAGAATCGCCTGGTTGTTGCTCTTTCGAGAGCTCGCCGTGGCTTGTATCTCTTTGGCAACCCAGTCACCCTCATGGCAGCCGAGACCACCGAAGAGTACGTAGGGAGAGAGCCGCTGTGGTCATCTTTGATCAACTACATGGTAGATCATCGTCGAGCTGATGTCGATGGCGGGTTGCCAGTGTTTTGTGAAAAGCACGGGAAGATAACTCGAATTTATGAAGATTATGATTTCGATCGGGTTTATGCTGGCGGTTGCAGTGTAAAATGCGGAGGTACACTTCTTTGCGGTCACCCATGCGAGTACTCATGTCACCCTTGCGGCCACGAGAGGGTGCGATGCCAGCAAGCATGCCCACGGACTTTGACTTGTGGTCATAAATGCTCAAAGAACTGTTCGGAAAAGTGCTATTGCGAAGGATGTGGTTTGTGGGATGGCCAATCTCGAGTCCCAGACTATGCCACTGAGGACGCGGGCAGCAATACGGCGTGGGGGAACAGCCCAACGAAGAGCTTGGTGAAGATTCTGGCGTCGGAAACTTCGGCGGAGAAGCATGTTGTTTTGGTGTTGCCATTTCGACCTGCTTCAGGACAGCTGACTGGCGAAGCTCTCCAGTCGGTCAACCACGAAAACCCTCAACCAACTCGTCTTTCAACTCCGAGTAAGCCACGGGCCGATTCTGTTCGTCCTCGCGGTGGAACTTTCAGCTCGCAAACATCCATTGTTAGGCAAGCCTCTTTCGGCCGTTCCAATTTCTCGCCAGATGAGGTGAGCCTAGGAGCTTGGAAGAATTGGGATGCAAAGAAGGCGGATGAAGAGCTTGCGGAGCAGCAACGTCATGAAGAAGCTGCAGCCCCAAAGGCTGACCGTTCAAAACTGGTTTTCAATGAAACCTATATCCCAACATCGCTGAATGACCGGGGCGAGCGCGTTGTTGCATCTGGCCCTCATCATAGGACTGTCGAACGCAGCAACCTTGAAATCGACTTTCTCGATACAGTCATCAGACATGCTGTTGCAGGTGCAGACGGCTACACCTTGAACAGAATGAAGGAGTCTGATGGACGCCGTGATGATCGTTTCACATCGCCCACCGAGGTTCAGGCTAACAAAGTCAAGGCTCGCGCTGCATCCAAGACTTTAATTGACGTGACCAACGATATGTCGAACCTTCCTAAGAAAGGCAGTCTGCTTCCGGCCTTCGGCGATGAGCCTGAGTTCTTTGCTCGATGCAAGCCTGCCGGCCAGCATGCGAAGAACAAGTTGCCTAATCGAGGTGGTCTGAGCCGTGCAGCGCGAATTGGACGTGCCAGACAATTAATGGCAGCATCCCCAGCGAGTCCTCCTAGCAGCTCTCGTAGACAGTCGGATGACTCGAACAACGACGCTTTGCCTGCTGTTCAACCCTTCAATGATTTTGGCGCTTTCCGAGGACTTAGTTCGTCTGTAGAGGGCGATCATGGCCGCGAAGGCGAGGCTGCTCGAGACAGGAGCATCTCTCGCGGACGTGGTCCTCACAGAGACTTCCCCTCATCTCAAGGCACAACCTTTTCCGGGGACAATGTCCCAGTGCGAGATAACAACTACTCGATGAGAGGACGAGGATCTGCGAGAGCCTTTCCAGGTGGTCCTGCTCGTTCTGATGGCCAGCTTCAGCAACCACAGGCATTAAAACCTCAGCAACCGGCCATGGGTGATCTACTAGGTTTGGATAACAGCCCGGCTTCCAACGCGCGCTCTCCTGTGGCTGGAGACCTCATCGATTTGTACAGTCCGTCTCATTCCCGGTCTGGGGTGCAGAGAAATGCACCGGCGTGGGGGGGTGCTGATCCGAAGACCCCAGAACGAAACCCTCGACCAGCGCTGCCCGCACCTAGAACTCCCGATAACAACAATGTCTTCGAAGAGAGACTAATCAATTTCGATTAGACTCCATAAAGACCTCATCTTCTATACTTCTGGATGATTTCAGCGAGAATCTCGGCTGTCATGATGTGCCTTGGTTTCTGCAAGATTTTAGTCAGCTTCGTCCTTTGCCGCTGTCAGAATACTACTCACTTCCTGATTTGTCTGTTCGATTTCCCATCATCAAAAGACGCTTTCCGTCATTCATGTTTCATTTTTTCACAAAGTCGCTATCTTGCCGCTCACAGCAGCACATCGTGGTTTAGAGTGCATAGCTGCTGAGTACTTCTGTCTCGTGGCTTCGATTCGGTATGGTTTGGAGTTTCGATTTCGAGCTTGCCGATGACTGGAGGCCGCCTTAGGAGGGAAAATTACAGATCCGCATCTCAACTCATATTGCATGGCATTGGAGTTGTATCGGGCTTTGCCTCGTCGTTGCTTGGATTGACTTGTGCATTTCCGAGCTGGCGGTGGACTAGAGCTGCACTCGGGGAAGATATTTGCGATGCATGCAACCTTTTCCATTTTTCCTGTAATTAGTCAATGAAAAATTAATATAAGGTGGTGGTGCTCACTGGTGATGTGACGTGATTCGACTCGCCCAGCCGAGTAACCTGAGTTGCAGCAAGTGCTGCCTGGTGCTGCTGTGAGAGGAGGTGTAGACAATCGAGGAGGTCGTAGGAAGTGAAGGGTCTCGTATTCCCGACGGAGTGTATCCTCTGTGGAATCCCAAGTGGTACTTGTGAAGCGGGAATGGTGAGGAGCAGAGAAAGCATGGCTGGTGGTGGCGGTCTGGCAGTACTGGAGCAGCGCCCAAGTGGTGCTTCGAGGTAGTTTTATGTCATTGCGGACTACCACTAGGTACTTGCGTCAAGTTTAGGAAAAGAAACAGCATAGAGCGGATGGAGAGAAAGACAAGAGGCTGCAAAAATCAAGTTGAGGTCAGATTCTAGCTTGCTATTGGAACCCTCACATCGCCGCGCAGCTCAGGAGTTTGAGAACGAGATTCAATTCATACAAAGTTATTACATAACACCCATCAATATCTTTCATCACCTTCCTTCTCCCACATCTCCTCAACCCCACAAGGACCGCCGCTCTCTCTGGTTTTATTTCTGCGCTTGCCTCGTGCGAAATCACGAGTTTCTTCTCATAGGAAGCTAGCATGCCTAGTAAGCGATGAGCAATAATTCGAGCAGCTCGTTAGGTGGGAGAGAAACTCACATTTCTGCACCATTGTTAAACCTAGAATTGGGCTCTTGGTGCCAGAGCAACATGTGAGGATTTTCAGAGGAGTGTTGGCAAATTTGTTACACAGGGCTTCCAACTCTTCCGGATATGTAGACACAAGCTTCTCTGTGATATGCTCAAAAATTTCTCTAATTGAAATTAGAGGGGGAGCTTTGTAATCCAGGATGTCTCCAAGTTCTAAGACAATTCCGTCTCGCCACTGTCCGCGAGCTGACTGATAGGGAAAGGAACCACCAGTCCCCAAGCACCGCCCACAACAAGCAGAACTCGTTGACTTGGGCATGGTGCGAAGGGGTGGGGCCTCCTACAACAAGCAGAACTCGTTGTGTCAGGCTGGGCCCCACGTGGCAGTTCCTTTCCTGATTGGCAGCTCGCTTCGAGCAGCATGTTGGTTCAGTATTGACACAGAAAGCTGGAACCCCACCATCTTTAAGAAGAGTCAGCAAAGTCTGCTTTGGTCTCGATCCCAGCAGCTATTGATACAAGTATGAGGTTATAGAAAGGGGACTGACCAACGTTCTTAGCATTTTGGCAAGGGCTGTCGCCCGATGCCCCAGCGTTACTGATCCCATGTAGAGATCTGTTGGTTCAGTATTGACACAAAAGGTTGTCAGAGTATGTATGAGAGGCGGCAGAAGCTTCAAGGGTTCCTTCGAGGCAACGAGAGGCTTGGCGTCGTCGCAACTTCGCGTGTTGTTTGACCTTGGCTGTGTCTTAATTAGCTGGGAGTCAACAAAACCGGCGAAGATACGCACCTTGAAATAGGTCATTCCTCGTTTCGGAAAGATCTGAGCAGCGTGGTGGTTGACGCAATATCAGGGACGGTTTGAGTTGATCAATCCCACGACTTGGAATCTGCTGTTGAGGTCGAGTTGAATGGAACAAGAATCCAGCGTCTTTCGCGTTGAAGTACTGGGCTGTCCGCGAACGCAAGGCATCATACAAGAATATCGCGACAGACAGTCCTACGCGAGTAGGTATTGAGATAGAGCGAACGGGTGAGATCGTCGGTGTGTTTTGAGGAGGTTCGGATATTTGCGTATTGAGATCGATGTCAAGCGCACCAGACCCGTACAATCTACTCAAAGCTGAGCTATGATAGAGACTCGAGATGTATTGGATTCGATATTGAGAATCTGGGAAGAACAGGCTTTGAGGGAGTCAGGTCTAGTGCCGCTCATATGTACGACGGCAGACTTACTAGGTATCCGGACCTGTCGTATCATCTTGATCTAACCTTGATCAAGGCCGCAAGGTGTGGCTTAAGATTGCTTGCTGCTTCAAGACTAAGTCAGCAGCAGCAAAAGGTTCTGTGTGTACTGTACGAGAACTCTTACCTTGGATGCCTTTTCCAGTTCTTCCAACACCAATTCACATTCACGATGATAGAGATGCGCGCCGAAGCGGCCTCAGGGAAAGTTCTCTTCATTTCTTCAGTATGTACAAGCCACACCATTTTTCAAATGATCATCCTGGCATTATCATATCCCTAAGCCCTTCCCAATCAAGATTCGCCTTCTGGGCTCGAGGTCAGCATTGCAATTCTTCAAGTCGGGAAGGTGAGGGAGCTGCGCTCGCCAATTAAATTCTTCCGTCCACATATCCTAGAGCTACAAAGGTGAAGAAACAACAACCTGATATGAAAGTCGTAGAACCATCAGTCTTCCAACCTGTAAGCATGTTGTTTCTACCTAATTCGAGTTCTCTTCGGTATTCCTCGTGGTTGATGTTGCAATTGTCCAAATTGACGGCGTGTATTGGCAAGGACTCGTATTGAAATGCAGAAGAGATTGTCGCCTTCAGTGCAAGATAAAAGCTCTTGCTCAACCTCGACTACTTCTGGACCCTCGATAGTGAAAAACATCGTGAAACGTCATCAGAGTTGCAAGCATAATCGCGGTGACTAGCGGGGATGACAATCTTCGGCCTTGATAAGTCGAGATTGCAATATTTGTCGGCATTAGGCATTGTTCAGGACACTCTCCACAATGGCACTCTCGGACATATTCGAGACGTTAACTTGCCCTAGATCGATACCCTGTAAGTTTGCGGCTTCGGCACCAACTACTTTTCGACCTTGAACGGTCGAGAATGCAATATTTGTCAGCGTGAGACACTGCTGGAAGCCATTTCGCAGAGTATCCTGCACGCGGTAGACGTTCTGAGATAACTCCAACTGGCGGCTGAAACTTAATATTAGCTGATGTCAAACAACAGGAGATTAGGAACTCACTTGAAGTATCTGTCGTCGAAGCCTCTTTGTAGGCATCGACCGTGGGCAATGTCCCTTTATCTTTGTTAGCATTGGAAGTATCCAACGAAGCAGCGAAGTTTGTTGTTTCTAGATCTCTAGTCTATTGGAAGTATTCGCCGAAAATAAAGGAACAATAGAATCAGAGGCACAGGTTCTTCGTCAGAAACAGGTGTCTGCATCGACAGCAAGCAACCGCTTCAGAACTGCTTCCGGAGAAGATGTTTGCAACCAAGACGAATCGTCTGATAGATCCGCGAAAATCAAAGCACTACTTTGAAAAGTTGGGTCGAGCTGCAGATTCTTTGGTTGCATGTTGCGCAGAAAACAGGTGTCGACCGTCCGGTGAAAAAAAGGTCCGTCCGAAAGTGAAAGGAGAATGACAGTGTCAACACTGCTGATAGCAAGTTGCAAATTACAAAAAAGGAGTACTGTGCGACGGTGTTGGAGAGATTTTGGGATCTGGAAAAGATCGCGAAAGAAAGTCTGAACATACCCGAGGAGAGGACAAGCCCAATGCCTGTCCAGAACAGCAAGGGTGGAAAAGAGAACCGGGACAAAGACTGTGTTGTCGTTTGGAGAAGCAGATTGAAGTGCTTTTATGTGTTTGTGACGATCGCTGCTTTTACGAATGTGAGTCAGCTCTGAGGACAGCTTGGGATGCAGCAAGTGCTGGGAGGGAAGAAGCGGCAGGAACGAACTTGGGATTGTGGGTTTCTGCATGTGGCACAATGTGCCTAGTAGTCGTTAGCACTTGTTCATTTGCAGATGGCTTTGGGCAGAGTAGGGGTAACATACCAAGAGACTTTTTTGTGTTTGAGATGTGGGTTCATGGTGCTCTGCCTAGTCTTGGTCAGTAGCTGGAGCAGCTACAAGTGTTGCACAAAGGTTTTGCAGAAGCATACCAAAGATTTGGTTGATCTATGCATGGCACATTGTGCCTGGTGTTGTCAGCCGTGGTTCATGCTGCTGATGGCAAAGGCGAGGTTCTTGAAAGACGAAGCACGATCTGGGGAGAAGGGGAGACATTGCCACTTACCAAGTATTTTGGTGTGTTTCTATCTGCATGCTCGCCTTTATCTTTTGTTTTCGTTGTCTTGAGGTTTGGTTTTGGGGTTGCTGTCAAGCAGTTAGCTGTTTATTCTTCAAGTAGGAGATCGGCCCTCAAGGCCAGCTGCATCGCCTTCCGCGACCAAAGGCGAACCGTACCATCAAAGGCGAGGTGCAGCACAGCATTCAACAAGAAATAGAGTGCGAAACACTTACCAAGTGATCTCTTGATGTGCACGAACACGTTGTGGTATTGACGTTGATCTGGTCTGGTGTTGACAAGGTTGCAAAGAAGAGCTTCACAGATTTTGCTTTTAGAATTTGGGGAAAGTGGCCTTCGTGCGGGGTCGAGATCACAGGTTCGGGACCGATACGCTTTTAGGTATAGCTCCATTCGATATTTGCAAGCTGGAGGTTCTTGCTGTGCTTCGGCTGCCGGGCAGAGCTGATTCACTGAGACCGCCTTCCTTTTTGCCCTGAACGAAGTCAGCCTTTCCAGAGTGCAGCCTCGTGCGGACGTCATAGCAGCTAGACGAAGTGGTCGAACCTTGAGTTTGGTCTATATCCCAAGTCGGATCTTACCACAGGCTGGGAACAATTGCAGATGTTGTTGCACAATTGCATCTAAGGAACTGCAGTATCTATCCTTGAAAGCCGGATTGTTGGAGAAATCCAATAACACGCAAGAAATCAAGTAATATCAGGCATGATTGACTCAACTTCATGCTCCGATTGAGCAGCCAGAATCCAGATCTGCGCAAACAGGCCAGTAATCGAGGCATCCAAGCCAGCAAAGGAGCCGCAATGGCTTCAAGAACCCGCATCTAGGCCTACTACCTTCCTTCACGGAGTTTTTTTTTAATCATTCATCATCTTCTTGGGCTGCCCCCTCGCCCTATCTTCCATCTTTTCCGTGTCATTTTGCTGATACTTGCCTACCACGGCTCGTTGACTTTCGCAAGCCTTCCAGGTTGGGTACATAGAGGTCAGAACCATTTGGGAAAGACAATCGAACATGTACTGCACTGCACCCTCAATCGTTTCGACGACTTTTACATCCATTTTTCACAGACGGAGGTTCCAAAGCAAGAGATATACTTCCACTGGCATGACAGGTGTCGTTGAAATGCCGCGGCTAGGCCCGAAGATCCCTGAAACCACCCAGCTGGAACGCTAAACCCAGTGAAGCTGGTGTAGAATCCGCCACTGCAACGTCAATTTGCCGCGGCCACAAACTCGTCAGCCTGGACCCCGAGGCTGTTCATTGACAGTCGCTCAAAGCGCATTGAATCTCAGGTCTTGCGAGCCCGAGGAGCCTCTTGGCCCATGGAGCTGCTTCCGCAACCTTCGCAAGAGATGCTCGGACGGTAAGATTATGCGCAAGCGCTGCCAGGCTCTCCTCGCTGCTCTACCGAGCATGGCAGCAGGCCAACGGCTGGCGAAGCTTCTTGCTACAAGTGTAGTAATCTCTTGAATGCTACTTCATTGCCTACTAGTCTGTCGAGGTTCGTGCAAGCTCTTCCACTGTCCGCTCTTCGCGAGCAGGCCGGTTATTCTAACCATAGCAGGGGAGGGGGTTCTAGCAGGCGTGAGACACAACTCTTGGAACGAATCCCGGCGAAGCTGTGTGTATTCCCTCCGGATTATAATCCTTCCTTGCTGACCTGTTCTTCTAGGTTGTCCGCCGCTATCAAACCCCAAGAATATACGACTGTGAACACGACGCCGCCTCCGAGCCCGAAAATACCACCTTCTCCATCGCCGAACTACGCCAATACCTCCTCTAGAATAACTCGAGCATATCTTGCATGGCTTTTGTCTGTACTAGGAGCAGCAGTTTCGCCGTCGATTCCAAATTCATCGATGACGAGTCGGATTTCGCGTGGCTTTGGCAGCATGTCTTTGGGGCACCTGGCCTGGGTGACGACAACTGGCCTGGGTGACGACAACTGGCCTGGATGACGACAACTAGCCTGGGTGACGACAAATGGCGCTGTAAAACTTTGCTGTGGCGGTATTGGGCGCTAAGAACATGTGGTAAAGGTCTACAGCGAGTATGCGACGTGGATTTTAAGCTTGAAGCATGGTCTAAACTACATCTTCCTACTTGGCAGGCTTGGGTGGAGACTATTCCCACGATCTCGGCAACCAAAAATAGCCTGGTTCCATCTAACTTGCATGCAGAAGGATGAATCCGGATGCTAATTAAGGTAGATGGAATGCATCCTGTATTTTGAGGTTTCCGAGGTACCAGGTGCTCAATATTTTGTCATGACGATGTCAATTCTTCCTCAAAATCAACACTTCACTCGAGACCAATGTTTTACCCCACAGAACTAAACTTCCGACTTCATATATCTCTATCAATCGAGGTAAAACATTCCCATTGATCTGAAACCGACGGATACCCTCATTGGACAATTACAGGTCACTTCTAGGCTGTTCCTTTACCCGTTTTACACGAGCCCCCGACCCAAAACACCGGCACCACGCAGGTCCCTTCGCTGTACCCTGCGCTGTTTTACGCCTTCTGCACTGGGTGGGATCCTTGTTTCGTGTTTACTTCTAGATCAATGCCGAGCGGCACGCCGATCGTATAAATTGCACTGCAGGTCATTTATATTCCGCAAGCGTGCCTGATTGAGGATTACTGCTGCTTATATGGATTACTAGCACCTTAAAGACGGTGTTCTTAACTTTCATGTTCCCCGCTTTATTTGTTTGTGGCTTCTGTTCGAAATGTTCCACCGAATGACGGAGAGTGTGGTTGGGACAAGTCTCCTGTGATGAACCTCGCGCTTTTCCCCTGAGAAACACCAGGAAAGCTCCTCCTTCACAATGAAGCTCTCTACACTACTAGAATGCATTGCTCTCGTGGCTGCTGCCCACGCAGCAACGTTCAAGATGCCAATCATTTCTCTTGCGCACGAACGCTCTCCCTCCCTGTCCAAAGCTCGTGTAGCAGCCATGATCGAGGCTGGAGAATCGCGAGCTCGGAGAGAGCTCTCAATCAAAGAGCAGAACACCCGCCGGCATCGCAGTTCACAACCCACAGGATCTGGGCCTATTGGCGTGGTGGAAAATGACGGCAAATACATGGATTTCATCAAGGCGTCTAGTACTCTTCAACCGCCTCCGATTGAACCTGAAAACTCGAAGCGTGCTCTACCATTATGGGTCAACCTCAAACTTTCCATCATTCGCAGACCACCTTGCTGACAATAACTAGTACTGGGAAGAGCTAACCTACACCACCCCCATCCGCATCGGCACCCCACCCCAACCCCTCAACCTCCTCCTCTCCCTCTCCTCTCCCTCCCTCTTCATTCCCTCATCAACCTGCACCACCTGTCTCAGCACCAACAGCTACATCGCCACCAACTCCAGCACCCACATCCGCCACAACGCCGCCTTCACCTCCTCCTCGCACCTCTTCCGCAGCCGCGGCAACCTCTGCCACGACACCATCCACCTCTCTTCCAACCCCACTACCACCATCGAAACGCAGATCTTCGGCGAGATGGAGGAGATGGAGCGATATCTACCTTGGAGTGAGGAGTCCTGGGATGGTGCGCTCGGCCTAGCGCCTGGTAGCGGTAGCGAGATGGGAGTTTTGAACAACTTGATGAATCGGGGACTGCTTGACAGGAACGCATTCTCGTTGAAACTGCCGAGGGGGATAGGGGAGAGGGGTGAGATTCTTTTCGGGGGCGTGGATCATGATCTCTATGTTGGGAATCTGAAATCCCTGCAGCTAGTTGAGGAGGAGAAGGGGAGGTGGGCTATAGCGGCGACGAGGTTGAGTGTTAATGATGGGGAGGGCCTGGTATTTGAATTGGGTGGTGGTAAAGCGGTATTTGAGACGGATTTCCCGTTTATCGGTTTGCCGGAGAAATATGTGAGGATTTTGGATGAAAAGCTGGGGATGAACAATGCGGGGAAGGGGTGGAATTGGGTGAGGAGCGTTGATTGTAGTAGGAGGAAGTTGATGCAGAATATTACGATTGGGTTGGGGGGCGAGGAGTTTGTGGTTAGTCCGTGGGAATATACTGTGGAGGCGGATATGGGGGATCTGGGTGGTGGGAGGAGATGTGTGAGTGCGTTTGTGCCAAATGAGGATGAAGGTATGGATATTGTGTTGGGAAGTGTCTTCTTGAGGGCGTTTTATGGAGTCTTTGATTTGGATCGGAGGACCGTGAGCTGTAAGTATTCCTTGATCGTCCGATATCTATTGAACAATGCTGATTTTGGCTTACTGTTACAGTGGCTCGGGCGACCTCGCAAAAGATACAGAAGAGTAAGGTGGATTGGGAGGAGGACGAATTGAGGTAGATAAGGAAAGCTCAAATAGCGCAATACACAGTACAATTTTGTTGTCAGCTTCCAAAATCACCACATCAAGGCTTCTCCCCAATAATTAAGAAGTCTTAATACTATTAGTTGACTGTAAAAGTATAAGAATAGATAAATGAAGTCACTACTAAGTTTCTCCAAACTAACCAAAATGTCACCGAGGAATGAAAGGCAACGTGATTAAGCGGGTCTGGTTTGTTCCTGAACCATGGAGTCAGCACTCTGTTCTGACCTAGGCGATGAAGGACCTCGAAGCGATTTCTCAAGTCTGGCAATATTAAGCGAGCGAACCCCTTTTCCCCTTTTCCCTTTCCCCCAAGACCTTGAGAAAGATACCTGAGAAAAGATACCCCATCCTCACGTGATTGAATCCCCAAACATCACGAGAGCCTGGAGATCAAGTCAAGCTCCGCTCAGGCGCCTAATGGGCCCAGCCGCCCAGCGACCCCACTGTGCCGCAGCTGTGCTGAATCCTGAACAAGTTTGGAGTTTCACTCGGGGCTTACTTCCGAACTTGCTCTCGCCACCAGACGCACCTGCATTTCAGTCAATGCCATGATTGATAAAACCATAGCGCTTTGCACCAATAATAGATATACTCTTTGAATCATAAGAGTATTCTTGATATTAATGCTCGAAGAGCGCGACTTGAAGAGTAAGCACGACCGGTATCTCGCTTGCTCGGAACGAAGCGCTTGTAACTTCGCGGCACAGCAACAGTTTCTCCTCTCCCTCCCCCAACCCCACTGCAGCCCAGCCCACCAACGCTTCATAAAACCGCGTCTCAGGCATAACTGCATACCTTATCGTTCCTTTCATCTCGTTTTCGCCCAGTTCCACAGAGACATACCGTTTCAGCGACTCTGCTGATTGGTTTGATCTGCGAAGGATTCGCGCACGGCCCCAGCGCTTGTCAGCCCTGATTTCCGGCGCCGGAACGGGCAGCGGACTCGAGCCTATCAGGGTCTGCGGGCCCCCAAACGGACCCCAAAATCTGCAGATGAGGCTGAGGAATGGGCCGCGAGAGGGGGGCACGGATGATGCAGTGGCACCATGAGGATCGCAGGGCTAGGACACAACTAGAAGGTTTTGGGGAACATCTCCTTGCCCCCGCTCTTTTGTGTTCGTGCTCGACGTGTGATTGGGATGGCCTTCCTTGGGGTCGAAAGAGCGCGCAAGGCATGGACCATGGCTTGGTCAGGGCTGTCAGCTATAGAATGCGCCGCTCGTCCCAAGTTCTGGGGACGTGAAGTCTGGTCCTTGCTTGAAATTGTGCTTCTACATGGCGAGGCTGGAAGCCGCCCCTTGGTTCAACATTACTTCAAAAAGTTCCAGTTGATACTTTTATACGGCATCGCGCGATGAATTACTTCGCCCTGCTGTTCAGCAGCCTGCTGCTCGCTCGCCCCGTACTCTCCTTCGCAGACCCCATCAACAGCGGCGACAAATACATCCTCAGCTCCGAGGTGACAGGCAACCTGACGTACCTGGGCTGCGGCGACGACTTCCTCTGTAGCATGCTCGACTTGTCCGGAGCGCAGGAGCACGACGGCGTGACCCCGGACGAGCAGTACGGGGTCGAATGGCAATTCCTGATCCGGGACGGCGCGTGGGCCTTAGACGTGATGACGGTGAACCAGACCATTGATAGCGTTGTTACAGGCCAGAAGATCTTTGCGAACAACAACACGGCGGGCGGGCGTAGCCAGTTGTGGAACCTCGTCTCGCAGGAAGATGGCGCGTATGAGCTAAACAACGTCCAGTATGGAGGCGCCCTCGATGTGGCTGATAATGTGACGCCGTTTGTGAACCCGGATGCGCAGCCGGATGGACAGTTGAAGGGCCAGTATTGGACGTTTAAGTCGGTGTATCCGCAAGTTACGAGCACGGTTACGTCGACGACTACTTCGACGATCAATGCGTTTGCTGGGAGTACTGTTACGGTCACTACTACTGTTTGTCCGCAGAAGGTGTGTCTTTCTACCCATCTTCCAATATCCTTACGAACTTGAACATGGATATGTGCTAACGAAACATCAAAATCAGAGAGCAGACGTAAGCGGCACACCCCTCGAGAGACGACAAGCCATCTCAGGCACAGCTACCGGCACGGCTCTCCTAGAAACGACCACTGTAACAACGACCAATCTCGTGACTGTCACGGAGACGGTCTCGTCTTCGACGTCTGAGGCCACCGCGACCCATATTGTGACGGCGTGTGGCTCGAGTAGCTCGGCGGCTGCGAAGTCGACGGGCGCGGCGGGGAGAGGGAGAGAGGTCCATGGTGGGATGATGGTTGGGGCTCTTTGTGTGGGGATGGGTGTTGTGGGTGTTTTCTGAGAGGTAGTTTGGAAAGATAATTGGATTTGAAAGACAAAAACGTGATCAGATGAGATGAGAATAGAGGCACGTTCGGGGAGGATGATGACTGGCTGAGCCATGTTTACACAGGAGTCGAGCTTTGGAATGGTGTTCCACTTGGAGTCTTTTTTAGCGACGATGTACAATACCCCTTATCAAGCGCATAAAATTCTTTGAATTTACATACCACCTACGTTGAGCTTTTTATTTCTCTCATTCGAATATCCTCCTAACTCCCAACAATATCCTCCGCAGCCTTCTCACTAATCATATACGTCGGACTTTGAATATAATACCCCGGAATCCTCGGAAACACACTCGCATCCACGACCCTCAACCCCTCGGTCCCCCTCACTCTAAACCTAGAATCCAACACCGCCAAACTATCCCCATCCGCCCCGATCTTCGCCGTACAACAAGCATGATGTCCCCAACTCGTATCCCTCGCCCACTGCGTCAGCTCCTCTACACTCTCATACCCCGGGCCAGGCACCAGTTCCACAGCACTAGAATTCGATTCCTTCACATACTCCGCGATGATCCTCCGTGCAAACAGCAACCCCTCAACAGTAGCATTCAAATCATACGTCCAATCCCCACTCCCACTATCAAAATAATTGAAGTTAATAGCAGGCACATCCCTCGGATCACTCGTCACCAACGTGATATTCCCAGCACGATTCTGTGTGTGAGCTTTCAAGACAGGCCACGTCCAGCTGTTAGGGAATTTACTCCCGATGGAAGAGTAGCCCGGGAAGTAGCCGGCGAAGTACCCGGGACGACCCGTGATGATCAGGTCGTTGGAGGGGGTGAGTGCGCCGGTGGAGCGGGAGGGGATCGCGACGGGGCGGCCGTTGGTTGCGTATTTTGTTTTGTTGGTTTGGAGGGTCGACCATTCGATTAGGCAGGGGTCGGAGGCGGAGGCGCCTTGTGTGCAACCCTTTTTGTTGAGCTGTTAGTTTGGGAAGGGAGGTGTGGGATGGGGAGGGGGGAAAGGGGAGGGAGACGGACCTTCCAGATCGAGAAAGGGTTCGTGAGGTTCACGATTATGCTGTTCTCGTATCGATCTTGGAGGTTCTGACCAACGCCCGGCAAGTCGAGAACGAGCGGGATGCCGAGTGCTTTGATCTCGGCGGCTGGACCGACGCCGCTTAGTTTGAGGAGTTGTGGGGTGTTGAAGGTGCCTGCTGAGATGATTACTTCTTTGCCGGCCAGTGCTGTGCCTATCATACTGTTAATGGCTGTTGAGTGGGGATTTTGGGAGGACATACCGAGTGCCCCGGTAGAGGAAGTTGTTGCTCGTGGATCTGCGCGGTAGAGACTCTGCCCGTCGAGGAACTCGACTCCGATTGCTTGGGTGGTGTATGGTTTGAATAGTACACGAGTGGCTAGGCAGTTCGTGCGAATGTCAATCGTGCCGCCGATCTGTGGATTAGAAGCCAGGTATTGGACTGTGTTGATCAGGAAATCACGTGGAGAGCTGCGCTGATATTGATTCATGTTGAGGGGTGTGTTGAAGAGACCCTGGTGAGTTGAGTATCCTGTAGGATCATTTAGATCTCGAGCCAGGGAGTCATTCAAGCTTCCTGTAGAACCGACTTCTTGTGCCGAGACTGTGGACGCAGCCTAGATACCATGAGCACTGCTACATCCGGCTGTGAACTCAACACACATACCTCTAGCATATTCACAACTTGATTGTCACCGAGGAACACAGACTCGTCAACACGGTTCGTTGGCAGCCAGCCATCAAAACCGTGCCCGGCAGCCCCTGGTGAACAATACTGACAGTCCTCAAACTTGGAAAAGTACGTGCTCATCTGTGCTGGGTTCCAGGATGAGTCCCCTGTGACGCTCTCGATTTGAGCCCAATCTTCATCGAGCGGTCTCATCATGATCAGAGCATTGTGGTTGACACAGCCTCCAATTGCCGCAGACCGAGGGTAAAGAAACCCCTTTCCTGTAGAGTTTGCGGGTGGGTTTGGACCTTCAACCAGGGCGCCATCCGGAAGCTCGTATAAATACTTGGGATCCTTTGCATTCTGTGCTTCAGTGGGGTAGTGGTTGACCTTTTCTGTCAGATTTGTCTTTCTTTGGGTGCCGGAGGAACTCACATAGAAGGCCCAATTTATTCGGGGGTCCTCGCTAGCTTTTGCATTGAAGAACGGGACGGTGATATTCCAATCTGTGGGCGCAACATCCGATCCTGCTTCAATGACCAGGACTTTGTTTCCTGCGAGGCCAAGACGAGCAGCTAAAGGTGCACCGCCTGGCCCACTGCCAACAACGATGTAATCATAGCCAGTCAGATATGCGCCTCTCTTCGTTGGATTGGCTTCCACATTTTGAAAGAGAGTGCAAACACTTGAGAAGTAAATGAAAAATGAAAGCAGGGAAGTCATGTTGACAGCTGGGATTCTGAATGTCTCCCTGGACTTGAAACAACTGGACAGCGCTGTCCATCTTATACAGCTGACTTATTAGAGTTCCGTGCCTCCTCCACGCCGTCAAGACTTCTCGAGTACGTGAGTACGCGAGCTCCGGTACCATGTCTCTACGATTAGTTTCTGCACGTCTATTCCTACAAATACGCACCTAGCGGCAACTGGGCCACTCGTGAGTCCAACGGCTAATTGGACGCAGCAAACTTGCAGTCTTGATTCTGCACGTCAGTTCGCTTCAGCGATGCGTCTAATATTGGGTGCGGCAAGCTGTGCAACACGCTCGCTTCGAGGCGCGGATGTCTAATATTAGACGCTGGTATATGCAGGAATGCAGACGACTTCTAGAAGGTCGCAAGCGGGAGGTTGTATTTCCGCTCCCGTCTTACGGTGCTCGTGAGGCACAAGACGGCTGCTACTCTTGAAATGGGTAAAGGCCGAGCGCAGCGTCCGAGCTGCCAATGAGAACTAGCTACCGGCTGATATCCTGTTTTTATATAGCAGCACTTGCGCGTAAGCGCCAGCCGCTAAAGATTCTATTCAACTAGCTGGTACACAGCCTTCCTGCACAGTTGAAGTAGGGCATCGCTTAACAAGCTGAGGGGAATACGCAACGTCGCTGCAGAAAGCATGTGCCTACATGATCGAATCGCAAAGAGATACAGGCACGACGTACCCGTCCTGAGAGAGATCTCCTGCTCAAGTATTTTGAGAACCCTGTGCAAGAGCAAAGTATTTAGTGCATATTAAATACCAAGTCGAATTCAACAAATCGCAGACAAGTAAGATTTTGTTTTGAGAGGAATAGAAGTGGAGTTCGCAGCGAGTAAACAGCAACATCCCTCGGCAGCGACCTATTGGCGTCGAGGGACGTCGGTGCTCAGGTAGAGTAGCACATGAGGGGATCGCTCTCTCACTTGAGTATGTCCCTTCTTCCTGATTGACTCCCTTGCTAGACCAGCGGTTCAGTCCGCTAGGACAAATACTGCTCGCAAAGGCACGCAAAGCGCGGCTGAGCTGCATGATCTTTCTTCCCCGCATTAGTCGAGAATAGTTTGAGCAGGTCTTCGGCAGGCCTTCAAGAACAGTACGGGGTTAATCGATCCCAGATTATGAGCACTAGCTATCGATGCTGGCGAGTGACCTGGGTCATTCAACTGTATATGTGTACTTGTAACCCTTGCTTTCCCTTGCTCTGCATCCCAGCGTTAGCAGCGGTTGTATGATTTTGCGTTATCTGCCCCTCCGCCTTGATGTACCCCACTCGATTACGTCTGGGGAGGTAAAACGTGGGGGATGTGTGGATTGCTTCCGCCTGGAAGCCAACCGCGGAGATTTCTTTTTCCTGTCAGTGATGAAAGGCAGCCGGATGCCTCCCCGATCGAACGCCATATTGTCGGTATTATCAGTGATTCGCTGCTCCCTTTCCCACCATCGGGATGGCTGTTGAGGTTGTCTCGATGGCACTGGCAGTGCGTTTTGAAATGTTGCACCTCTGATACTCCTGCTTGTTTTCCAGAACCAGGAGGGAGGGTGGTCGAGATAGAAATAGAAATAGGGTTTGCTTTTTGTATCGAATCCATCCATGTCGTTCCGAAAGAGATTGGTCGGCGATCTCATGCTCGAGCTTGGGTTCAGCACGGTCAACGTGGCGGCCTTGAAACGTTCGACGATCGGCCCCAGCAGCCTTGCTCAGGCATGGCAGGCTGGAGAATCAGTCGAGATCGCTGGAAATCGCTTGGCCGAAGCTCCGCCAGGGGTGAGGAGTGCCTCTGAGACCTCGAAAAACCGGGAGACCCAACAACGCCGAAAAGCATCCACCACACGCATCCACCACCCATTCTCGTCCACATTTCCAGTAACTGATGTGACACCTCGCATTCACGCTTCAACACCCCCCTTGGCACCATGTTAGACCTTCTTCCACATCTGCGTGCTGCCTCTCTGCGTCTCCAACGACCATCTCGACCAGCCGGGCCATATCTCCATATTAAATGCTCTGCAACTCGCCCTGGAGACGCAGTGATGCTTCAGGACGGCTACCTGCATTCCCCCCTCGCCAAGGACAACGACTGACGACTTGATTTGCGGCGAAAGAGACACGAGACGTAAGCACACGCACGAAGCCGCAGTCAGCACCCGCAGGAGCTACAGAATCTCGAGTCCAGGCCCACATGCTCTATGTTGTTCTGTCTGGCCTCAATTGATATATACTGGCTGAATCAAGCTCCTTAATCTGGCCGGATGGCCGAGATGTATCCGCCACCCTCACCACACGACTCCGCCATCTGCGTAGCCACAGTCGGCTCTTCGCGAGCAGCATCGTCATCCTCGGCACAAACGACCTCTACAACAGACCCCTCTATGAAGCCAAAATCCACCTCTCCCTACCTCAACCCTCCTCCAACCTACGCAGACCTCACGCCCGCCGAGCAAGCGGCCGCAGACTTAGAAGCCACCGTCGCCGCCCAACAAGCCGAAGACCAAATCGAGATCGACTTCTCCGACTCTGTCACGGATCCGGGCTACGAAACCGACTCCCTCGGCTCAGCAAGCTCTTCTCTCAAAAGTAGCATCCGCAACTATACGTTCGAGAATGGACGACGATATCATAAGTTTAGGGAGGGCGCGTACAATTTTCCCAATGATGAGACGGAGCAGGATCGGGAGGATATGAAGCATGCGATGGTGGTTAATCTTTGTGGTGGACGGCTGCATTTTGCGCCGATTGGGGAGAATCCGCAGAATATTTTGGATATGGGGACTGGGACGGGGATTTGGGCTATGGAGAGTGAGTGTTCTTCCTGGGATATTGAGGGGATAGTTTAGCGGGGCAAGACTGATGGAGTGTAGTGGGTGATTTATATCCTGGAGCAAGTGTTGTGGGCGTGGATCTAAGTCCCATCCAACCGGAATGGGTTCCTCCAGGTGTGAAGTTCATGGTTGATGATGTGGAATCTACCTGGCTGCGGCCATTGGATCACTTCGACTACATACACGGAAGACACACAGTAATGGCTATCAAGAACTGGCCTCAGCTTATGGGGCGAGTATTCGAGTACGCCCTGCCTTTCCTCTACAATTTATACGAATTCTAAATACATCCCCAGTCACCTCAAACCAGGCGGCTGGTTCGAGCTCCAAGAAATTCACCACCAGCCCAGATCCCACGATGGCTCTATGCCTCCAGATCACCCTGTACCCCAATTCTGGGAACTCGTCTCTTCCGGGCTCGCTGCGCTGGGTCTAAATCTCGATGCGGTCCTCTCGCTCGCCGACATGATGCGAGAGTCGGGCTTCATCAACGTCGAGACACGAATATTCCACATCCCGATTGGTGTCTGGCCGAAGAACAGGGTGCTGAAGATGGTGGGACTGTACTGGAGGACGATTCTAGTTGATGGGTTGAGCCCTATTGCTTTGGGACCGTATACCAGGGGATTAGGCTGGACGAAGGAGCAGGTTGACGTTTGGCTTGTGAAGGTTAGGAAAGCGTATGGGGATGCGTGGGTGCATGCTCATATGCCACTTTATGTAATATGTGGCCAGAAGCCTGATATGGGTGTTGCGAGTCGTTCTTGAGGGAACGAATGCCAAGAATTGGATGGAGGAGTGGGCGGGATATAATGAGAGCATGTCGGATGGTCTACCTACTGCATTTCAGCCAGCGTTTTGGTGGATCACTCAGGCATCTTGAGCGGGTGGAATTTCTATGATTTACGAACGACATCTAGTTGTTGGGTATACCAAACCAGATATTCTTAGAATAGGGGAAAATGGGATCTGAATTCAAGTCGAAACCTATCCTACCTTCACATCTCCTTTCTTTCCAAACTCCCTCGCATAACCAACCTGAAATCATGCAATTCCCATCATCGACATGATCCAAATCACCCTCCCCACACTCTAGACCTCATGCACAAAGGGTCCCTCTAATCAAACCTACAAGCCCTCCCCTGCCTGGTCATGCCTCAGCCTTGTCCCCTTCCCCTCCCTCTCCTCACCCCCTCCCCCATATCTCTCCCAGCACTTGCACTTGCTTTTTCCCACCAACAATTCCCACCCAGCACATCACTTCCCCATCCAGCTGCTGTACGCGACATCGCACAAAGTAAAGGTGCTGTGCTGCCCCGTTGTCGTTATTCCGTCCCGTCACGTCACATCTCGCCTCTCACGACAGTTACGGAGCGCCTCTCGGGACGTTGCACCACAGACAGACAGGGAGGTTCGTTTGGTTCGGGCGGGAGGTGGAGGGGTGTTCCCCGGTGAGGGTCCCGGTTGCGTTCTTGCTTTCTACTTCTAGGTATGCTGCAGAGTTGATGTGTATTTGTTTGCTTGAGACGTTTATCTCTTCAGTTATTGAGGACGTGAACGAGGTAGCCTTATGGATTCCAGAAGACAAATCGAGTCTCCTTGCGTTAACCTCCGGTAAATGATCGTGATACTTGACCTGTAATCATCGATCTCCAACGCCCTCGTTCCACAGCAGCAGTTCCACCCGAACTCGACTCACCGAGGCGAGCGGCAGATTTGACGTTTGACATGCTGTCTCTTTCCATTCTCACACGTCAGTTACGGTTCTCTTTCCCATCTGTTCGATTGGCAATTGCTTTCTTATCGCGGTCCAAACGAAGGGAGGGAGAACGGGGTAGAGGTTCGGGATACCGCGCAGACAGGATGCAAGGCATCGAATTCGAAAGCGAATGGAGAGAAGAGGGGTTGATAAGAGCTCCATTTTGATTGTGATAAGAGCTCCCTGATTGACGTGGGGCACTATCAATCGCAGTGCAGACGCGCCATCTCGTCCCCTGAAAGACGCTAGCCCCAGCCTGTGCGGCCGCAACCTCTCCTCTCATCCTCTCCCCCTCGAAGCAAACAGCCTTCGTTCGTCTTCTGCACCACTCACTCACTCACTCGATCCAGAACGGGAGAGAAGGCAGCGAAACTAGCCCACTTGTACATGACGCCGTGTAACCCGCCCAACGAACCAACGCAGAACCGCCGCAACGGGAAACGTGGGAGGCACGTTCAATTGCTGCTCCGCCAAGATGGCGTTATCAGACCCGTCCAGTCCAAGTCCAGGGCAACCCCACCACGACGATAGCGACACCAGTCTCGCGCCGTCCCGAAACGGGCTCAGGAGCCATGGCTCTATCACAGGGCTTCCAGTGGTGCGCCTCGGCGTTCGATGGGCGTTCTACAGCGGGCGGACGAGCTGGCTTCCGGATCGTGGTGGGATACTCTGGTGAATCTTCACGTAAGGCCCCGAAGCTAGTGCTCTCTTCTACGTTCCATGCACCGTCCCCTCCTTTCGTCTCTTTGCACAGTGTGTTCGTTTGACCGTTTTTGTAACACGTCAGTTGTCTCCTTTGGTATATTAGTTTGGATGAATCGGGAGTGAAGTGCTGCATTAGGAACGAACATATTTTGTGGGTTGAGGCAAGGCGGCGGTATCCCGGTGAATGGTTCGCGTTTGAGACTGCAGCTTGACAGATCCAAGAGCTTGGGTGTGGGTTGGGATGAGGTCACGCTGCTTCTGACACTTGCAGATCGTGGACGATTCACCCAGCTGCCTGCTGTTTGTTGACTAACACTAAGACCACTTTAAGTATTTGAAGAGGCGGAGAGACTAGATTCAGGACAGACCATGCTCCGATAACACAACCTTTAATCGAGATCAAGAGGACCAACCACCATGGTGAAGCTACGGCTTATCGGAAACCGTCTTGGTCTTGGATCATTGCACATACCATTTGCACGGGCCAGAAATGCGAGGTTGGAGGAGAGCAAGAGACACAGTTCTACGGCACCCCAGATTGTGAAGGAATCTTCTCTTCAAGCACCATCCTCACCCGCTCCCAGATCAGCAGCCTCTACGTCAAAGCTCATCCAGCTCGCGCAAATCATCTCAAGAGAGACAGAGAAGCTTGACAACTACATCAAAGCAAACGGACTCCCCGAGCCATCATTCGATGTCGATGCCCCGTCCAGTTTCCCGAAGGTCTCGGGTGAGCTTAATCACTCAAGAGAAGAGGTAATGAGAGCTACGAAAGAGCTGGGAGAGCTAATCGCTGGTCCTTCTGAGAGTGTGCGGTGGATGGCTTGGGATGTGAGCTCCCTTCTTTCAAACCCTCTGAAATGACGTCGATGCTGATCTATCTTAGCACAACAACTCCCTCTCTCTCCACGCAATCTACCACTACAAACTTGCCAAACTTGTCCCGCTCGAAACCCCAGTTCCATTTTCTGTTCTCGCATCCAAGACTGGACTCTCAGAGCTCAATGTCCGACGTTTCCTCCGGCACGCAATGACAAACCGCATCTTCTGTGAACCATCCCCTGGTCTCGTCGCCCACACAGCAGCATCACGTGTACTAGCCACAGACGAAGCAATGGACCACTGGGTAGGCTGGTGCGTCGAAGACATGTGGCCCGCCGCCTCCCAGACCATTGCAGCACTGAAAGAGCACCCCCCAGCCGACGACATGAAGCAGACCGGCTTCTGCAAAGCCAACGGAACCACGAACATCGAGCCCATGTTCTCAACCCTCGAAAAAACCAACCGCTTACCCCGCTTCAGCGGCGCCATGGAGAGCCTCCTCGGCGGCGAAGGCTACGAACTCTCCTACCTCGTCCACGGCTACGACTGGGCTTCCCTCAACGCCTCCTCTGCAACGATCGTCGACCTAGGCGGTTCCCACGGCCACGTCTCCATCGAACTCGCCAAGCATTTCCCAAACCTCACCTTCATAGTCCAAGACCTGCCCTCCACCATCGCCTCCGCGAAACCCATCCCCCTTGACCTCGCCCCCCCGCATCACTTTCCAAGCCCACAACTTTATGGCTCCGCAACCTGTCAAAGGTGCAGACCTCTACCTCTTCCGCTGGATCCTACATAACTACGCCGATAAATCCGCGACGCAGATCCTGAGATCCCTAATCCCGGCCCTAAAGAAAGGTGCGAGGGTGCTGATTAATGATTATTGTCTCCCGGAGGAGGGAAAGGAGATTGCTG
Organism: Hyaloscypha variabilis F; assembly: GCA_002865655.1. Classification (NCBI taxonomy): domain Eukaryota; kingdom Fungi; phylum Ascomycota; class Leotiomycetes; order Helotiales; family Hyaloscyphaceae; genus Hyaloscypha; species Hyaloscypha variabilis. Next base: position 527,863 of record KZ613961.1, on the reverse strand, counting down.
CGGGAGAGGAGAGGGTTCTGAGGACGATGGATCTTGTGATGTTGACGTTGCTGAATGCACAGGAGAGGAGCGAGAGGGATTTTAGGGCGTTGTTTGAGGGTGCGGATAGCAGGTTTAGGTTTGTTGGGGTGAAGAGGTTAGAGGGGTATCGGATGAGTGTTTTGGAGGCGGTGTGGGAGGGGGAGGATTTTGGTGGCGAGGGTGGAGGTGGACGAGAGGCTGTTAAGGCGAGTTTGTGAGGAAGGGGGGGGGGGGGGCTAATGCTACTTGAGGCGATGGGAGATTTGGATAAGCTTGACTGCGCGAGGGTTTGCGTGTATTTATGGAGGCATCTTGAATATATAAATGAGCATCCTCTCCAAGAAGCCGAAGGTTTTCTGACAGTCACAGGCAAGAGAGGGCCTTTCATTTGCAAATCAAGAAACCTGCATTTTCATGTCTGCCACCAAGTGGCATGTTGCTAGCTGAGTATCTCTAGGGATGTTCACTCTCCTCCTTGCCTCCAAGCACGTGTTCGATGTCTTAGAGCTTAGAGAATGCTAGATTTATCAAAAGTCTTAGCAATGTCAAGTGGCCGCAAGACAGACTTTAGTTCAAATTCTACGCTCTAGTACGGCACTGCTATGCGAAGAATGGCTCTACAATAGCCTACTCACTCTCTAGCTACACATTCTTCTTCGATTCTTCGTCTAACGAGGGCTGTGATTCGATATAACTTTCCATATAAATTCATAGACTCGGGTTCTACAAGACCCTCTTTAAAAATCTCCTTTGAAGTCAAAGATAACTATACTCTGTCATAATAGTTGCCTCTATTTCTAAGAAAACCGCTATAGGACCAAAGTCCGTATATTTGCTCAGCATGCCACAAGTCATCCCTCACTGCCCACGTGAAGAAATTGAGACCGCCTCACCTCTAAATAATACCTCTACTTTTCCTTACATAGAAGAAATACAGGCCAGAAATGTAGAAGATGATTAGGAGACTCCTCGGGTTAGAGACATCAAATAAGAGTTGGCACCAATGCCAGTTCTTCGATCTCAGCGGGCGATGATGACGGTGACTCTTTAATATCAAGCAACCCAGGCTTTGAAGGGTCTTTTCCCAATGTCCAACTCAGAAGTTGCAATGTAGGGATATCAAGATTTAGCTGCATCTTCGAAGGCTTGGCTCCATCCATAGTTGAAGCACTCTCTTCCCTGCTGAGAATACTCACTCTTCCAGTGATCTTATAAACTTTGGTACTCGAAGCGAGAACAACAAAGTTGTCACTCTTGTCGATGCGGCAGACCACGTCACCAACATGAGCACGCTCTGGAGCGAACCCGACGAGCCCATTCTCGCAGAAGAAAATTCTTGTCCATTCACGTTCCTCAAAGGAGCAAGGTGATATCAGCCAATTCCACCATCTGAAGATCTCGCGATCATTCACAGCGAATTTCTCCACCAGTATTGACGCTCTATTCTTCAGCGATGCTTTGACACTATCGCCGAATTTTCGGACACTTTTGGAGGTGCGTGGTATTGCAGGCTGTGTCGGATTCACCGGGATCGCAATGGACGCTTCGTTGTCCAGACTGAAAGTCAAACCTGTCCGATATCGCCAATGGTATAGATCCTTTGGAGTCCTAGAGGGAACTTGGCGCCAAAATTCAAGGGGATAGCCAAGAGCCGACATAGTCTTTCGTATCTGGGCAGAACTCTTTCCATTGTCCAGGTCCGCCGGCTTCTCTATAAGTTTGTCGAAGAAAGGGCTCAGCCATGATATATTTCCTTCAATTGTTCCTGGCAGCTCAATGGATCTCCGCTCAGCACATCTGTAATAGGAATCGTGGGGCTGTAAGCGCCAAGGATAAAGCTTGAATTGCAGAGTGATTTTGAGTAACGATTGCAGATAAGCGGCTGTTGCAATTGCGGGCAGTCTAGACCCTTCCATGTGGTGGAAGATATGGTGCCCGAGGAGCAGCCCACTGATCTCGAATGCCGATTTTTTATAATCGACGCTTATAGCCGACCAGCAACAGTTTTCAGCCAGACTGTGTAGTCCAAAGACCTTGTCCCGTGGGTCGACGCAACCAGCCTCTCTATATGTCATTACGAGATCAAGAAGAGATTTGGCCTTGGAGTCTTCTGATCCACGAGCGATTCTTTGGCGGTGGAGCCGGCCCGGGATACTTCTATGTATTGTTCGACCAACTTGGTACAGGCCTTTTTCTTGAAGGAACGTTGGATGGTCAAGAAAAATGTCGAGTTGATCAAGGAGTCCGGCGAGAATACTCCATTCGAAGCTGTCGTTGCCACATTGGACCAGAATATTGGTTGCAAGCACCACCTCCTGAATTATCCATAAACGTGACCAATAGCTTTTGTGGCATAGCCGTGCCAATGACTTCCAAGGCTGGTTTGGTCGATAAGCAAATTCTGAAGAGTTGAGGCTTATGTCGCAAAGGAATGCTACAGCTGCTGCGACCTCCTTGTCGAGATCGCTCGTATTCTGGTAACCCATCCATACAATGACTCTCGACGCCTGTGCGTATATCCTGCCCATTCGAGTGACCTGCTGATTGCGTTCACCGGTGTCTTCCTGATTAATACATATCGCGTCGATCCAGAGCATTCGAGGTTTAGAATCTAGTCGTAGGCAGCGCAGGGCCCACCAGAGATTTGGTTGTACCGGCCGGAATTGACCCTGAACTGAAATGAGTTTCGCATCGGAAGGAGAGCCCCACTCGTATGACAAGGCTTCATATTGAGGATTGAATGTCAGATTTGCGCGTATGATCTCAATCTCGATGTCGATTTCGTCGGACGCGAGACTAGGTAGCAGACGGACGAGCCTTATCTCGTCCTCAACAAGGACAAGCGATGAGTAGACTGTATTGTGAAAGATGTGATTCATTTTCGGGGCCAAGATCATGGGATGTGGAAGAGAGGAGAAGGAGGAAGGTTGAAGCTGATCTTCGCAAGGCTGGGAAGCTGTAATGTTGTTTGTTCTGCGGGGGCGGGGCAAAGACTTACTAGGATGCTCCAATGGAGCGTCCTAGCCAATCCGACCGCATCGACAGAAGACGAATCACAAGTAGCCCATGCTTCGAAGTAGGGTGCAATTGTAGACTAATCGCTAAGGGCATTCTGTTGATGGTCGCCTTGCTAATGCCCCCAATAAGGCCCGCTTAGTCATCCAAAAATCTACACCAACAGATCCTGACAATTGCAAGCGCATTAGAGAAATGGGTCAAAATGATTGATTGAGAGTTCAAATAGAGGAAAGGAGAGCCCTTCAGGAGACGTGTTTTGTGTAAAATAGATGCTCAAACTAGGCCTATTGAGGCCCTTCAATGGGCCCTTCAGAACACGTGATATCCCGATTGACAATTGTTCTTGCGCGCGAAGTAACGCGAGGTACTTTTGTACACCCTTCATCAAAGCTCCTTTATTATGGTCTGACAGTTTTGTGTTATCTATAGTTCACAGAGAACTGTCAGACCATAATAAAGTAGCTGTAATTGTTGATCCAGAGCTACGCAAAGCAATTTGATTCGTTAGTGAACTGGTTTTTCCACGTTTCGGTGAACGATCGTGGCGCCCGAGACAGCCAATATGCAGCCTGTTGGATTTGAAACACTTCCACTCAATGTTAACCTATTATGTATGGTTGTGCAAAATCCCCTGCGCGATTAGATACTGGGCGGAGACAATTGTGGCTGTCTGCCGGTGGTGTCACATTTCTTTCATTCGGTCGCTAAGTTTTGCTTCTTCGGCTGAGGCATTTTTGCTCTGTGCTCCCCACTCGATCCTACTTTTCATCTTTTTGCTTGCGCGGCTCAGTCCTCTACAGCTTAGGCTGGGTATCTAAGGCTGATTTCTGTTAAAGAATCTTTTCGTTCCACATCCGTTCAACCAGAGAAGCTGCCGACATCATATCCGATGACTCCTTTTCCTTACGAGAAGCTCAAGTACCCAGAATCGGAGATTAGGCTTTTGACACTTAGTCAATCCAGTAATGACGTTGTTCAATGTCATATCAGCCATCATTCTTTAAACACGCCTCTTGATTACTTTGCTCTATCCTATGTGTGGGGAGACCCAATGGTCATCCAAAACATCCTCGTGGATGGAAAGACCTTCCCGGCAACAGTCAATCTCGTCGCTGCTCTGGATTCAATATCAAAGAGCTTGGGTTCCGCGGGCTATCTTTGGGTAGATGCTATCTGTATCAACCAGAATGACAATGAAGAAAGAAATGCGCAGGTGGCGATGATGAGTTCTATTTACAAGAAAGCTTATGGTGTTATAGCCTGGTTAGGCCCGGAAGAGGATCGCAGCACCGAGGTTATCGAAATCATAAAGGTGCTCGCGGAAGAGATTGAAACCAATGGGAATGATGTTGAGATACTCTCCAAACTGGCTCCACGTCCACTTCTAAGGAAGCTGGACATACAAACTTCAGATACGTCGCTCTTGGATGTAGTCTTACCTCGAATGAACGATTTTATCCGCTTGCTTTCAGACCGACCGTTCTGGACACGAGCTTGGATTCTTCAAGAATTGGTTTTGGCCCAAAAATCGATGTTCTTATGTGGTAGGACGATCTTCCATTACCACAACATCAAAGACATCGCTACATGGGCGAGCTCACTTCGATCTCAAGCAAAACCAATTGTCTTAAGTCCGGTAGACTGGCTCACGTTTCAAATTGGCCTCGATGCAAGCTTCCACATGCCAATGAGAGCCTATCATCTGATATTAAAAAACAACGATATTCTGCGCTCAGCTGGCCCGCACGCTGCAGCTTGGGAGGTCTTCTGCTTCACGTTCCCACTCCAGGCTACCGACCCTCGCGACAAGGTCTATAGTGTCGCTGGACTTACACACATCGGTATTAAACCAGACTACTCAAAGTCTCCACAGATAGTGTACCATGACCTTGCTGCCATTTTACTCGATAAAGTGGGACTTGAGGATTGGCTCAAGTGGGCAGGATTGGGGACTGGGAAAAAACTAGCTGGACTTTCGACATGGGTTATAGATTGGGATGCCCTCAGTAAAGGAGGGGGCTGGACCGAAATGCCAAATAGGGACTTCTATACTGCCGACAAGAGTCTCTTCAATGGGCCTAACACTCCCAGGATCCATCAACAAATACTGACCACCTTGGGGGCTCTCTGCGACAGAATCGAATTTATTGCGCCATTTTCCCATGACGACGCCGCTATGGTTAACGCTAAAGAAGCGCTGCTTTTCGACTTGACAGGTGGCTTAAACAAAGCAGAAGTGCTTTCTACTCTGGTCCCTCCCGGAATTCCCAGAGGCCAAGCCAGTCTGAGGTTGTTGGTTAAAGACATGGCTGTCTCGGAAAGTCTCCGCTACACCATAACCTCTGAATTCCTCACTCAAGTACTGGTCTTCTTAGGGCTTCATCAAATGGTTGATGATCAAGGATTGGCGTACAAATTTCGAAGAGATCCGGAGGGCTCTAAAAAAATCTTCCTCGGCGATAATTTGCCCTCTAGCACACTTGAAATCGTTCGCATAGGGCAGGAAACAACTTATAATCCCGCAAAGCACGCGGAACTGGCGAGAAAGTTTGCTGAGCACTACCCGGAAGCGCGCCATTTCTATACCAGAACCGGGCATCTAGGGTATGGTCCACAGGGAATACAGCCAGACGATCTTATTTGCGTTCTCCCCAACTGTCGGGTCCCTGTAATTCTTCGCCAAGTTGGTAACTACTATCACTTTGTCAGCACTTGCTTTGTTCTGGGTTTGATGGATGGAGAAGCCGCACAGATGGTAGAGCGAGGAGAGGCAACGATTCAGAACTTCAATATTCATTGATTCTGCAAATGAGATTGAACTTTTTTGTAGCTATAAGTCAGTATCTTACGAAAACTGAGTACCCATAGACTTAGGATTAATTTTCCCTTTTGCTGGTTCCGTTTTAGTCTGCAGACGTGAGCAACTGCTACTTTAACCTGAGCTGAGGGTGAGCATGCCTGAGCAAGCTTGAGCGAGACTGAGCAGAGCCTGAGCAGCTGAGCACGCTGCTCGTAGCCAAGGCTTCAATAAAACATGTAGAGCATTGGGACGGATCCCGTACTTTGTCCTTTGGCGGATTTGAGAGCTTCATTTGCACAGAGGTTAAGAACCGCGTTGGAACCTCTTGAGAGCTCTCGTAAGTAGGGTTATTATACAATTGTGGAATTTCTATAAATTGTCACCCAAATCTACCCAGTTCTCTCCATCTGCGCCTCCTTTAGCTCTTACTTTGCTCATCTCGCTATGGCCGTCCTCGTGGACCAAGTCCGTTACAATGGTCTCCGCACTCTTAAGGAGGCGAACACATACAATGAAATGAATTTTGAGAATAACTAATGTTTCCCAATTCTGCCAGACAATCGAGTAGAGACTCGAAGACACTGACGTGCTTTGCTTCTAGTAGTAAGCCCTAGCTTTTAGTATTGGAATTGGATGCTAACATTTTGAAAGACTTAGGCATTACGCTATGCCCGTATGACCGCAATTGCTGGGACATTGGCGGTTGGATGGGATATTTTAGAGATAAGGAGAACAAGCCACAAACAATTAGAAGCTTATGCAGGTTCTTTTTCGTTTTCGTGGTGGTGTGAAATCCATAACCAAGCCCACCCTTCGCTATTAATCTTCTGTCCACTCCAGATCATATGTCTAGTTCACTATGCTCAACCACTATCCTCTGGTGCTGTGATATCTGGAGTCGTGGCTAACCAACCACAATAGCCAGATTTTTGATTTTATCCTCCGAAGTAGTTCCTCTAAAAGGGTAGTTGTATAAATTCCCTTTACTATTTCTTTCGCACTTATCCGGCACATTTTCTAATGGACATGAACAGCCCTCATATTCATGGGTCCTGATTATATATATGTCAGTCTTACTACGCGGGCTTCCTATCATAAGCTGTGGACGAATACTAAAATTTCTCTAAAACAAAAAAGATTTAGCATAAGAGATGTGCAACCTTAGACTTCAAAAACCGGTGCTGGCTAGTCTAAATTAACTACTAGCAATTGGTGAGATGAGAAGTAGAAATCTCTTTACTGTAGTGATAATCAAGTATCTCAAACAGGGTTTTGTTTTTTTGTTTATTTCCTAGTCATAAGCGGCGATAGTCATTGTTAATGCTTTAAACACCTTAATTATTCTGTGGCACCACCGCATTGAGATATCTATACTTGAGCTTCTAGAGGGTCTTCTTGCCTGAACTCGAGCACCCTTCTTAATTAGAGAAAGATATGCTCAAGGGATCCCTCCGCCAGATTCTTTCGCCAACTTTCTTCCATTTGTGTTCCACGGCATAGATTTCCACAGACACCACATGTTTCCACTCCATGAAATTTCTCCACTCCTCTTGAAGGCTAACCCTAACGAATACATCTCGGACATTTTTATGAGGCATGAACCCCGTGGATTGAGTTCTTCTACCCACAGACTTTGCAACGCAGAAATGTTCTTCCCGATGCTCAATCCAGTACCGGTGATTGATATTCTCGCTGCTGTCTAACAAGAACGACTTCTCAGGTCCTTGTTGTGTCAAAGCCGTTATCAACTGGCTTCTTGTCATACAATATCGAGCTAACCCTGCTTTCCTTTTTATCAAAGAATGGAAATCATCATCCGCTTTCTTCTCATCCAGAATATGGATGAACTTTGTCCAAGAATTGCCTTTCGACTTACCTTCATATTGAGTAGCGCTTCTACCGAGGAGGACCGCGAATCTTGGCTGTCTCGAATGTAATTCAACGACTCTTACCACCCTAATCCCCTCCATACCTTCTCCCGCGCTGCCGTATCTTTTACATCCCTCACTATACATATCCTTCTCTATTCTTGTCTTGTTTATTTCCGTTAACTCAGAGATCTCTGGGCTCTTGAATTTCTGTTTGAAGAATAATATAGTGTGTGGTCCTTCCTTTATCTCTAACAGCTTGGTTTCTCCAGTTTCTGCTGAGTATCGAGCGTGTGGGAGACAGTAAACCTCTTCAAGGATGTAATTCAGGTTTTCCCCAAGGCGCGGAATTCCTGAGATGTCAAAATGTTTGACCGCCGCTCGTGGCTGTTTGGGGAGTGGCATTTGTGGTGTTATATGAAGACGTTCAGTCCGCCACTCCGCAGTCTTGGGTACCAAATCGTCGTCCGAGCTGTGCCCGGAGATAGGAATCAGAGCTAAGTCGCCACAGCGGGCAACGCGACCGTTCCCCCACCGCTTGAGAGGAATGCACAGATAGCAGTCATGAACATCTTCCATGGTAAAAGGCATCGCGGCAACTAGATGTAGGCTGCTTTCCCACACGGGTAGCGTAATCTCTATGCCACCCTTCGTTGCCATTGCTTCAATCGGTTTCTTCCAAACTTCCAACAATTTGATCTGCTGCCCTAGTGCGAACGCCGCAGGCGAGTTAGCAAATATGCCATCCAATTTTGATGCGTCTCCAAAGTCTTGAGTTGTAGAAAAATTGTGTCCGGTCCGGATGTCTGCTGGCAGGCCCCAAGCGAAAAGTGAGGGGTCTTCAGAAACTCTGAAGATCTCTTCTTGGAGCCGGATAAATGACTTTTCGCCTTCTCCGTACAGAAGCGGCATGTTAATATCAAAGATTCCCATGAGGCAGTACGCCAAATCCTCGACACGGGTCGTCTGTCGGCCGGCTGCCCAAGACATTCGTCCTGCAATGTTGATATGGTGGAAGGCACCCGTCGCAAGTACTTGTGTATCGATATTGGTGATCTTGGAAACCCTATCTGATATTTCAAGCTTTGAACCAAGTAAGGTCCATGTCGAAGAATAGAACAACACTTCTTTTGGTGCAACGAGTTCTTGCAACGTCCACCCTCGAGTAAACCACCTGCTTTTCTCCAGCTCGGACAGATCAGTTACGTCAGAAAGATAAGCGTAACATATTGCTGCGTTTCGATAGAATCGGAACATGGAATTTATGGCTTCTGATAACTCTGCAGAGCTAGTTTTATCGATACAACAGCTATATACCGTTATATTAGCCTCTTCACAATGAACTTTCCAGAACGAAGGACTCACGTATCAATCCAAGCCCACTCTAATCCATCTTTCAGAGCCTGTTCACAACAATTATTAATCTTCATATATCCAGTTCGTGATTTGCCTTCGGGGTCGTCTATATTTTGGAGAGAGCACTCTTGATCGCCCCACGTATGGGACAGTATGGCGAAGGCTGGTGTCAGTTGGTATCACGTGTGTGGCTTCCACTTGCTCTCCTACTTGAGACTAGCTCCGATCGACAGCATATAAGGCATCTCTTTGGTCGACCACTCTTAGTTCTTTAGACATCAGAATCAGTATTATTATTACCCTCAAATCTGACTTATCCTATGATTTACGTGACTTCGGGACGCAACCGACAGTTATAAGCCCGGCCTAGTATATAGCTTCTACTACAAACTACGAACCGCACCGATTCCACGATTAGGAAGTCTTAAAACCCCTTTATATCGACTACGAATTTGTCTTCGTGCGAAAAGCACTCGATTATATAATATCCGCTATATAATAAACTATTAGTTAATCTATAAACCAAAGCCGTAGATCCTAGGAAACTAGTACTATAGCTAAATCGATTTCGCACGTAAAACTAACCTTTTTATCTAAAACTAAACGATCTAAAAGATGTCTACCGTCGTTATACAAATACTAGTCGTTCTAGACGAAGACTTGGATTATATTCCATAGCTCGAGGTTATCCAAACCGTAGCTAACAAGTTCTAGCTTTAGGACTACGTTAATCCCAAGATCTAATTAGGGGAGCTAAAGGTTCTTAAGATACTAGTCGAACTAATACCAAAATCACTTAGAATACTAGTAATACTAGCTACCGAAGGAGAATAAGCTCTAATAGCTGAAATATCGTACTTAGACTTAATAGTAGCTAAGTAAACGTAACTCTAGCTTAAATAGAACATCTACCTTCACGACTTACGAATATACGATAAAAAGATAGAAGTAATAGGCGATCTTCAGGCCCGTATCTAGTCCACGATCTCACGCTGAAATTTCTAGTATATAAGGAACTATAAATTAGTAGCTGAAATACTTTAGAGCCTACACGTACGATTTGCCCCTTCTAATTAAGTAAGACGTAATAAAGTTACTAAGGCCTAGCATCTGGCTATTTAGTATCTAAAGAGGGGAACTACTATTACCAAGTGGCTTTATAATTTGGAATCAGCTTATGACGAAGTAGTCAACTTCGACTTACTAGAAGTTAAGGGGCTCTACCTATATTTCGCCCTTACCTCGGTATTACTTGAAATCGACTCTAGCTTCGCGAACGATTAGGACTGAAAACTGCTTAAGATTAATGAAAAGGATCTAAATAAGCTAGATTTTAGGGAGATAGTTAAGGAGCTCAGGGATCTTAGGAGACTAAGGGAGTCACGAATATTACCTACTCCACGCCATAGCGCATTTCAAGTAACCTTCTAAGGGAGGGATTCCAAGGGAATACCTACTTAATATCCGTGCCTTTACGGGATAAATTATAAACTATCGACTTACTACTATATTATCCCTAAAAGGCGTCTAAGTAGGTAGAAGCCTAATTATATTATCTAATAGAAAGTCGACGATACTATCTTAAAGCTTAGTCTAAAATTATATAAGTTTTAGAAGATATGAAGGTTTTAGGAAGAAGTAAAGACAACTATAAGACTAAATCCTATAATAACTCCTTCCCACTAATTAGGAAGCACGAATACTAATTCTAGTATAGTAAAGCAGAACGGCAGATTAGGTGGTCTATCTAGCTTTATAGTACATAGAACCTTAGTTCGACTAATCAAGTTAGGTACCTTTAGTATTCTAGGAGAGGCTTACGCTTCTAACTACTCTCTTTAGAATAGTATTATTCTAGACTCTAGATCCACTTATAATATTAGGAACTAAAGAGATTACTTTAACGGTCTTTGGCTACCCTAAAACCACGAGGATAATTTTATCTATATAAGGGACGTACTAGTACCTATAGAGGCTTATGGAATATTTAGTCTTACTATCTAAATAGATAGTTTTCTAAACGACTAGGTTATAACATTTAGTAATACCCCCTTTATACTAACTTTCTATACTTTAGTAATCTTACTAAAGTTTCTAAACCGTCACGGGATATACTAGGATAACTAGTTAAATATACTCGTCTATAGGGACGAATGTGAATACTAGGCTAATATACTAATTCTATTTGACTAGTAGGTTCTAAAATATTAAGAGGTAACGAAGTTAGAAGGCTAACTTACAAAACTTTATATAAGCTTCAAAGCTCACTCTACATATAAGCTAAGACCATAAAATATAGCTACGTTTAATTAGTAGCACGAGATAATAGGCTACTTATATCCTAAAGCCCTTTAGCATCTCAAAAGTTAGTACTAAGGAGTAGCATTTTCTTTAAATACTCTATTAGAACTGAAGTATAAGGAGTACTATCTAAACGATACTAAAAGAGTACTATATAGGCACTCTATGTTACGTTATCCAATTCCATTTTAGCGTCTATATTAGGATCTAATCTTAATACCTAATAGCTTAGAAGGCGAGAACTACGTGCTTTATTTTATATGCCCGACCTCTCATATATACTTTATATACCACCTTTTAGGCACTAGTAAAGCTCATATTTTACCCTACTTTAAACACGTAACCAAATACGTCGAACGGCGTTATAGTCTCAAAGTATGTATTCTATATAGAGACGGCGAAATAGCTATTAGAATAGGTAATAGCTTTACTAGCTAGATTATTTAAAAGGGCTTCTTAATAGAGTCGTCCGCACCTAATACATAAGCCTAAAATAGTAATATAGAGAGATCTAGGGGGGTCCTAATTAGTAGGGCACGAAATATGCGTAATTCCGTAAATTTACCTAAAAAGCTCTAGCTAGAAGTATACTCCTGCGCTGCCTACTTACTAAATAGATCTCCTATAAGATTACTAAAATAGCTCACGCTAATCGGTTTTATAGAATAGTATCTTAGTAATCTAGTACTAAAACTATCTCTAAACCATCTAGTGCCATATAGATATCGAGCCTACGTATATATTAAAAAGTAGCCGAAACTCGAGGCACAACTAAACCACTAAGCCTATATTAGATATTTAGTCGGATACGATTCCACTAATATCTTCCGAATATAATACCCTAAAGCAAATACTATTATTTTAATAAGAGACGTTATTTTTAATATGACTAAAAGGTATAGTCCTACTAAGAACTAATTAGAGGCTACGTCAGAAATCGTCTAGACGCTTTATTTACTATCTTTAGAAGTTAATGATATAGTCGACGAATAGGAGACTCCTATACTATTACTCACGTACAAAACTACGATTAAGAAGTATAAAGACACCATTATCGTCGAAGATTAAGATAATAATCAACTAGTAGCTCATATACTTCCAACTCTAAGAGATAGCCTAGAACTAAGTCAAGCAGTAACTATTTTACCTATAACTAGGCTCTAACTAACAGAAGAAAGTTCTTCCACTCTAACCGAGCTAGAAAGTACAGATATACTCGACCGAATCGATATAGTTAAGGAACTGACATCACGTGAACTAGCCTCGATATTAATATTAATACTAACACTTCCAAATATTAGACGTCTTATAAACCCATTTACTTATCCTAATCAGGAATTAAAGATGGGTATAATAAAGGGTACCTCGACGTCTAATATTATCTAAGGAAAGCGGACTCATAAGCCGGCGACTTTCATATTTAAGAGGCTATTCTAGGAGCCTATAAACTAGTAGTTTACTTATTACTACTCCTCATTCCTAGCTAGTATAACCTTCGCAATTCTAAAAATATATATTAAAGACCTCCTACCACCTCCTAAAAAGTAAAGAGAACTCGATATATACCTATATAGTACCCTCTTTAAGTAAGATCAAAAGTTAGAATACGCGACTCTATAGGATAAAGGCATATTTAAGTCAATACTAATTAAAGGACTAACCATATTCGTTCTACTACTTATATAGGTCTATACATATAAAACTAATGAAGATAAATACCTTACGAGATATAAATCGAGGTTAATAGTACGTAGGGATCTATAAAAAGCGTCTTTATAAGACACGTACGCGGCCACTTTAGCTATATGAGTTTTTCGTGTACTAATAGTAATTACGGCGTATTTTAACCTAGATATTTATTAGTTTAATATAGTAAACGCGTTCTATAACGCCTTTCTTAATAAACTAGTTTATATTCAATATCCTAATAGTTTCTAAGTCGAAGGCTATTACCTTTAACTAATCCGTGCCTTATATAGTCTCCCTAAGTCCCTATTATTATAGTATAACCTCATATATAAATATTTTAATAAACTCGGCCTAAAACTAGTACCTAACTACCCTTATTTATATACTAATAGTAAGTTAGTTATCTTCTTCTATATTAACGATTTTATAGTCTTATATCACCCTAATAACTAGTTAGTCTACTAGGAATTCTATACTAAATTCCTAAAGGCCTTTAAGATATGAGAGATAGGGGAACTAAAGTAGTTCCTTAGAATTCGAGTCGTATAAGACTGAAAAGTATGAAAACTCTAGTTATATTAAGACTTATATATTACTAAAATTAATAAATAGTTCTAATATACTAGTTTAACTATTCATTCACCGAAAACCCTAATAGTGATTCCACTACTATTACCATATACTAGAATAGCCACTAATAATAAACTCTAGCTATACTCTCAAGTTATTAGTTCCTTAACTTACCTGGCGTCCATTATTAGGCTAGATATTACTTTTTACACTAAATACTTAGCCTAAAACCTCAAAAATCTAGGGCTTAAGTACCTTAAGGCCGCTTACTAATATATTAACTATCTAGAAGATACTAAGTTCTTAGCCCTCGAGTATAGTAGGGATATTATATTAAAACTAGTCTTCTTAGCTTTAATTAATAAATATTAAAAGAGTCACGATTAAGACTCACTACTAGTATTTATAGCTATAAGTAATACTACTTTCGTAGATAACGAACTTACTAGGAAGAGCTTAGAAGAATACGCACTTAAGCTCTTTAATAGTCTCTTTAACTAGGTTAGCCGTCTTTAGTTAATAGTCATAATATCGACTATAGAAGCTGAACTATTAGTAATCGCTTACCTAATCTCCTAGATACTTTAGTAGGCACGATTTTTCGATAATATTAATCTTAATATCGATTAGTCACTTATAGCCTACTATAATAACCTCTAGACTATAGGCCTACTCCTAAAAGACTTACTAAAACTAGTGACTAAGCTCAAGCACGTGAATATCCAATAGTACTAGTTACGCCAGGAAACTATAAAAGGAAACGTCTAAATCGAATAGCAATTTATAACTAAAATAGTAGCGAATAGACTAATAAAACCACTTATTATCTAACGTTATAATATCTTCGTTAAAATAATTAATATAGTCGATATTAGCTCTCACGTTAACCGGCTAACTACGCCTAAACTAGGGGGTCAGAATAAGAGTAATAAAGACGACGAAGAGGAAAGAGAGGTATAAATAAGCTAAGAGCTCTCACGTAGTTTTAGAGCCGGCTCTAAAGTAATAGAGCCGTCTCTAAAAGGCAGGAGCCGTCACGTGAATAAGCCACTATTTTTAGCCACTATCTTTTACCACTATTTTTTCCTATATATATACGACTATCTCGACTATCTTTCTCCTTTATCCTTTTTAAAAAGAGTTAACGCTACCCTATAGGGACCGAGCCCGGCCAGCGACTAGCCTAGACGGTTTTCCTTCTAATTATCTATAATAATTTATCTTATTCCTAAAACCTAATTTCATCCCCTATATAGGCCGGAGGTACTCCAAAATATATCGACGAAACCTTAATAATAAAGATATAAATAATAAAGGAGTATATATTAAAAATACCCCTAATTAGACGACGATTTTATAATAGAGAGAACTATATTCCTAGGACACGTGATCTACGAATAGGTATATATACTCTCCCTTCTACTAGTTTTATAACCTATAAAGCTTTTTACGGAATAATCTCCAGACTAAATAGTCGGCAGTGACCATATAGAACTTCTATTCTTTTAATCATTTTTCCTACTATTTTTATAAACTAAACCGGAACGATAAATAGTACTTCTATATCCCTATGAATATTAAAAAGCCCGTGAACTTAGGCTAATCGAAGCTTAATAATAATATTAGATTTGATAAAAATAGGCTCGATTTTAATTCTAGGCAGGCAGATGGGCTGAAACCTTAAAGGAAAAAGGGGCGTTATTAATAGAGAAGTTGCTGTCACGTGAACCGAGTTCTTATTATTTCCTTAAAGATATACTCTATATTTATTTAGATTTTATCCATTATCTAAGGGTATTTAATAGAATAGATATAGGATAAGAGCCACTAAATATTATAGCTTAAAAGGAAGACCAGGCGTTGTGATTCTCACTAAAGCCTAGGGGGGGTCTGTTAGTTGGTATCACGTGTGTGGCTTCTACTTGCTCTCCTACTTGAGACTAGCTCTAATTGATAGCATATAAGGCATCTCTTTGGTCGACCACTCTTAGTTCTTTAGACATCAGAATCAGTATTATCATTACCCTCAAATCTGACTTATCCTATGATTTACGTGACTTCGGGACGCAACCGACAGCTGGAGCCTTTTCGACGTCCGGAAAGTCATAAATTCGAATGGTATCGGCCTTGATCAAGCGCATTGTGATCCTTTTACTGGCCGAAGTTCACCAAGTGCTCTTCTCTGCAGAAATATCTTAGTGGAGCAGTTCGGAAAGTAAGTTTAGAGGCAAGGCTTCAGTGTTGCACACATCAGTGGATCACCCTGTCAGGCTGAGGCCAAGCTCGTTGGAGCTGCAATGGGCTGCAGCTTAAGGAGGTAGAAGAGAGACTAAAGCCTTGGCAAGCTGTGAAGTCGAGAATCAAGAGTGCAGGGCATACTTTGGTTGGTTTCGTTGAGATAGCACCGGCGCGGCTCGGGAAAAATTCAGGTAGCAATCTTATCGAGAATCACGTGATTTGCCGGAACTTCCCGTCATCTTGAAACGACGGAAACTTCTGCCGAGCAAGGGGTCGCAAGAATTTATGGCCACCCCTTGGTTCTGCCATCGCTAGAAAAGGAGATTTGTGGGCCAAAATTCAACCGATGTGTCCATCCCACGCCTGTGGCTGCGCTGGGGATCAATCGTGCCAATGAAAGCAAGATTGCAACTGATTAGCGTGCTCTGGTGCTCATTTCATTGACTTGAGACACATTACACAATGGCTGAGTCGAGAACAAAATGTTGTGACCAAGTCTTTGGAGTTCAGCTCCTTCAGCCACCGTTGTGAATTGCATTTCAGGGGAGGTTGCAAGGCGGACTTCTCGCATTTTCATCGTCATGCTTTGCGTTGATGACCTCGGACTCTTGGAAATTCATTGCTTTCCAATTTCTGGTATTCTTATCTGAATGAGCTCTCTGCTTTTGCCATCTCGTAATTGGGCTTTTCAGACAATGAACCATAGCCGCGCCGTCCATCACGACTTCAACGGGCGGATACTCGTACTTAACAGGAGAGGAAATACAATTATGCCCCTTTGCCGTAATAGGCCACGCAAAGAGAGAGAGCATATCTTGTATAATCCCTATTCATATATTCTCTACTAAATGTGTGATGATGTTTTTAGATAAAATTATAGCAGTTGGTAGTTTCAGTGTATCGCGCCCGATGTGTAAAGCTCGTGAGCTCTAACCCTCCCGGCTGCGGAAAACGTATAATCTTATGCTATGATATCTTCCGAAGAAGCTTCTGGATCGACTCCAGCGGCCCTTATATCTGAATTCTTAGTAGCTAGGTAGGTGGTGGAGGATGGAGACGATGAGGCAGGTTGTGAATGTAGGGAGGAATGAAAAGCTCAAGAGCCATTGGGATCTGTGTCGCTTCTTAGTTGAGAGGAGAGGCAAAGTTGTAGTGAAGCCTAAACCTCAGAGATTGTGAGAGTGACTGAGTTCAGCAGAGATGAAAAGTTAATCTCCTGGGGCCAATTACATTTGTTGCCAAGAGTGTGGCTGGTACTGTGGCACGCTGTTTCCCGCTACGAGTTCGAACATGAAATGCGTTGGCGATGCGGGGCAGTCACAAGGCAACAGGATTGCTATCCACAACACCTTGTGCTAGATGCTTCACAGTTGCTATAATAAATTCTTTTCATAAAAAATCACGTGCTCAGGCTATGATGGCCTAGAATATGTGGCTTGCGAGCCGAGCATGAAGGAAAGAGGGGAGCTCCTTTAAGTAGATTCTGGGCTCGAGGGCTACTCGGTCAGTTGATTTCTGCCTCCGCTATGAGCTGAGGTGCGAATGCCAAGTTCGAGAAGGGTAGCACTGCCTTCGAGAGAGTGTCTCGGAAATCCAGCCCCCGACACTGCCCCTACACAGCCCTTCTACACCGCCCCGAGGAGGCGCGAGGAGGCTTGAACTGGCCGAGACATATAGCGATGTTCTCACGATCCGCAACTATGCAACAAAGATGTCATCTTTATTCTATCACAAACAGACAAATTGCTTGCCACAGGGGTTCGTCCTGCATTTCTCCCTTGCCTGCGCGAAACAACTCTCGTGGACCCCTACCGGTAAGAACTTCGGAAACGAGCTATGGACGACTTTGAACGGGCCCGCGAAGAGTTCCTCACTGAACTGTCCGCAGCAGAAAGAGCGCAGTTCAGCAAGATCAAAAGCCGGGAGGATTTTTTGGATGGAATCAGGGAGTTTGAACAATTTGCGAACAATAAGAAGAAGTGGTCGAGGGTATTTAAGGGCATTGAAAAATGCAGCGAAAAATTGCAGCCGTACTTTGAGGTTTTAAGCATTTTCGTGTCATCTCATTCAGAATTTGCTGCGATCGCGTGGGGTGCATTCCGGCTTGTTTTACAGGTGACGTCAATCCAATAACCCAATTTAAAGCTAATCAGAACCCAGTTATCTTGCAACTTTATCACTTTCTTCGAAAAACTAGGCGACTTATTACTCACATTGTCCACGAGAATTCCTGCGTACGATAGCCTAATCAAGATTATGAGAGACGAGAAGGGACACCTAAGGCCAGGAATTAATGATTTGGATTCCGCGAAGTTTCAAAAATCGCTTTGTGCCTTCTACGTGGATGTGTTTGAGATATTTAGAGGCATTGCTCGTGTATTCTCCCAGAAGAGTGGTAGTAAGTTCTTCAATGCCAAATCACATGGTGTACCCGGCCTGATTCTATCAGAACTGAAAAGAACTCCTGTTGTCATCACTCAGTTGCTCTGGCAGCCCTTTGATGTACGCTTTGCAAATTTGTTAGGACGCCTTGACATGCATCGAGAAATTCTTAATCTACAGATGGATGTTATGCACTTCAATATTTCTGGCACAATGGCTTCTAGCCAAACAGCAGAGCGAGCTGAAAACAATAATTTTCAGTCTAAGCTGATAGAATATAACGAGCTTGTCTGTAAAATGAAGGAAGAGTTCAGTCAAACACAAAAGCGCAAGTTCAAAATCCAGTTCTCTCGGATTCAACTAACATTCTCTAGAGTTACTTCTTGAAAGAATAAAAGCTTGGTTAATGCCACCATCATTTGCTGAAGCTTTCGAAAGGTCTTCTAAGTTACGTCAAGATGGCACCGCAGACTGGATATTCGAAACTGGATTGTACAAAGAATGGGTTCCCGAAGATGCTATCGAAAATGCATACGCTGCCTCATCCTTGAAAAGGTTTCTTTGGGTTCGAGGTACTTTCTTCTGTTCCTTGATAAACAACAGTTATAAACTGTGCTAATAGTTCAAAGGAAACCCTGGGAGAGGGAAGAGTGTCTTAGCTGCCGCTGTAATCCAGGAGTTAATGGCAAGCGACGAATTCTCTCATGAGGGTCCTCTACCCCTAGTGTCTTACTTTTTCTTCGAAAAAAATTCCCAAGGAGGATTCCTCGCTCCTCGAGACCACGCATATCGATCAATATTGTCTCAACTCTTACACCGATTTCAGAATGACAAAGACATCCTAGAGGTCATCTCGTATGCTCTGGCGAACGGCAAAGACGGGCAGGTCAGAGCAACGCCTGATGAGCTTCTGGAACTCATGAGATCGCTGGCAACCCGTATCGGCTCATGGTATATTGTCATTGACGCTATTGATGAATGCCAAGATCCAGATCAACTGTTGCTAGATTTGGAAGGAGCTTTAGGAGACCGATCCGCCAAGGTCCTACTATTTAGTCGCCCAAACGTGCGATATTTACTCAACAAGATGAAACTACCACAGATATTGACCATAACCCGCACTTCCGTCGAAGCAGACTTGAGACTCTATTTCGATGTCCATCTAAAGACCTTACAAGATCTTCGCATACTTCCTCGAAATGTTGATCGAGAAAAGCTGGTAGAACGACTTCTGATGGGAGCCGATGGCATGTTTCAATGGGCACGACTCATGATAACGCATCTCAAATCAGACGGTCTCTTGCAATGGGAAAAACTCGACATAATCAACAAGCTCGAGACCCCGGAAAATCTCGACGATATGTATAAACGAATTCTGGATCTGCTTACGAAAAAGCTGTCATCTGAACAGTCCCTGGCAAGACGCTTGTTTCTCTGGCTTACATTTGGGAAAACTACATTAAGCTCAAATCAATTGCAAGACATTCTAACACCTGTAAAGGAAAATGCCTCTGATCCTCTCAAAGCGATTGCTCCTCGGGAGAAAACAGACGAGTTCTCCAGTTTTGAGCATAATATCGTCATGGTTAGCGGGGGATTGGTCGAAAGTAGGCGTCTGGGAGATTCGAAAGCTACTAGGTACTGCTTCATACATGGCTCTGTCGCCGAATTCTTTATGTCCAGGTGCAATCACTTCGAGGCTACCTATGGAAGTAAACCAGGGACTCTGGGATATTTGCTACCCGCTACCTGCGAAGCAGAGGCAGAATTGGCTGTTTCATGTCTCGCCTACATGTTTCAGCGAGTTCCAGGGCAACCCCTCTCTGGAAATATGTTTGAGGCAGCCTCAAGCACGACCCTCAGAGAGCTCCTTCCCTTCCTGGAATATGCAGTACTTTACTGGCCTCATCATCTAGCAAGCACAAACGTACCACTGGAGGAAATGCACAAGTCTAAGATATACGAGGACAAATTGGACTTTTTCTATTACGATATCGAAATGCTTTTAGCCATCCTGAGCCGTTTCCTCCTGAACAAGCTGACACCAATGGTTTGGGTGGAGGCAAGCTACACTTTTGGGCGCACGAAAGCACAACATGGCAAGATCCACAGACTTCTTATACAATGGGCTACATGGGCGAACGAATTGGACCCTTCTCGCCTAAGTAAATCCAGTGTTGATGTCCCCCCTGCGATTGCTGCATTTTCGGGAGATTTGATAAAACTCCAGGAACTATGGGGAGATACTTTACTTGTTGGCCCTCACCAGATTTGGAATGACGTAACAGCATTCACCTCAAGCCCATTTTTCGTCCAAACATCCGCAGTTACCATCAAATCCTTGACAACACAGAGCTCCAATCGATCTGCGCTAAGCACTACACCTCTGAGTAAGATATCTCGTGATGATCCATCGTCGGATCTTTTGGCAGTTCTCACAGTCTGGCCTTCTAAGTAAGTCAGGGGGTAGTCCAGAATTTCCTTGGGTCGATTATGACACTGACTGCTCACAGGGCTTTTGAGCTGTGCTGGAGAAAATCTACAGCTCGCCGAAAACACCAGACCAAGGAGAATCAATACGATGGTTGGATTGCTCAATATGAAATCTGGAATATCGAAGAGGACGATCCCGTGGTCGTAGAGGATTTCAATATCCCTATTGACAAGAACGAAGTTGAACTGCAATATGAAAGGTTTCAAAAATACGTCAAGAGCTTCAGCAAGGTACCAAGTACTTCTACTGCTAAGAAAGACTTAGCACTTCACTTCCCGACCAGCATCGACAGCAATTTGAAGACGTTTACTATATTGAGAACAGTCTACAAACGAGATCAGACCACGGGACCAAGAACCCGCATTTTGGACTCCTCTGCCAGTCGTTGGCGTCCAATACTCATGCCGGTCATACACACGATCGATTCCACGCTTCTGAAAGGGTCATCAGAAAAGCAGCAAAAGGAAAAGAGCAAATACATTCATGATACCGAGTCTGGTGCACAAAGCTACGACACATTATTGAAGTTGCACAAAACACCAGCATTCAGAATGGTCACATCCCAGAACTATATTCTCTATCAGAGCATTGCGGGTCGTGAAGCATTATCCCCAGATGAAGATGGTGCAGCAACTATTGCTGTATTTATGCTCACGAATATCACAGGCGATGATGAGACCAAACTTCTTGGCTGTATCGAAGGCGGTCAAAAACAGGGATCGATGCATCATTGCGTCTTCCATCCAACATATCCATTACTTGCATTTTACCACCATTCACCAACTGGCATCTCGCAGATCATCCTTTGGTGTTTTGCGAGGGATTTTGCCTCCAGATCTAGCTTTATGCTTCTGAATCAGTCCGTGTTACAAAGCAAGGATGGATTTTCCACTTCAAGTGTCGCTACCATTTCAGGGCGGCCGAAATACATACAGTTCTCAGCATGTGGAACACAGATAATTTATCAACTCCACTCTTCATCAAACCCACACGCGAAACCCATTCGCGACTTACAAGTTTTCGCTATCGCTGAGCAACAGCAAGCAGAAATCGAGAAAACCAGTTACCAACCAACAACACCACATGCAAAAACAGAACCGACGTGCCAGGATTTGGAAAAGACCAATGTCTTACCACCATCAATGGAACTCAATCAGCCTGTCTTCCACGACGAGGGAGCCTGGACCAGGCTTGCCTTCACATCAAACCGGAGCGTTACACTTGTACATTGTACAGACAACGGGGTGGAAGAAGAGCAATCGTTGTTATCTCTGCCAGCATGGAACGACGTGAAGAGCGTATCCCCCAGCATTCGCATGCCCTCCAAAACAAGAGAGGACAAAGTGACTATTATATTGAATAAGACTGCACAGCCATTCTACACTATCGGTAACGGTGGAGAACATACGCCACCTGCGGTTGTGAGGAAGGATATAAGAGCTATTGCGAAGCCAAGGGTCAAAAATTCTGTTTTGGGAAAGACAGGGGAGGGATGGCAGGGCATTGGAGACTTTGAGGGGAGTGATGGAGATGAGGAGAGTTGTATGAGCAAGAGAGCGAGAATTGATAATGAGTAAGTACTGTGTTCAGGTATACGGCTGAGCTATCATGGTCACCACCGCTGCTTCATGTGTTCAACATACAACACATCTCAGGGGAATGAACAGCATCATGAGAATATTACGCGGCCCGGCTGTTGCTTTTCAGTGATATCGATTTTAGGCTAAGTGCGGGGTGCTATATATATAGGCTTACTCAGGTGAGCCGCTCAAGGTGCTCAAGGTGCTCAAGGTGCTCAGGGTGCTCAGGGTGCTCAGGCGAGTCGACTGAGCCGGGCGTGAGCCGAGGGGATTAGCGCCTGAGCAAGAGCAGCAAGCTTACTAACCCCATACAGTAATCAAGAAAGGGAAAATTGATTCATGATACCGGAGGATTCTGGATGATTAGGAAACAGGATTTGGAGAATGCGTACCGAGTAACACTAACGGTTTCTTTTACACCATGTTCATCGTGGAAACTATCACCAAGCTTAGACAAGGCAATAAAATCGTGCCAGCGGCCGAGTTTATCCTGCCAATTTCGAGTGATTAATCGAGTATGTTCATCAAACCCAGTACATGGCTCTCCTCTAAGTAAGAAGAATCGATCTTCAAATCATACTCCAGACCCAGTACTCCACCTCTATCAAGAACTAGCTGCTTTGACACTTTCATCTTCCCGTGCTTACAGGGACGAACACGGTGATAAGTATCAAAACCATGTAGCCGTGTCAATCTTCTCTGAGCACTACTCTATAGCTTCCGACTTTGAGCTGGCGCTTCTTAAAGATTACACTGGTTTATCTCCCGAAGTTGATATGCAGGGAACATTAGCATTAAGCGTGATGTGAGTATAAAAGTTCAATACCCTTCGAAAGGGGTAAAATGTAAATATTCGCTTACTTAGCCGAGGTTTACATTAGAAGCCCAGGGGGTCAAGGCCTCGATGATCACGCGTCTTCTGTAATTCTTACCCGATAAAGTAACTACACAGACAGATTTGGTGCTTGTAGGCATTCTGCTGGGCCACTGGATGGCAGCATGAAAATGGCAGCGGAGACAAATTATGATGAACACTTAGTAAGTCTGCTCAGAACTTGTTCATCGTCCAAAGTTATTGAAGCAAGTCACGTAGTGATAACAATCTTGAACCATTCAAATGTGAGGCTGTACTCGTGTTTTATAAAGCTAAAATACATTTATCAATTGCTAGAATGACTTCTCATAATTCTGCTGCAGAACAGAATACACATCTCCCTTCTTTCCATCTTTGTCCCAAACCAGCCCCAATCTATTCTTCTCTAACTCTGCAATTTCAGAAAAATATGTTATGCCTTAATTGTATGTCTCTTCCTCACTTCGTGACTCCTGGGGGAAGGGGTATCGGGTTGAGGGCCTCTCTCTCATCCAGCCGATCGATTCCTGGGGGCAGAGGTTGAGGGTTGAGGGCCTCTCTCTCGTCAAGTCTGTCAATTCCAGGGGGGAGAGGTTGAGGGTTGAGTGCCTCTCTCTCATCAAGTCTGTCGATTCCGGGAGGTAGGGGTTGTGGGTTGAGTGCCTCTCGTGCCTTGACCTGGCTCACTCTAGTGATTCCCGGAGGAAGAGGTTGTGGATTCAGAGCCTCTCTCTCATCAAGTCTGTCGATTCCTGGAGGAAGCGGTTGGGGATTGAGTGCCTCTCTCTCGTCAAGTCGATCGATTCCAGGTGGAAGAGGTTGTGGGTTGAGAGGAAGTGCACTAATCAACGTTAGTCCAGGTCCCAAAAAGGCCTTTATTACTGGTAAGGTGTACTTACCTGATGATAGGGAGGAGGCAGAGAAGGGAAACAGCAAGGAGTTTCATTTCGAATGATTTCTGGGGTTTGCCGAGGATAAAAAAATCTTTTTAGACGTGAATTTTTGGTGATGATTCAAGGCGAAAAGTGAATGGTGATATGGAGCAGAGACATAGAACATGCTAGAGGAGCAACACCGGATTTAAATAATCAGGATTCCAGAGCACATCATTTACTACTTGGCTCATGGTGTACACAGCCTCTTGGTGATGCTGTACCTATTTTTGGTGCGTAACAACACACTGGACGCCATCCCACGTGGTTGGAATCTGATGCTTCCATCTAGCCAGCCACGTGTGGCAGTGATGTGAAACCGAGCCACTGGGCTGAATTCGCGAACCACAATGAGCCTCCACGATCGTTCCCCACAAATAAACGAAACAAGAAGGATCTTATCGCCGATGACTTGCCTCCGAAGCCCTGCAGTGACCAACGGTGGGGCAGAAGGCGTGATGATGACGGATGATTCGGAAGAGACAGGTGTGACTCGAGGAGACTGTGCCCAGCTAGCTGATGCCGAAGGCCCGGAGAGAGGACAGAGGCCTGCAACAGAGCGCCAGAAGCAAATATGATGTGTATGAAATGCTATCAGGAGTGCTTCTATTCTTGGAAATGATCACCATCATCAGGTCTCCGGTACGGGGGTGACTTTGCTCTCGTTTGCGCGTGGACCGCCTGGTGGTTGACAGGAGCAAGATGAAGATAAGAGGCACTGACAAAGTCGTAGGTCACTCAGCGTGCCTCGCCTCCCTCCGTGTTTTCATGCAATTCGATTAAAACAATAGTGGCTATGTATGGGTTCTCCCTACGCTGTGTTAGAGCGTTGCTAAAGTTTCAAATTAAATTCAACCCCATTCGTGCATATCATCTTCGGCTTCGTTTCAATTGTGACGCACTTCCTCTTCAGTAGGTATGTCTTTTCAATGCTTACCGAGAATGCTGTGCTCTGTTCCAAGCAATGCAGAAATGGATTTGAAACGGCTTTCAACAAGTGTTGAAATGAGGTGGAGAAACTTTGGGTTTGAATTGAGTATTGTCAATGATGAGAGATGATGGTTGGACCAACCCTAAACCAACCTGAGCTGAAGCATGGCCAAGCCTCAGCAAAAGCGGCACTACTCACGTGCAGTAGAAAATAGGGGAATTGAAACATTCCCATAGCATAACACGTGCTATTCACCATTTTCGTGAGTATTAACATGTAGTGATGTTTATTGTTGCCTCAGAGCTAGTCGTTGGAAAATTCAGGCATAACATGTAGCCATTCACAACCGCCGCATGCGCTTGGATTTCACCGATTTCTATATAACGTTCCAATTTTCCTCTCTTCCCCCTCCGGAACTTACCATCATTTCATATTTTTCTTCGAATTTCTTAGCTACCTGACTACTAACCCAACATCCAATATCAAAGGCTCTCATACAGAATGTCTTCTAATAGAGGAACAACAACCTCTCGGGCGAAATCGCGCCTCTCCAAAGCAGATCAAGATGCGGAGGAGGCTCGCCTTGACGCTCTCATTGCTGGTCCATCCAAGCCCTCAGGTCAACAAGGAAAGTCCGTCATGGCATCTCGACTCGACAACACTCGTCAAGATCAGAAATCAGTCATGCCATCCAGACTCGACAAGTCAGCAATGGAGAAGTCAAGGCTTCCTTCAAGACTCGACGACTCCCGGCTCGAGAAGTCAAAACTCCCTTCTAGACTAGACGAGTCACAAAATTACCCAAAAATCACTAGATTGGGTCAAGTTACTAATGAAGTTATGGCCTCAAGACTAGATAACTCTTACCAAAAGGTGGAGGAGCGTCAGATCAGAACGGCAGCTGTCAATACGGCATTCACGAACTTGCATGATGTCGAGATGGCGAGCCGTCAGACTAAGTATGACACACTCTCTCCAGCGGAACAACAGAAACAAGAGGCTTGGGCACAGCAAAAGATTCGTGCGACGGGGGTGTGTCCTGCTGGATTCCATTGGATCAGAGTTCCGGGTGGTTACAACTGTGCTGCTGGAGCTCATTGGATGTCAGATGAGTTGGTGGCTGAGGGGAGAGGTCGATTTTATGGGATTAAGATTTTTACCGGTCCTGATAGGTATTCTGCGATTGCTAGAGCACATATAGGGAGAGATAATCTGAGGGAAATTGGATTCAGCCAAGGTTTGGAGCCGTTCGATGGTCCTCATGAGTTTCGCGATCGTTTCTCTTGGCGAAGTCCTTCCGGTGGAGGATTTGGTCGGCCCAACCAAAATCTGCAGCAGGCCCTCGGGAACAATCAATTTCGTTGGCCAGATCAAAACCAGCAGCAAGGGCTTTTCAATCCTCATAGCCCCTTTGGCAACAATCCGAATCCTTCAGCTTTCGGCAAGGGGCGATTTGGACGTTAGGTTTGGGGGTAAAAGAATCACCATGACAGTTCAGCTGAGGGCTCTAGGGTGACGTGGACTCCTTCTTGACGATAGGCAGCAGTATAGATCGTTGAGCTTCACAATCGCAATCCTTTAATACCAGAAGCAAGGCTCTTCACTACTTCTGAACCCTTGGTTTGCAATGAAATGTAGCTTCAAATCCTTAATTCTTATTCAAAGAAACGATTCTTAGGTCTTGGAAGTCCAAGATGTTCCCTCAGCGTAGTTCCCTCATACTCCTTTCTAAAAAGTCCTCTCCGTTGCAACTCGGGAACCAAACGATCAGCAACATCATCCAGTCCTTGCGGCAAAAACGGTAAAGCTATAGTAAACCCATCTGCACCCTCTTCCGCAAGCCAAGTCCCCATCTCATCCGCAATACTCTCAGGAGTGCCAACAAACGCAAGCCCAGAGTATCCTCCCAGCCGCTGCGCAAGCTGCCGCACTGTCAACTTTTCCTTCGCGGCAAGCCTGATTACAGAAGCTTGACTTGTCTTGCTAGCATTTGTTTCGGGGATATCGGTTGGTAGCGGTCCATCTGGGTCATATTTTGACGCATCAGTTCCCAGCGCGATGGATAAAGACGCAATTGCACTGTCATAATGTACCAAACTATCGAGCTTCAGTCGTTTGGCTTGGGCATCCTCGAATGAGTCGCCAACGACAATAAATGCAGCAGGCAAAATCTTGAGATGATTTGGATCCCGGCCAACAGCAATCGCTCTACCTTTGATATCGGCGTATAGTGCCTTAGCAGCTTCCAAATCTCTCGGTGAGCAAAAGACTGCTTCTGCAGTCTCAGCTGCGAGCTGCCTTCCAGGATCAGACTGCCCAGCTTGAACGATGACTGGCCACCCCTGGACCGGTCTCGCGATATTCAAGGGTCCCTTGACTTTCAAATCATCGCCCTTGTGATTCAGAACATGCATCTTCTCTGGATCGAAATAAACTCCGCTCTCCTGGTCCCAAATGAACGCATCATCAGCGAAGCTATCCCACAATCCAGTCACAACATCATAAAATTCTCTCGCACGCTTATACCGCGAGCTATGCTCCACATGATCCTCAAGACCGAAGTTCTTCGCCGATTCCGGGTTTCCGGTAGTGACGATATTCCACGCCGCTCGGCCATTGCTTAGGTGATCTAGGGATGCGAAACGACGAGCAATATGATACGGCTCGTCATACGTTGTTGAAGCCGTGGCTGCGAGACCGATCTTCTCGGTCACGACGGATAGCGCGGAGAGGAGAGTGAATGGCTCGAAAGAGGTGACGGTGTGACTTCGCTTTAATGCCTCGACTGGCATATTCAGCACCGCTAAGTGGTCGGCCATGAAGAAGGCATCGAATTTCGCCGCCTCTAGCTTCTGGATGAAGGATTTGATGTGGTTGAAGTTGAAATTGGCGTCCGGATACGCTCCCGGATATCTCCATGCTCCGGTGTGCAAGCTCACTGGCCGCATGAAGGCCGTGAGATGCAGTTGAGGGCGCTTGACACGCTTTGAGTCCGACATTTTGACGCTATATTTGAAGTCTAGGTAGAGGTGTTAGAGAGTCGGAGACGATGGCGCTTATTTAAGAGATTGTAGTGCTGGATTTTGATGACTATTTAGTTTATTTCAAGGATTACAAATGCCGCGATCACGACATCGATATAAGTGGGGTATTACCATAGCTTCGGTATCCCTCAGCAGTTCACTAATCGTGTACGACAAGATAGCACCAATTATTTCCCTAAGAGTATAATTGTATAAGATACTCGTCTCAACGGCATGAGTCTTCACAAACGCCACTGAGAGTCTATTGGTGAGCTATCACGTGACTGTGATGCGTGTCCGGCCACTCTGCTTTGCATTAATGACCCAGCTGTTAAAGTCTTGATCAAAACTTTATCATGAGATAAAACTCGTGGTTGCTAGCACTTGCAGTAAAATAACTTGATAGATACGTCCGAATGAGCTGAATTCTAAGCAAAGCTTTGTTTTGTGGGAAATTTAAGAATTGACTTTGATAAATTGAGAAATGTGAGGAGTTTTGAGGTGAAATGGGCTTTATAAAGCGATTTACAAGCGGGAGAGGACTGGTTTGATCTTTGATATAAGTCGTTGAACACTTGCTGCACGTGAAGGTTGTGTGGCTGTATGTGTGGCACTCCACGTTGGTGAAACCGTGAAATCAGCCGGACTTAAGTCAACAACTTCCTTTAAGCTTACCAAATAGTTGATCGGAGCTACTTGGCGATCATATACTCCAAAACACTAACTCCGTGCTCTTGGGAACAGTAGCCCAACCGTGTATCTGAAGGGGAAAATTAGCAAGCCACATGTGGGATGTCGGCCTCGCCCACCGCTGTGGCTTCCTGCGCTAACCCCAACTCGTTACTTCCACCATTCTCGGTAACCCTTTTCAGGGATGCTCTCGCTTTAGCTGGGCCCCAAAACCAATCACCAGCAGCATAAATACGAGCCAGAGTTAGCTTCAGGCACGACGCCACATCCACTATCTACGGAATTGAGTTCTGAGACTCCGAACCCATCCTTTTTGTGCAACGAATTTGCAACTTGGAAGGACTTAGGAGATAGGGAGATTCCAAAATTCCTGAGATGGCACTGTGCGGTTCATTGCTAGTCGGAGGTAGTCGTCTTAACTCCTGATGAATGGACAGCACGCTTGTGCAGCGATGAATAGTATGGCAAGCTATATAAACGAAATCCCGGTCCTCAACTTTATTTGAACTCATCACTCTTCAACTGCCTCTTTTTGAGAATCTTGTTTGACAATAATTTAACTTAAGCAATCCACTTCTACTCTCCACCAAAAACATGGCCCAAAAGTACGCCAAAGACCAGCCCGCCGGTTTCACCAACCGCATTGAGAGAGTTGCTATCGTCGGAGTAAGTCATGAAATCATTCAATCCTAAATCAAATACTAAGAACCCCTAGGCCGGAGGCCGCATCGGCAAATACTTCGCCACCGCACTCCTCAAAACCGGCCTCCACACAGTGACAGCCATAACCCGCGAGAACAGCACCAGCAAGCTCCCCTCCGGCGTGAAAATTGCTCGCGTCAACTACGACGACGAAGGCTCTCTCGTCGCCGAGCTGCAAGGTCAGCAATTCCTTGTCATCACGCTCGCGGCCCAGGGACCAGATGAAGCAACGCACTCCAAGCTCGTGGCTGCTGCTGCCAAGGCTGGAGTCCCGTATGTGATGCCGAATAATTATGGCTTTGATGTCGCGAATAAGAAGCTTTGCGAGGAGAATGTTTATGGTGCGGCGCCGCTGAAACGGATTGCTGAGATTGAGGCGGCGGGTGTAAGTTCTTGGATTAATCTTTGCTGTAGCTTCTGGTAGTATGTGGCCCTCATTTCTTCCAGCAGTGCTTAACTTACTCTCGCCCGTATCTTTCATGAATAATTACGAAGAAAGCGGCTTTGCTAACTGATTATTATTAGCGAATGGAGTCTTGCCTTAGGCGAACCGTTCTACGGTATCGACATCAAGAACAAGAAAGCGGTCTTCTTCGATGACGGGAAGACGAAGATCAACACCACTACCTGGGAGCGATGTGGGGAAGCCCTTGCCGGATTATTGAGTCTGAAAGAGCTTCCAGAAGATGAGAACGACAAGTCTCCGACTGTGTCCAGCTGGAAGAACAAGCCGGTATACATTTCGAGCTTCTTGGCCAGTCAGAGGGATATGTTGGATAGTATTCACAGAGTCATGGGGACCTCGGACAAGGATTGGGAGATTGCTTATGAGAAGAGTGATGAGAGGTGTGCGAAGGGAATTGAGGATATGAAAAAGGGGCAGAGGTTGGGGTTTGCGAGGGCGATGTATTCGAGGGGTTTCTATCCGAATGGCGGTGGGGATTATGAGTCCACTAAGGGGCTGGATAATGAGAAGCTGGGGTTGGGCAAAGATGACTTAGATGTTGCGACGAAGAGGACGGTGGAGATGGTGGAAAGTGGGTGGACTCCTTACTCGGGGTGAATCAAGAAGCCCTTGGCCGTTGCTTGATTCACTGAGCTCATGTCAGAATCTGAGTCGACAGCCTTTGCAAATCCTATTTGCCTATTCTTTCCGGAGGCCAGTGTATTTGAAACCTCAGAAGAGTATGCGCTTGCAACGATATCGAAAATGTTGAATTGTTCATCGCTCTTCTGCAAAGAAAGTACTGGAATGATGTCTCCTTCTAGACTACGTGTCCAACAATTTGGTTGCTTTTCATGAATCACGCTTCACCTTCCCCGAAATAAAATCTTGTTCTATCGGATGTTTAGCAATAGCTCCTGTATCAACGCCGTTCTATCCATAGCAGCGACCGGCCAGCTCGATTTACCAAGTGCGATAGCCAGCGATGCAGCCTGTATCTTCTCATTGCAAAGCAAACACAACCAACCCTTCATACAAAATTCCTGATGCTCAAGTGCTTTTCCTTCTGCGGAGTCAGCTCGTTATCCTGGGAATCCTCGTCGAAGACTGGCGACTCATAGAGATTCTCCTCGCCTTGTGGCCGTTGATTTTCCTTTCCAGGCTCTTGCTCTTCTTCATCCAACAATTCTTCAACCATTCCCGGTTCTACATATTCTTCTCGGAACTCGAAGTTGTGTTTGGCATATGCGGCAGCATTGACGGGAGTTGGAGGAGGGTTGAAGCCCGTGATCGCTCTGAAGTCGCAGGCACGAACCAAGTAGACGGAGAAGGCGATTCGATTCATGGTGTCCCATTGAGAAGATGGCAGGAAATCTGGATGAATTATTTGCTCGACTCCTCCCCATTGTGCCTTATTGAGTCCTCTAGTTGGGCTGCGGCGTGACGTAGGGACGGGTTTCCCCGCCGTGGTTCCAGCTCCGAGGCCATGACCAGACGCAATGCTTTGTGTGTCGAGATAGACGTATATTGTATCGCCCTAAACCGCTTTGTTAGCGAGTTGGTTCCGGAAGAATAGAGACAGGAAGCGTATACACTGGATGCTTCGAGAGTATCGAGAGTATCAACTGTACCTGAATCAGCACACGAGACAAAGACACAACTTGAATATCTACACGGCCCAATTATATCCCCCTCAAAGGACATTCTCAATATTTTCCTCAGTGGTATTGCCATCTTTGCCAGCATCTCGTCAATCAAGTCTCGGATGTGCTCCCTCGCATTAGCCTCAAGCCTCAGCGTTGGTACCGTTGGATCATTAGCCAGCTCCACATATATCCACATGTTCTTGTTCTTCGTTGGTGTTATTTCGAATTTGATCTTGACTGGGTGATTTGTGTTCTCCCCGACGAACTGCTGCGCGATTCCATCCAGCTTGACAATACCATCAATCCAGTGTTGCTTTGGAGGCACAACGTAATCTTGAGGAATCGGTCTTTGGAATGCCAACTGTGCTTGTGCTTGTGCTTGTCCTTGGAGAGAGTTTGACAACCTTCTCATGAAAGGGGTCTTCTTGGGGGGTGGAGTCGAGACATGGGGTCTGCCAGAGATGATATTGAGATCATTGGCAAAGATCTTTACCGCGAAGGGCCTCAAGCAATTGAAGCTGATCCACATTGCTTCTCTTTCTGTCCAGTTCTAGTCAGCAATCCAGTCCTTAGGCGACGAGATCTTTAGTTTGGGCCCTTCCAAATCTCTCCATTCCGGGAGACGTACGATATATTGGTATGAAGGCTCCTCCGCTGATGGACTTGGGGAGCCTCGAAGCATACTGGTCTGCAAGGTATATTGGGAAGCTACCAAACCCTGCTGGTACACTGCGAAGAGTATCATCGGGGGGAAGGCGAAGAGTCCGTCGTAATTCGATGTCGAGGTACTCGTCGCCGCAGCTAATGCGGATCGTCTGGTAGGAGGTCGAAGAAGAAGTCGGGTCCACCGTCGGATTCTCGAGCGACACGACGAGCGGCGTCCTCTCAGAGGAGCTGGCAGACCTCGAAGACATTTTTTGGGGAGTGGAGGAGCTGTGTGGTGGCACTGAAGTTGGGACTTAGATGCGAGGAAGGAACGTTCCTGTGAATGGAGGCTTCGGGAAAATTGGCGGAGCAACACTTGGATAATTCACCCAACCTTCGAGATGTTAGAGCCGATACAGGTGCAAATTATAGGAAGATAGGCATGTAAGATCTAGCTCAACACTCCGGGTTTGATAAGAAGGACATTGGAGCAATCAAATACCGCCATCCTCACTTTTCCTGCGTGGAACTCCAGATCGCATTATAGCGATGAGATACTGCAAGATTATCAGCAGGCTCCTCAATACGCTGCATTGAATGTTCTCACCATATGTACATAGCAATTCCAGGATTCTACGTGGGTAAAAGCCAAGGTTTAAGCATGACCAGAGGGCGAGGCCAAGTGGCAGGGCAAGTTTCGGAAACAACGTGGACATGGATTGCAGATTCTGGCTCTGAAGGTGCCAGTTCCCCAGGATGATTTCGGAAAAACGCCTTCTGAACGTGAAGTCTTGGTCAACTGCTGAAGGGTGACATGATTCACTAAGCAAAGGGAACTTGCTGATATCCAGGACCTCAACTTGCCACTTCGAGCAATCTGTGAATCAACAATCCTCCTCTTCTTTGCCATGAAATTGACTCCGCGTCCGGCATAACCACATTGTCAACCACCCTCAAAATTTGCGTCCATATCTTCAAGAAGATATCAAAAATTCTCCAAAACATGAAGTTTATCGAAATAGCTTTACCGTCAGTCTCAAAATGCAACCTTACGCAGATGAAAAGTTATCTGTCCTCCCCATCCACAACCCAACCCCAATCTGCGAGCATACCTTTCTCCGACAAACAAAATATCCATAAATACCTCCACTCTACATCGAAATCAAACCCGGTGGTCTAGCAACCTCGCATCTGCCACTTCAAACAATGTCTTACCTCCGACAATCTCTCGAGTCTCTCGGATCAATGAAGCCACGCTCCGAAGGCCTCAGTCGCGATATCAATGCGCTGAGAAATGAGCTTGAGGAAGGGATGTCAAGGGATAGAAGGGATCAAATGCTACTCTTTGTGATTGAGCTCAACGACGAGAACCAGAGGCGTGCTGCCGAGGTGTATCTCGCCAGGTATCCTGGCTTCGTGCTTGACGGGGATGGGAAGCTGGATTATAGAGTCGGAGATCGATTTGTAACTGTAGAGACTAGGACAGACGCCAAGAAAGGTTGGTGGTGCTTGGTGATGTAGGGAGTATTGAGACAAGCTGTCCGGTGGTTAGGTTAGTCCTGTTAGAGTTTGTTGATGGTTGAGGGATTGGATTTCAGCCAGCGATGCTTTGGGTTTTGGAGATGGAGCACAATCTTGAGTAAATTTAATTAACAAATTTCATCAATAATCCATGCAAGAAAATTGTTCCGTAAGGATCGTGGATGTTGGAAGGCGCACGATGTGAAGCAGCACTAGGAGCGCACATTCCGAATATATGGCTCCCAGTCATCATCCTGCGGTTGCGTTTTCGTGAAGACGAAGTCCTTGCGGACACAGGATCACCACTAGAACGTATTTCGAAGTTGTGACCAATGTTAGAAATGGTACTCATGATGTGAAGAAGACAGAAGGAGAGGAGATCTCGAATGAGGAGGTCCGTTGCTTAGTCATGATAGTGGGGTTCTTTCAACCCCTCCTTTCCAAAAGGGGTAGATCTAAGCCACGATTCAACATGGAATTCCACGCTGAAGTAGCTTTTCGTGAATCTATAGCACTGTGGGACACTTATATTAAATGCATACTTACCTGCCTTTTGGATCTAGCTTGTAACACTTTCTCCATCTAACAAAGGTCACGTATAAAAAAAATATATATCATAATAATCGGATCGCCTTCTCTGCTCGCTTCACTACGACCCGACTCTTAGAACAAAATTGCAAAACTGTGATGCTGCAGCCAACCTCCGTAGTTGTGGAACGGATGAAGGGTGAGCAGGCAGAAACCAGACTAGCTGGTTTTTTATCGATCGTGAAACTGCATATTGACAGAAGCTTAATCGCTTTTTACCATCTAGTTTAACCACTTTGGCTCTTTCGGTGGACATTATTAGATAGCCACTTTGGGGTGGGTATCCGATCTTACAAACTTTCGTTTGCTCGATGACAAAAAAAACCTTATCTTGGTATAAATAACAGTCGGCCTTGACGGTCGCTAAAGTGGCCCGCTTTTGCCGATTCAAGGCCGAATATTAGATGTTAGCACAAATATGGGGCCGTGCAAAAGTTACAACCACCCTGGTTTCATGCTACACGCTCCGAAAAGGAGATATGCTATATGTATCACTTAAATTCAGACCGTTGAGAAAGATCCGGAATGAGTACAAGAGTAATTCCAGTACGTTTTTTGTCTAAGACACCTATATATTACGCTGTTTCCGGAGAAAAGGTTGACGGCATGCTCTTACAGCTGAGCTTGATCTCGCGAGAACATCAGGTTGCTAGATTTGCTTTCCTCATAACATTCTCAACCCCTCCCTCATAATTCAAAACCAAGCTGGGCAAAATGTTGAACCTTGAGAAACCAGGATACGAGAAGGAGTTGTACAGCTATTTGAGCCGTCTCACGAACTTGTGATGCAAATTGTACAAATTTCGAACACAAAGGTGAACCGAGTACGAGAGGCTAGGTAAATTTAGGCAGCGCTAGCCCTTTCTGGGAGCCTATAAGCAGCTCTTTCTACGTAGAAAATTAATCAACCTTCTGGACCTCAAGTACCCACGAAACCGCATGAACGCGTCCTCCTTTCTGACACTCCCTGCTGGCAAGAACCAACATCCAACTACAAGAGGAGACAACTCTAGCAGGAATCAATACCGAAAGACAAGCCCAAGTCACCCTTCAACATGAAGTTGATTGGAATTCTCACCTTTCTTGCACTTGCTTCCTCAGCATTTGCCCAACTCTTCCCAAACACCACCGGACCTCCTCCTCCAACAATCAGTGCCCATCAAGTCATTGATCAATCAGCACCCTTCAGACTTCAACTCCTCTCTCACAACAAGACACTCAACAACTCCTTCCTCTCCGCCCTACACGAAGGCGCAGCCCTCGAATCCCTCGGCTTCTACCCCTCAACCTTCGACACCGATCCCTACAACACCTTCAAGCTAAACACCTCGCGCATATTCTGCAACTACGCGAACGGCACTGAAGTACCATGCGGCACTCCACCTTCAGCATCCAACACCACTTCCGGTATCCCAGGAACTCTCATCTGGGATCTGCCTTTCGAGAGTTCGGCAAACCAGACCCAGCTCAGCTATGCGCCTCAAGTTATGCAGCTGGTACCAAGAGGGATTTCGAGCAATATGGCTTTCGCTGTCATCCTTTTCTATAATGAAGATGAGGAGTTCGATGGACCCACGGGTGTTGCGTTCGATGAGGATGGATACATGAACCTGCGGGATAATGTTAGCAATGCTGCTGCGTTTGGGCCGACGAAGACGTACTATCGGTGGTATGTCTGTTATGGATGGTTTGATGATTATATTTGGTCGCATTTGGTTTGGGTCTATGGTCCTGGACGGCCGGACTTTCCACATTGTGATAAGGTCGGTGTGAAGAGGGTCTGGGCTTGAGGGTCGAAGAGTATCCATGCTATTTGGACGAGAGGCTCGCTCTGTTTCTGCGTCAGCTTTTCATGAATACTGGGAATCATTTGGTCGTTCGCTGGTGGAAATAATGGCGTGTGACTCCAGAGAATTCACCTGTTGCCAGTCATAATCCCGAGTCTGAAACCCAAATTTATGACCATCATCCAATAATCTCTCCTAAGTTCATCAAAACGCCACTTGAGACTTTCTAGCAGATTGATACTACGGAAGTAGAGCTTCGCATACAAACCGCGAATATGGCATACCCTCAACCCCGTCTCCCGCCCCTTTCCACAACCGAACCTCCTCGCCATCGTCGCTCGAAGAGCATGGACTACAACAACAGCGCCCCGGAATGGTACTGGAAACTCTCTCCCATCCTGCCCCAACTCTGGATTCGCGATTCCTCCCTCATCACACCGGACATAATCTCCGAGCTCGAAACAGCTTGGCTGAAATACCAAACCCTTGGAATCCAAGGGAAGGGCGACGGAGGGAGTAGGAGAGCAAAGACGAAGGCCGGAAGGAGGAAGATAGAAGAGGAGTATAGCATCTTGGAACCAGAGATACGAAGGGCAAAGGAGGTGGCACTTGCCAGGTATGAGAACTTTGCGATCCGGGGACGGGATGGGAGTCTGGATTATCACGTCGAGGAAGCGAAGGAGAAAGTGGGTTTGAGAAACAGGGCGAAAGGTCTGGTGGGGAAGATCATCGGTAGTACAGATAAACTAGGACAGTAACAGTGTATGAAATTCTGGACTATTTCGTTGAGCTTGCAAGTTGATAGCAAGGAGAAAGGTGGATATAATGCTGAATTGCGAGGGGATCTGATCGTGCAGCCAAGAGACATAAGCTCCTATTTCGTCGTATCCCAAGCTTAGGAATGTTGGTACATTTCATTGACAGCCCATTCACAGTGAAAAACAGATGTACTGGCTTTTCTTTGAGACACCGAGAGTTTCTTGCCAAATAAATCCTTCGCTCATACTCCCAGTCGACCTATTCGGCCAATCTAAAGCGCTGGGGACAAGATGAGATCCTATAGGGAACTTCTTTCCCTTTCGAGCTAGAGACTAGGCTCTTTCCAAGAGTCTTCATCATAAAAAAAACATCTTAAAAACACTGCCGAATGACGGGATACAGCGTATCCTTCATGACTAATATCTAACATTCTCTAGGCAGCGGAATACCAATTAATCTCTTCCTCCGAAGACCTTGACGGTCGCCACGAGACCCTCTCGATCCTCAAGAGTGGCATCTGGCTGGCATTATTCTGTATGTTGGAGGTATGAAATGCCTTGCGTCCAAGATCACGAGCCTCTTGTATCTGTTCTGAGAGCGAAATTGGGGCCCGTTGGGTTCCCGGAGGCGAATCAGGTCTCTCAACCAGATCACCTTCAACCCCCGTGATTAAAATCCCCACAAAAATCTCTCGTGCGTTGGGAAACATATGGACTCTCTCAAGGAAGTCTGGTATGGATTTCTTCATGATTCTCAAGTCCCTGGTTGCGTAAAAGAAAGTGGGAGAGTTGAAACGCACGTCGATGTACAACTCAACGCGAGAGACTTGAGGCATCTCCTGACTCGAGATGAAAGCTCGTAGTGCTGCGCCACGACGTTCGCACCCAATATCATGAAAGAATGTTATCCACTCGTGATAAGCCGGAAAACAGATCACGTCTTTGGCGAAGGCAATATGAGCTGGATACCGAGCGTTGTCCGTTACTTCCAGCTGCTTCAAACGGGCCAGATCTCTAGCTGGATAGTGCTTCAGGGCGACCTGTCGCGACTCGCGGCTGACCCAGAGGGCTTTTGGGCCTGTGTTAGCCCAATTCAGATGCTTCATCTTTGCGATGTCCGGGGGTAAAGAAGGGTCATCAGGAAGCCTCCACCAGCTTGCTCGTCTGGCGGGAATGATCCTTCGGCTTTCAGGAAAGGATAACGTCCATATTTGAAGACGTATTTCTGTCGGTAGGAGAGGAAATGGATGGAAACACATCGTTCTGTTATGTCAAGGATTGATGCAATATTGTTGAAAGATGATGATTGTGATTGATTTGGAGGTGCGGGGGGTTCACGATGCAACAGGTGCAAGCCTCAGGCTTATGTAACCAAGACCCAATGAGAAACAATGATGACTCTCATATATCAGGCCACACTGTGTCATTGTATGAGAGGTTTTGATATAACGCCATGCTAAGCAAATGTAAATATCGCCTGAAGTTGAATACACGCCCTGAGCTTTTATTCCGTGGAGTGCCCCCTCGAGTGCAAAAAGACATCCACTCCCCTACCACCCCCATACAATGCCATGGGGTTGTAATCAAGAGGGGCTTATCGCTGAAAATGGCCGTATATTCCAATCAATGCGGTACCATGCTAAATCACTGCTCACGTGTCGGTTCTGATAGCGAGCTGTCCTCCGCAGCAGACCGAGCCTCGTCCACCAGTCGTCTCACTTTCTCGACCGCGAATCGCGGCCTTTCATCTCCCAAACACGGCCTGAAGAGCAACAAAGGGGCCTTCCAAGTATCCCCGGGTTCTCGACGTTCAACTTCATAGTCCTGGAAAACCTGCTCTCCAATCTGCCGAGCTTCCAGCAAAACCGCTGAGACGGAGCCAAATGATTTGTTATTTGGGCCTTCGTACCAAAATTCCCACGTGTCATCCTCAAGATGACTGCACTTGACATGCACGAAGATGTCCTCCAAATTCGGGAATGAGCGGATTTTTTCATCGAGGCTCCGCGCGAGTTCGCTGGCCAGAACATCGACGAAGGTACCAATCTCGAGATGAATGACGTTCCCCATCTCAGACTTCGAGAAAAAGGTGCAGGGATTGCTCGTAATCTCGTGATGCTTCCCATTGAAAGCAATTGTCTCCATCGCATAATCGATGTAAGCTTCGTATCTGACATTGTCTCTTCTCACGAGGCGCTTGAGCTGGTTGTAGTCCCGAGCCGTGTAGTGCTTCAGGGCTTCATGACGTGACTCGCGATTGATCCAAAGCGCCACTGGATCGGTCTTCCCACAGCTGAAGCCGGGACCTCTGTAGTCGGAATTATGCCGAGATCGAGTAAAGGGTGGCTCATTTAAACGATTTGGACCATGCCACGTCCAAGGCTCGATCCTACGAGCTTTGGGGAAGGTCAATTTCCAGATTTGCAAACGGATCTCGATTGGGAGTAGCGGAAAGAGAGGGAACGAGTCGAGGGACATTGTGCTGTATGGGTATGTTGTTGGACTGGATATCTTGTTGTCTAAGCGACGACGAGGTTAGCATTGACTCGACCCAGATGGCTGCGTGAGGAGAACCACCTGAAATGAATGCGTAGAAGTGTCAAAAATATGAAGAGAACTTCTCTCGCGATACTCACAATGAATGATAGAGGTCGATGGCGATCTATCTCTCTTGGGCGTATCCTTCAAAGTGCAATTGAAATGAGATAGTCTTAAGTTATCGGTTGCTGTTGTGCTTAGCTATAGACCTGCGTCGGATGAAAAGTTCAGAACTTTGTGCAATCGCAAATTGGTGAAGAAAAGGGCAGGTGATAGAGAGGAAGGAAGGAGAGAGGTTAGATTTTGGGTCGTACTCGTACAAATGTTACCGTTGCACGCTAGCTGTGCCGTAATTAAACCCCGTGGAGCAGGCGGCAGGGACCCCTGGGAGGATCATTGCGCTGATATGCACTGACCCGAACACACCTTCCGAGCTAGGATCGATCGAAGATGCAACACATTTGATGTATCACTTAGGAATGAGGGAATGCAGCTTATCGTGTAAGATTCAACCAGATCGATATGGATAGAAAAAGCAGTAAGCAAAACATACCCGTCGTCTAATTCTCGCTCTGCTCGGGTCAACTTGCACGAGCTGGCCCAAACTGGGTGAGAAATTCTCTGCGAGTAGGCCAGATCCTCGACACGGACCTGTTGAATTTAATCCCCATCAAGTGGCAAGGACGAGGATTAGAGCCCCTTCCCATCAAGTATGCCCGCCATTCGGTCCATGAACAGCATCCTCCTCACATAAACAATAAGGAAACTCGGCATGGTCCAAGTCCCAAATGCGCCAATACCCTTCTTCCTACCGATCTGAATACCCGTGATACCTGCAATAATCAGCCAAGACCCTCTCACCTCGACGAATATGCACATGACTTACGATGACTGATCAATTTATACGGCGACGGCGTTTTGCCATTCAGAACCAATACAAGGGCTTTAGCAAGGTAAGCGCTCTGCTTATCAGCCGGAATGAACTGGCTCCATTCGCACGCCGACACATCACCGATGGCCCAGACGTCGTTAGTACCCAAGACTTTGAGGTATGAATCAACAACCACGTATCCGTTTGCGTCGAGGAACTCGGATGGAAAGTAAGAAGAGTTGGGAGTCAGACCGAAGGTTGGAATGTACAGGTCTGTGACGAGTTTCTCGCCTGTTGAGAGCAGGAGCTCGGTTTGTCCGTTGGGCAAGGGGTTGGAGGACTTGACCTTTGTGGAGAGTTTGAGGTGTACTTTGAGGTCTTGGAGGGAGGCTTGGACGTAGGTTGAGACCGTGGCAGGCGTGGAGGAGAGAAGTTTTGTGTCACTTGCGATCTAAAATGGTTAGTGGGTTCGTTCTGAGCTTGGAGAGCATGTAAAATATATTTCAACGACGTAGAGAACTTACGAAGATAATCTCCTTCTCGTGTCCATACTCGTATGCCAGTTCACCAGCAGTCTCACACCCAGTCACTCCACCACCAGCAATAACAATTGTCTTGGCAGTTTTCACCCTGGATTGGAAGTCGCGTCGAGCAGCCTTGGTTTCTTCCGTAGAACCCACTCCCTTGAACGGTGCATCTCCCTTGGCTCGAGCACCAGTAGCAAGAATGAGAAAATCGTAGTCAAGCGTCGACTTGCCAGTTGGGCTAGAAATGCCGACTTTCTTGGCTTCGACATCAACACGTTCGGCAGAGGCGACGATGAACTCGAATCGATTTGCCTAAGCAGCGTCGAGTTAGAAAGCGGAAAGAGTAGGAAGAGCAGGGGAAATACCGGATATTGCTTGAACCCCTCAGCAGTGGGTCGAAAAAGATCTTCATCAGATATCTGACCAGGAACCAACCCTCTCGCGGCAGCCATACTCCAATAGAAATGTGTGTTCGGGGATACCAGAGTGATCTTAAGGGGAGCACTCTTCCCAGCCTGCTTCAGGATTCTATGTGCGGTGCTGATTCCAGCAAAGGAGCCGCCGAGAATAACGATGTTCTTCATAGCTCGAGATGAGAGGTCTGAATTAGGTGTTTGTTGGAAGTAACTCGCCGTAAGGAAGTGAAAGATGGTGCTGAGGGTTGAGTGAATGAGATGAAACATTGCAGATACAGAGAAGAAACCCTCGAGGCCGGGAACAATATCGAATTTATAGAGGATGCGTTACTTATCAAGATTGAGGATTATGAAAGAGAGATGCGTTGAGCGTACAGAAGATCAAGAGCAATTAGCTTGAGCTCGCACCATCCTGAAATGCATGGCCTTTCATTTGCCGCATAGCTCCTTTTTCCGCTGACCGATCAGCCAGGAATATTTCTAAGACTCCCTTTCCTGACGAAGAGCTTCGAGATTTTTGGGGAGCCCCACCTGTGAAAGGCATAGGTTGTCTCAAAAGACTTGACCGGGTTGTTTGTATCTACAGTCGGGTCTGATTGGTGAGCCACTTCTCAACTCTGGGAGAAGGCTTTTGGATAGCCTTGCATAAAAGGTAGATGCCTGCTTGAATTGAGTAGCCTTACTATCTTTGACCAATGTAAGAGCTTCGATAGCACCTAGACCGCGTAGCTAAGACCGATGTTCTGTGGGAAGGGTTATAGCCGCAGGTGTGGCCAATGAGCGAGCGAAGCGCAGAGGTGGACTTCCGCGCCCAGCAACCACTCACAAAGCGGACCGCAGTGCTTAGAAATGAAAAATCGATAACATTCTATGATTCTGCCTTCCGTATTATTCCACAGTTGATGGCCATGCATTCCAGGTCTGAAAGAAAGGACCCCTCTTGCGGACCGCAGCTTCATCCAATCATGTGGGGTTCCGCTGCGATGGAGCTCAGGGAGTGAAGATCTGAATAGCTCAATTATAGCCAGAAAAGGGGCCAAGGAGACTTCACACTTTCGTATGTGACCTCGTTCCTTCCCACTTTATAATTAGATATTCGAGCACTCCAAATTATCTGTGCAGGTTTCCTGGTCTCCTTTTTTAAGGCCCATATACCGAAATCGTAAAGATCAGTGAAAATGGAACAAAATTCTTGATTCCACAGCTAAATTCAAATCAAAAGGAGATTTTTGGCGAGCTCAATGCAGTCTGGCCATCCAAAGCCAAGTATTGTAGTCCTTTTGCTCCAGATCTCCTCCAAAATTGGCAGGATCCTTCCGCGATGTTTGAGCAGCGGATTTAACAGTGGTGGCGACGAGAAAGTATTTCGAAAGTACTGCTTGTCTTCTTCTCTGGCAGTACACCCGACGAAGAACAGTGGACACACTAAGGATGGGAGAAGATCTGTTGGTGTTTGAGTTTGAAGCAGCGCCATTACTTCAGATGTGGTTTTGTCAAGTCCCTCTAGATTGTGGAAGCCTTGGACCAGCATGCGCATGTAGATTGCCGCCATATAAAGATACATACGTGTGACGAGCCTTCGGGGTTCTAACAGGGCGTTGACGGTCGTAGGAGAGCAAACTCCAGGAGGAATGAGCTCCACCAAAACCTCATCAGCAAAGCCACTGTGGATCTTCCGGCTGATGTCGTCCACGATGTCCTCAAGCGAAGAGCAATCGAAACCTCCTCGCTGCAGAGCCTCTGTTTTCTGTGCATATAATGCAGCAATGCGACCAATCTGAAGCATCACGTCGTGCTTGCAGCCCATGATATCTTCAAGTTTAGTTGAAGATGTTGAAGCCATAACAGATGAATGGCAGTGCTGCAAATTTGGTGCAGTTCCTGCTGTGACTGAAGAGAGGATATCGAGCCATATCATTGTCCCAAACATGAATCGGAAATTTGCAACTTCTTCCACAACCTCGGGCTCGTATTCCGTGAGAGGAAAGCCCTCGAATAAAACTGCTCTCGATTTCTCAGCTAGTCCGAAGCGGGATATATCTCCTTCACAGCCGCGGCGGTACATGTTCACTGCTGCACTAAGTTGAGGTTGCCATGTTTCGCCGTCACCTGTAAAGAGCTGCCATACCTATCAGTACATGAACATAGACTTCTCATCGGGGAAATACCTCATAGAACACAAGCTGAAGAACTGTAGTCACGATTCGCAATTTCCTTTGCGGACAAGATTGTTGGCTTAATTGGTTGAGCGCATTTATGCAATTTTCGAATTGCTTTCCTTGCTCGATTCTGGCAGCGACTTGGCTCGTTGGGCTGGTAGTAGGGAGGGTGGTTGCCCGGTAATGAGCGCCAAATGAGAGAGCCGCATAGTAGAGAGGCTTCATCCGAAGCACAAGGGGTAGAAGCCAGCCTCGTCCTCCTTCTAATGCAGTTGGCTTATACATGGGATACTGCAGGGGGAAGATGTCGTCTAGAAAGTGCATCAAGAGGGTAGTCTCCTGTACTGAAATGGAGAAGGTGGATTCAGGCACTAATTGGT
Organism: Hyaloscypha variabilis F; assembly: GCA_002865655.1. Lineage (NCBI taxonomy): Eukaryota > Fungi > Ascomycota > Leotiomycetes > Helotiales > Hyaloscyphaceae > Hyaloscypha > Hyaloscypha variabilis. The sequence continues at coordinate 484,134 of KZ613961.1, read as the reverse complement.
CAACATTTTGAGGAAGCACAGATTCCTAATCCCAATTAGAAACAATTCAAGAGTATTATGATAAACCTTACGTTCGGCCCATCTTGCATCGATTGAACTCCGTCTTCTTGGAATGAGCCATGGTCCGATGGAGGGGGAGTATCGTGCTGGCGATTTGATGCAGGACCAGATGAAGAGCTTTCCTCGGGCGCAATCGAAGGGATCGGTGCTATCCTAATAACATGGTCCCGTTGCCTTGGATGTTGGGTAGTTGCTTTGCGTCTCGACGTATGTTTCACGATCTCTTTGATGCTATTCGCAACGGCTCTTTCCCTTTCACCATTGTCCATCCACTCCGGCCTCGGGCCATATCCATAGCAAGTTATCGATAGAGACGTACATAAAGAGCACAAGGGATGGTTCTCATCACATTTCTTCTTGCGCAAGCGGCATGTCCAGCAGCCTTGCTTGCTTCGAAGTGGTCCACTCATTAATGCGACAAATGGAGGTCAGGGAGGGTTCCTTGGGAGTAAAAGCGGCAGTGACACTTTATTGCAGCAGCGTAAGGCTTTGCATTCTCTCCGCCTTAATCAGACTGTCTGGAAGTGAGGTGCTGGAAGAGAAAGAACAAAGAGAGACGCTGACGTTAGGCTTGTGAGTCTGGTGACTTTTAGGGTGAGTGTGCTGACTTCGCGTTGCCGATGCTGCTGCGGGGATTCTGACGCGTCGCACCCCTCGCGAAATGTCCTGGAGCAACGAACATTGTTCTTCGAACGCCATCAACATCAACTCTACGTCTGCATTATGGATTCCGAGTTGGGGAACATGATGAACTCGGATTCCGAGTCAGATTCTCATCCTGTCATCCGCCAGATCCCCGTTAAGCATCCGGACGGCAACTGCACCTGCGATGGCTCATCCCTCCAGTTCAACGGCCATTGGTTCACGGGAAACATCGACCAATATTACCAGCAAGTCGCATACACGCCGAAAGGACGCATTGCGAAGAAACAGCCCGGGAGGCCACCGAAGCAGCCATATATGTGGTGGAAGGCACAATGCTCTTTTCGGGGGCTGAGTCCCAAGGGGAAGATGGCAGAATTACAGGAGCTTCTGAAGGCACACGCGAATGACCCCATCTCGAAAGACAACTTGGCGCTGCTAGAAATGGCGAAGAAGGACTTCAAAATCAAGAATAGAGCAGCTGTGGAAGACAAGTGGATACAAGGCATGTCGGCTGACGAGAAGGCGACCAGAGATTTGGGACGATATTTGAGAGAGGCCTTTCCTGTTGGTGAGTCTGCCACAGGGGTTGTAGTCATAAAGGTGGGCTGCGCAGTGTCGACAAAAGTCGTAGCGGAGGAATTGGGGCTTGTAGCAGAGATTGTTGTAGGGCCCATCGATCCAAAAGGCTACTCGCCTGTGGGGGAACGATGGGTTGTTGTTGGACGAAAGAAATCAGCCGTGGTCGAAAAGGTCCGAATCATATCAAGGGAAGCAGAAGGGATCAAGAAGGAAATCAGGGACAAGGAGGAGGCACCAAAAAGAATGGCAGAGGCCATCCACAAAAAGAAGGAGCAAGATCTAAAAGCAGCCCTGGCTAAATGCGACGATTGGGATGTTACTGGAACCTGGAAGATCAGATTTCCTTACATTGAGGAGAATTTTAGTCGAATGAATTGGGGCGAGAAGGAAATGACGCTTCGCATCTATCAGGAGACAACACCAAAGGGGTCTCAGATGTTTGCTGAATTCAACTTCGGGCTTATCAAGGGGGTCTTCAGATTCGAGCGTCAGAAAGATGATGTCAAGGCCAAGGCTGCGCAACCAGATTCAAAGAATAATACGCAGAAAAGGAAAAGGGATGAGTTTGAGGACTATGGCAGGTCCGGCGAGTATGACAGCGAGGATTTCGACGATTATGATCCCTACGGGAACAGAAAGCGAACCCCTACACCCGAAGCGTTCTATTTAGGATCCGTTACTCAACCTTCAGCAAAGCACCAGTCTTGGAACTATCGCTGGCGCGGCGAGGAGACAGGGGAGACTGTCATCGATCTATATTCCGACAGGAAGATATATTTCCTGAAGTTCTTCGGGCCTAGAACTGAGAAGTTAGAGGGCACTTTCGGATGTGGCTTCATGAAGGACAGTGCATTCACGGGCGTGAAGGTTGGTGTTGCACGGAATGCGAGTATCGATATTGCTGAGGCATGGGCGGATCGAAATGAGCGTGCTTACGAACATGCTCGAGTCGGACGCTGGGGCTAAAAGGGCTTTCACGAAACTTTTATGTACATACTCTTGTACTAATAGTGACTCATTCTAGGTATTTAAGCATCAGTGAAATCATTTCTTGACAGCTAACATTCGCGCGAAGAGTTTGAGGCCGGGGTTTTGGTTAGATAGCAAACTCGACTGAGTTGCAATGACAAGCCAATTTCTTCTTCTTTGGTTTTCTACATACGAGTTGTAAAGTCACCAAATCCATTACAATACTTATTCGTCGGCACCCATATTTCACGGTCAGTTTATCAAATATTGCTTTAGTAGACTGGCCAAGAACCCCCCAAACTAATGGTTGTTACCCCGCAATTCGGGCCCCCACGTTCACAAGTCAGCTCGACCTTCTTCCTTCAACATCTCCCCACTACACAACCAACAAGTCAACCGTCCATCGCGAAATCATTCGCCCAGAACTCCGGATCTACACCTCTACGGTTAAGAAACGTCTGCCGGCTAAATTCGAAATGGCGACCACTGCACCGCTCACTCAATTCGACGACCTTCCCCCCGAATTGCGACAAGAGATCTGGAGCTTGGTTCTACCAGGTCCACGTCTGATAACCGTCAACCGTTTCTCGAAACCCCCTCTTCCTCTCCATATCAATCGCGAATCCCGATCCGTCGCCCTGCAGCACTACGAGCTGCTTACCCCTCAACACCCAGACGACGACGAGGACGGACATCCAGAGCAACAGAAATGCGTGATGGGATACATTGACTTCGAAGTGGATGTTATCCACATCACCGGCTTGAGGTCATGTAGAGCGGTCAACCAGAAGATCCGCCACTTGCAACAAAACAGCTGGCTTTGGGAACAAATCTCGTCCGCTAGAACGTTCCTGATGACGGACTTCGCGATCCCGCAATTCCCGCGCCTGAGGAGCCATAAGACGGTCGTGCATTTCGATCCCAGTATTCAAGGCGTTGAGTATCGTGGTCTTCCGGGACAACTCACAGAGGAGGAATTCCAGACAAGACTTCAGCGTGGTGCGGAAGGTATATTTAGGCGTCTCGAGGCAATAAAGGCAAACAAGACACAAGAGGGAGGTAGTTGGGAACCCCCTTCTTATCACTTTGTACGCTGTGAGCGAGATGCTGCGGGATTGAAGTGTGAGATTGCGCCCAGTTGTACAGGAACTCTTGGTGCCTCTGATTTAGAGGGACTCTGATAACAATCGGTGCGAGAGGCGATGTTCTGACTTGAGAAGATGGAATCTTCCCGTACCCCGTACTTGACCCCTCTGCTGATTACTTCAGAGGCAGATTACAACAATGATAAATGACGGCAGAGTACACAGAATTTTTCAAAGCAGCGATATCCAAAGTTGTTAAGGTATTTCCGAAGACCAAAAATCTGTGATGCCGCAGCTTGTGCCCAACACTTAGGAACTATTCTTAATCACAGCTCTTCATCCCATCATCCTACCTAGAAGTCTACATCATTTCCCACTTAGTCGTTTCCATTGCACGAACTGTAACTCTCTCCGAAGGCTCATACTTGAATATCCCTTTCAGAAGTTCCTCCAGCCAGGCCCTCTCTTCACACGTCGCCTCTACCGGCCACAATTCCCCTATAAGCTCCAACAGAAGTCTTCTATCTTCGGGAAACTCAAACACCTTTTCCGGTTGCATTTCAAGAGCGAATTTGATCTTCGACACCATCCGCTGAACAAACATCTTATCCCCTTCCTGTTTACTGTTCGCTACCTCGGGTTCTCGAGGATACCATATATCGTTCCCTGTGAGTACTTCCACAATAGTACATCCCAACGACCAGATGTCGCCTGGAAGATCGGGCCTCTGACCCAATAGCTTCTCGGGTGCTGTTGAAACGAATCTCGTTGCCGCCCACGTTCGTTCGAGATTCGAAGCTTCGTAGGCGCTGCCAAAATCTGCGATGACCACGCTTCCGTCGAATGAAAGTCCGTGACTTTGCTGGAAGTCCATCAGTGGTTGCATATCCTTTAGTTGGATCCGAGGTGCCGGGATACCAGTAGGCTTCTTGGCAAAGTATTCGAGCACTTGTTTCTCATCCCAAATGGAAACAAGCTGGTTGGGGATCAGGAGCAAATTTCTGGGATGCAGGTCTACATTCGAGTATCAGCGTGATTGAGATCTCGGTGAAAACTGCATATAATAGCTTACCTCCGTGACCGATTCCATGTGCATGTAAAAACGCAAGCCCAGAAATAGTGTCAACGAGGCACTTCTTGCCGGCTGCCCAATCCATCCGCTGTTTCGGACAGCCTCTCGTGAATTCGTGCACAGTAGGGCCGTACAGTGAACCAAATGTAAACGCTCGGCGGAATGCCCCATTGCCGTCATTGAATGTGAATGTACTGTCTGGCACAAGCAGTCGCCGAGCAGCTTCGACCTTCCCTTCATCTGAGCAGTCTAGCTTGACTTGTTTGCGAGCGAAGGCAAGCTCTAAACCATCACTAGGCGAAGAGTTCTGGTTCATGATCTTGACAGCCACAAATCGGCTGGGCCCAGACAGCGTGGTAGGAGATCTTGTCTTGGCAAGCCAGACTGAGCTATAGTTTCCAAGGCCAAGTTGTGCTTGGATATCGTACGATATCTCGCCATTCCAAAGCACCTCATTTGGTGACACTGGCAGAGCCTCAACGTGGAATGTACCAGGCATAGTCAAAGCTCAGGACTCCAGCAACAAGCCAGTAAGATGTGTAGTAATATCTATGGCACTGTCTTCGGAGCGAACTGAAGAGACAGTACTGTGACATTCATGTTCTGATTCTATCTATTCTATCACATGGCATGCGTCTAAAGGTTAGCTCTGATTTGCTGACCAAACGTTTCCGGCGTGGTGCATATGAGCGTCGACTGCGGATAGGGCAGGTTCTGCATGGGCTATATTGGCATGCATCTTGCATTCTATTTGTCGATTATAATCTTTGAGATACATTTGAGACTCTGAAATTGCTTGGAGGGGTATTTGATCAACTCGAAAGCTCAGGCTCGACTTTTCACTTGGAGTGTCTGCCTTTGCTCAAATTGCTCGGCTGATGCAAAGGGTGGGCTCTCGAAACCCTACGGAAACATACTCTACTAAAGATATGGAACTGTGGTAATTATGATACGATACACTACAATGTATCCTCAGCGAATAGGAGTCTGCTTGAAGGATCCAATCGAAGATACCCGTGTTCGTACTCATGTTAAGCGAGATAGAAAAGGGGGGACTTCGCTTAATATCTGAAAGGGGTTGTGAGTTTCATGCGATGTAAAGCTTTCGGATTACGTGTTCATGTACAGAACATGGTTCACTCGTAGGTGCACACTGATGGCTTCCTGTCTTCCAGATAGTGCCATATGCTTGATAAAGAGGCCATCTAGCTAGCCTTGTTTAGTGGTGTTGATATTCAGGGGACTGAGATGCATGATCAGCACTGCCATGTTGTTAGAAGCACATTACTATGCAGCCCGCACAGTGATAGTGAACAAGACTGAGAGTCGGACTTCGGGACGTAGATCCAAGTCATGTTCGTGCAAGATTCAGTGCTACCGATGACTATTTGGAAGCCGTGTAACGCGCGTCTCGCCGCTCTGCCGTCCCGAATGTCAAGCCGAATGTCAAGCCGGGCTGGGTCGGACGGCAATGGCATGGAAGTTGACACAATTGCGGGACAACGCACTCAAAATGGCCGCCAAAGCGTGTCATCCATCACGTCCCAGCGATCGGCTTGACATTTCGTGGCGTTTTCCAGGAGATCCGATTGCATAGCCTAGAAAGCGAGAACGGGGAATACCCACGATCGCCCGGCTGATATCTTGACTCGAGATGGCAAGCATCCGGTAAGCATGAACCAATTTGGAGAAGAAGATCACGCTACTGCAGCCACGAACCCCGGAAGTCTTGAGCCTTAAGCAAAATGATTGGAAGCTTATACGACTTTTGGCTCACTTGATACACAAATGACACGTTCGTTTATCGGAATTTAGGACTTACAAACGGGCCGTACAAGAGGGAGAAGGCGAGCATCAGGCTTGAGTGACTCAAAATGCGCGTTCTAACAAAAGTTTGGGTTCTCAAATGTCGATTTTGCTGTAGAGGTACTTTACACGTTTCATAATCCACGATTGGAGTTGGGAAATAGACCAGGTTGGACCTGCTCCAATCAAAAGAAATAAAAACATCTGTGCCGTTCAATCAACTTCCAGAGAGGTGCAGGATAGTGATGTAACTGCAGACATGGCTTTCGCCTAAAAGAAGTCAATCCCGTTTCACGGTTTCTCTTTCGGAGCACTGACTAGTGCTGGGTCTGATCACGAAACGTGGGGCAAGCCCACTACTGCCCCGGAAGAAGCCTTGAAGCCATGAAAAAGGCAAATAAAACTGTCCAGTGAAGCATGTAAGCAGTAAAATCCCAGATTAAATGTGCTTCTTTGACCATCACCACGGTGGCTTCTTCATGCCAGAGCGGTCGAACCTCCACCTTTTACCGTTGATAATGTCAACTATAAGTTATTCAGTCTCTCCAGCTCATCCATATCCCCTTTACAGTATCACCTCTCAACTGGGATTGAATGACGTGATATATGATACAGGCGAAGGGAGCAGCAAATCCTTCTAGAGTGCCGCAAATCCTGGCCGGCACGATAATACCAACCGTGTTAAGCTCAGTATTTGTGGCAGCACGACTTTACACGAGAGGGATCCTAAACAAAACTTGGGGCTTGGATGACACACTGGTAACTGCTGCATGGGTAAGGAATTTCGCTGATTTCGATGGAATGACGATTGACTCTTGTAGATCTTCAGCATTGGCTCGACCTCGATGATCTGTTTTCAGACAAATTGGGGTTTCGGTCACCATTCCATTTTTCAGAACCCCTCAGACAGCAGACCTTTCCTACTCGCTAGCTATGTTGATCGTATTCTATACTCGCTCACACTGTGCCTTACCAAGATGGGTCTTTCTGTGTTTTATCGCCGAGTCTTTGATGATGACCGAAGCCGACGGATCATGAATTGGACGATCTGCTTTCTGGTCGTCTCGCAGATAGCTATCTTGGCCCTGACAATCTTCCAATGCTTTCCGATTCAAGACTCGTGGAGCCTTCGACCTGAAGTCATCAAAGCTCAGTGTATGCCATTTTACGTTAGCACATATATCTCGCTTGTATGCAACGTTCTGGCGGATATTGTCTTAGTTGCCTTCGCTGTTCCTCGAGTCCGTAAGTTCTCGTGGTGCTGGGGGTGTTCTTTGCTGATACATATGCCGTAGCACCACTTACTATGCCCCGGATTCAGAAAATTGCACTCTTAATTGTGGTAAGTCTAGGGGTCATTGTTATAGTTGCAGCTATCGCCAGGTGCGTCTCTGTCATAAAACTTCCCCTCAACGACCCATTATGTAAGTTTGCTTCTCTGCACCAGAAGAATATGAGACGAGGCTTTTAATGGCAGTCTCTACAGGGTGTGGGACAGATACGTCCACTTGGTCCACAGTTGAGATGCAAACAGGCCTGTTTTGCATCTCTGCTCCATGTATTCGACCTCTTCTTCGACGAATGTTTCCAGGTCTCATGTCTTAGAACTCTCACTCGAAAGATGGAGCCTCGAAAGCCCGGCGCAGGATTAGGGGTAGTATATACCATAACGGCACTTCTTTTTCAAGCTATTGCGGATCTGTCGAGGGAGCGGTGCAGCCACTGGAAGAAATGGAGCAAGGGACAGTGTCGGACCCGAGTAAGAACTTATGCTCGAAAGAGAGCTTTGGTGACAAACAAGATGAAAGCCACAGCCTACAAATATCAAGAAAGCAAAGTAAGAGCTTGGAGATAAAGAAGACGTTTGGTGTTTCTGTTCTGGATACGGGGCCCGAGAACGACGAGATGGAGATATCGAATCAGAATACTGCCATAAAGTTCGAGGAAGTGTAGTGCTCAGAATGGACATTAGCCAGGAAAACAGCACTGGCATGACCTTCACAAAATTCGGAAACGGAAATGGGGAATTGATGGGCTCCTTCTAGCTACCACCCAATTTGGTTTTGCTTCCTAACTTACATTACACTCTGTAAGGTGGACGGAGACGTATATCTCATGACCACATATTCAAGAAGATTATGTAGCGCATCCGAAGAGAGCGCGCAAGTTCATCATGAAAAAGTGCAAATTGATCTACTTGGTATCCATACACTCCCATTCTCAATTCAAAGCCATCCCCGCTCCGCCTCTCGACCTTCATTGATTTACAACACCACACTCTCCAGGTCCTGAATATAAAATCCTCCACCTGCATCTCTAAAGAAAATTTACAAAGGCTTCGTGCCAAGGCGTTTCAGCACTTCTCCAAACGCATGCTTCCCCCTCTTATTGTTCTTCCTCGAAGGAATGCGTCCACCCCTCCGCCCCTCTCTCAACCCTCCACGTCGCCTCTCCCTCGAATAACCTCGCGATCCACCACGGGAGCGTCTCCCCGTACGTCCCTCCGCACCCTCATATCTTCCCTCCCCATCAGTAGCATTCCTGCCTTCACCCTCCTCCCCCGTCTCCCCACCCGGAACATCCTTCCTCTTCCGCTGCGCTCTCGAAGCCGCCCAGTACTCCTTCGTCAAGTCCTTTTCCAATGATGTCAAATCAGCAAGCATTCTGACGTCCTTGGAAATCGATAATCTGTTCTGTAAGCCTGCGATCTCGCCCGTGGTGTCGAGGCCTCGGAATGCGCATTGTGCTCGCCACCAAGAAATGGGCATGTTAGCTACCACGCGTTCAGAGCGAGCAGAAGTGATTTCATCTGAGATCGTGATATCTTCTTCGTCGTAAGAGAGAGAAGTCTCTGGCAGGTAGATGCCGACTTGATTGAAGCATTTGTGGCCTTCGAATAAAAGCCCGAATCTAGTGCAGATGTAGGAGCCGGTTTCGTGCTCAACAGGCGTGTCGGTGAAGTGGATGGGCGTGGGAGTATCCATGTTAAGATTTGGGTTGTTTGAGTGAGGATTTTGTGTCACAAATGTTCGGCTTGAGAAGACACTGAGATATAGCTTAAAGCGACAAAGAATGCTAGTTCGCCGTTTGCGGCGAAAACGCCACGCGTAACGAAGTCTTCTTTCAATCCTTCTATTTGGATATCGTAGAATATATAGAGGAACATGAAAAGATATAATATCTTTTAGTATAGCAGCCAAACCGATCGGGTTGAGTTGAATGTAGCTGTTGATGATGAGTTTCCTTATATCTTAACCCCCGCTAAAAATGCTGCAAATGCCACCCTCTCCTCACTTCATCAGAACTCGTGACGTACTCTCAAACTCTCATTTCTTTGCAAACCACTGACTCAATCGATACTTTGTCTCCCCATCATAGATCGACAGTCTTTGCAAAGCCTCCTCTCCTTCACGATCAACCGTAGCCGCAATCTCTGGAGTTCTCGGTGTTATGCGACACTTAAACGGATTTGGCCTCATGTTCAATCCATTCCTGCATCCGAATTAGTGATTTCTAAATTAATAAAGATGGAGACTTACGTATAATCAAAGATATCAACAGGAATCTCCTTTCCATCCGGCGCAAGTGCCTTCTGAATATTGAAAGCCCATAAAAGACGAGCAATCGTGATGAATGTGCCTTGCTCAGCCAGTCCTTGACCACTGCACACCCGTCGGCCCCATCCAAAAGTCATGTACCCTCTCTCATTTGGGAAAGGCCGGTTCTCGGGATCGTCTTTGAGATACCGGTTCGGGTTGAACCGATCCGGATCGGGAAACTCGCGTTCATTGTGATGAATTGCCCAGACGTTGCCTTGAACCCACGTGCCTTTCGGAATGAAATAACCCTGGATTTGATTAGGATTGATTAAAATATTCAGATCGTGAACTTACTTTGTACACATCATCTTGAATTGGCGCGTGTGGCTGACCGCCAATAATGGCAACGGACCTCCACCTGAACACCTCCTTCACAAAAGCCTTGATGTACGGCAAATTAGGCTCATCATCCATGGTCGGACTCCGATTGGGTCCAATAACACGATCCAGCTCTTCCCACGCTTTCGGGAGGACCTCTGGAAACGCACAACACGCAAGAACAAATGTGACCAAAGTGGAACTGGACGTGTCACTACCTGCACCGAAGAGGTTCCCGGTCAAAGCTGCAATCTCTTGTGAGTTCAAATCATAATTAGGAGCCTCCTTGAAGATCTTCTTTACGTAGCATTGTTCTTGAGCTGGATTATCGCGGCATTCTTCAGCTAGTGAGTAGTAGAAGCTTCCACCTCTTGCGTTCGGTCTCCCGAGTCCATGCTTCCACGGAGCAATGGAAGTGGGAAATCTTGCCAAGACTGTGTATTGAGATTAGTTCGGGTCCATTTGTTATTTACCGGAAATTCAACTCACATGGAAATGTTTCCATGAGCATGGGGAATGTTTTGCCCGGCACATTCAGCTCAGCAGCTCGCTGCATCACGGCGAGGACTTCACTGATAATTGGGTCGTTGGTATCAGAAATGCGTCTCCCGAATCCAATGATGGAGACGACACTTGCAGCATATCTTTCGAAATGCTTCTCGTACAATTCTGGCGTGCGAAGGATGTTGTATGCCACAAGCATGCTTTCATCGTTTTGAAATGGCCGATAGTTGCGAACCTGCTGGAGCCCGACACCCATATGGGTCAATTTGCGGTGAACGCGCCACCGAGGGCCATAATACATAGAGACAAGGTTATTTTGACCTGTCCCAAGCTCTCCGAAGACAACCATTCGGGGCCGCGAGCAATAAATTGCGGCTCTCTTGTCCATGATCTCCGAGGCAGCCCACGCGTCACAAATCCAGACTGTTGGATTTCGTCCAATCCAAAACGTGATCACAGGGGCATTGTACTTCTTAGAGATCTCCTCGAAGTAGATCCAGGGCTTATTGTCTGGCAAAGAATACGTGTTGCCCACGATTGGTAGTGGCCATGGACCAGGTGGCTGCATGGTCAGCTGATTTCAAAGTTTGTGTTGAGAACCACTCACCATCTTGAAGTGAAGATATATCATGTGTGCATAATCAGCCGCGACAATAACAACGACGATACTCAGAAGAGTCAACAGAATGGTACTGAGCCCTCTCTCCGAGAGCGCTGCCTGTATCTGCATCCATGCTGCAGTCGATGACAGGGACGTTGAAATCATCTTGGATAAGTATCGTAATTCGTTGATGTTGGCAGCTGATCCGACACCTTGCCCAAGCCACTGAAGTGACCTTTTCTCCTTGAGTTGAGCGTAGATATGAGGTCGTTGGACCAGTTTCTTCGGCTCACAAAGCCGATATCTCCACGTGTATTGCAGCAATTACTCAGCAACCAACGCTGCGTACCATAGAGAGCGATGTGGGGCTTCTGGCGTAACAAAATTAGACATGAGGGACCTCTGTGGGGTCTTTTAGACATTTTTCCAGGCCGCATTGCTGGCGGCTATGCTTGTCATATTCATGCGACGCCAAGGGGTCCCTACCCCGCCTGTCACGAAGCAGTTCAGCGCTAACCCCGCACTCCTCCAATCCCACCCCGAACCCCACTCAGGGCTTCGGCATCTGACTCCAGATGGGGCAGATAGGCCGGAATTAATGACTCGCTTGGGCAGTGGGACCAGGCTGGTTACCGAATGCTTGGGACTTTAGCTTGGTGAAAATGGGGAGGAGCATCAAGTGCCTAAGTACCACTGGATGGAAGTATCTTTGCGCCACAAAGTAGCTTCCCTCCTATCAGATCTTATGAACACCGAAGAAAACAATGTCTTCACGTATCACTGTTCCCGAGACTTCTTAATGGGCGAATAGAAAATGTCTTTGGATCTGTTGTCTTGTGGCAACGGCGAACATGCAATATAGTTTTGACAGTGCAGCCATTGGAGCGCTGCAAGCCATGCCGGGCTTCTTGAAAGTGTTCGGGTACCCAGATCCAACCAGTTCTTTGGGATATGGGATCGATGTAGGCTTATCAATTGAACCTGAACGATCTGACGACTAATCATTCAATAGAGTACCGTCCAACAGCTCATAACCTCTCTGTTGACACTCGGGGCCTTTGTGTCATCGCTTGTGGCTGGGTTCTTCAGTGCCTACCTCGGCCGGAAGCAAGCATTATGGCTTGCATGCGCCCTGAACGCCGTGGCTGTTGCCACCCAAATGGCGACCACAGACAAAGGTGTTTTGTACTTCGGCCGACTTTTGCTCGGCCTCGCGAACGGATTCTTCGTCACATTTTCGAATGTCTACACAGCTGAGGCTTCTCCATCACATCTGCGAGGTGTGATGGTTGCTCTGTTCGCGTACTGGGTCAATATTGGGTCGATTTTTGGTTCAATTGTCGATAATTTCACAAGGGTCAGATTGGACAAGTCCTCGTATCAAATACCACTGGGTTGTTTGTTTATAGTTCCCACGATCTTGGGGATCTCTCTCTTCTTTGTGCCTGAGAGTCCAAGATGGCTTCTCCACAAGGGAAGAGATCAACAGGCTAGAAGATCATTGGAGACCCTCAGAGGAGATTCAGTTGGGAATGAATACATCGAACTTGAATGGGTTGAGATGGTGCGAGGCGTTGAGGAAGAGAAGAAACTTGCGAAGAGTATTGGCTTTCTTGATATGTTCAGAGGTAATATGAACGTACAACCGTTAAAATTACTCAACTAATACTATTAAAGGCGCAGACTTACGACGCACACTTCTATGCTATGGCATGATCGGCTGCCAAACAGCATCTGGAGTCTGGTTTCTTATCGCTTACCAAACATACTTCTTCACCATCGCAGGCATCACCAAAAGTTTCGAATTCTCCATCATGAACACCGTCATCGGATTCTTTGGTGTCAACGTCAGGATGTACTTCATTCGGCATGTCTTCGGACGAAGATCTATTCTCATGATCGGTGCGGCTGCTTGTGGGCTTTGCGAACTCGCTTCCGCAATCTCCTACACCGTCCAGCCGAATTCGATCGCAACTGGCAAAGTCCTTGTTGCCTTCACTGGAATCTTTCAATTTTTCTATAATGGTTGTGTCGGTTCTGCCAGCTATCCCGTTGCAACAGAACTTGTAAGTTCTCGACTGCGAGCTTGGACTGTCTGGACTGCGACTTCGCTGGGATATATCCTTGCGTGGCTGGTGGGATTCTGCACTCCTTATTTCATCAATCCTGAACAGCTGAGCTGGGTAGCCAGCTCCCCCAAAGTTCGCTGAATAGGAATCGCTAACAAATACCAGGGACCCAAGTACGGCTACATCTGGGCAGGATCAAATGCACTCTGCGTCGTGTTCTTCTTTTTCTTCATGCCGGAAATGAAGGGAAGATCACTTGAAGAACTCGACGAGATCTTTGAAGCTGGGACTCCAGCTTGGAAGTTTAAAGACTTTCAATGCACTTCTAAAGACGAAGCTGCTTTTGTCATGCAGGAAAGAACTGGTGTTATCATTGGAAAAGGCGGGTTAACCAGAGTTGAAGTGGAAAATGTTGACCGGGATGCGGTCTAGATAAGATGGCTGGGGGAAATGGAAAAATATTAGAGTTCCTCGCAACTAGGCTGGGAGGGAGATTTCTAGAAGGCTGTTGCGTTAGAGAAGGAGTCTTGACTAAGCAGCAATGGGTCGAGGCTAGGAAACCCCATCCGTACGATGAATATATGCTATCCAAGGACTTCTCCCACTCGAGATATAGCGATTTGACGAGATTGGCTGTTTATTTGAATGCCTATCTCTGCCGCATTCGTGCAAATAATCTCCACATGTGTGAGAGCCAGAGTGAGGAAGATCCTGTGTGGGACAAACTTATGCTCCTCTTGGCATTGTCTCAGCCCACTCGCCTGCTGACACTGAAAGGTGTGTAGGGAAACACAATTTGGAGAAGCACAAGTGCCGTACATATCGTGATTCAAACAAGATTCAATAAACCCATCGTCCCAAATACAAGGTCCTGGGAGTAAGATTGTGATCAAGAGGGACTTAGCGTAATGTGGGGCCTGGGGTGCTGTCCACGTCTACCTCGAAGTCACCCATACCTCGTCACAAGCCCAGATCTCCTCCCGCCTTTTCGAACAGCGCCTCGATTCCTTACCAAGTCCCAAAGAGGCCGCAACCCACAGACTCTGCTGCACTCACAGACACCGTTGCTCTTACCGAGCCAGGTCTGCTTCTCAAACAGTCGATCGCAGCACGGGATATTGCAATTGGGTCCTTCCAAGTCCAAGTACGGTTCGGACGTACTCATCTACTGCCGCTGCACGTACCTCGCCAACTGAGTGACGTCCTCATATTGGGATGCTCAACAGCGGCGCAAGTACCCGCAATTTGGTATCAAAATGCGTACCTCTTGCGGAGACGAATGCACGGCAGGGGAAGAGCGGCAGAAGAGCTAAATTAGGGGCGTCTCGTTAGCCCTGGGGATCGGCGCTGACACCTCGAGGTTTTCCGGGGCCCCACAGTTCCGATTCCTTCTTAGATTGAAGATAGATTGTTTTGTCCTCGCGCCCTGTACAGAGCTAGTTTCGTTGGATTATTACTTCCAGCTTCACTTTATATTGTTGTTGCTGTTTAGAGCTGCAATTGCAATAGCCTTATTGCTAAAGAAAGAAGTTCAGTATGGCGTCTGACTTGAAGGTTGAGCAGGCCCAGAAGTACCATCTGCACCATAGGTAGGAAAAGCAGTACCCAACCCCGCAACGAAGCTCTAACGCTGTCTCAGCCATGCCCACGAAGAAGCTATTCCAGGAACTGTCAATTTATTGGCTGCTGGTTTGTATCTCTGCAAAGCTCCAGAATTCGTGCTGACTATAAACAGAGGGCGACGATACGTTCTATGGCCAGGCTCTCTTCCCAGTCCCAGCCGAAGATCCGAATGATCCACTGCAAGTATGTCAGACATCAATCAAATGGGGGAACGGAAAGCTAAGATAACTATAGTGGCCAAACTGGAAGAAGACGATGATTCTTGTTGTTTGCTCGGCGTACTCGTTTCTTGGTAATTCGGCGCTTCTTGGACCAGCTGTTTACATTAGCATCTATGCCGAGGAGTTCAACATCACGCCTTCTACAGCTTCGGGATTGGTTTCATACCCCAATTTGGCTTTTGGCTTTGGTCAGTTACCGGATAAACGATACTCATTCGAAGGCTAATTCAAGCAGGCTCTCTCTTTTTGGTGCCGCTCTACTTGAAGATTGGGCGCAGACCTGTCATGCTTATGTCTCTTATTTGTGTGAGTCTGAACTTCTTATCTGGTTGTTGAGATACGAGACTTATATGAAAACAGTTCCTTGCTGGTCTGATCGGTGCTTCCCGAGCCAATACCTATCCGGCCTTGATGGGTACCCGAGTTCTGCACGCGTTCGGCTCTGGCGTCTGCGAAGCGCTTCCTGTACAACTCGTAAACGATGTCTTCTTCCTACATGAGCGAGGCAAGAGAATTGGTTATTATACAGGTACAGATGCCTTCCATTCTAGCTCGAGAAATCCACTAACAACATGAAGTATGTCTCTGTCTCGGAGCTACCGGACCTCTGTACGCCGGCTACATGTTAGCAGGAGGTTACTCCTGGAGACTTTACTTCTACGTCGAGATTGCCTTTGCAGGAGCACTCCTCATCCTCGCCTTCTTCGTCGTCGAAGAGACAATGTACGACCGCAAGTCCATGGCCTCCACCATTGTGCCGACAGGCGAAGCAAGCAGCACGACCGATTCCAAGGAAGTCAACACCCAGCACGCTGAGAGCGAGACCATCGTCGCTGCCATCCCAGAACGCAGATCTTTCATCAGCACTTTGAAGCCATGGAGTCACATCGATCACGAGGCTGAGTTCTTCCTGACAATGATTCGACCATTCAGCTACTTTGTCGTCCCGGCTGTATTCTGGGTCATCACAACCTACGGTTTGTCCTCCCCTCCCACAAGAACGCACTTACTGACTATTCACCAGGAATCTACATCGGTCTCGGCGCCCTAGCATTCAACTACACCTTCCCCATAAAAATCGTCGCCCCGCCCTACAACTGGAAGCAAGAAAACAGCGGCCTCATCGCCGTCGCCAACGCCGTCGGTTTCCTCGCCGCAGTCCCCCTAACCTTCACCTCAGACCGGCTAGCCGCCTACCTAACCCGCAAGAACAACCACATCCGTGAGGCGGAGATGCGACTCGGCGTGCTGTTCATCCCGATGCTGATCGCGCCCGCTGGACTCCTAGTCTACGGGATGACCGCCCAGCGAAACCTACACTGGTTCGGCTACTTTGCCGGCGTCGCGATGGTCAACTGGTCGGCGTTCTTTTACTTCTCGTTTACGCTCGCGTATGCGGTTGATTCGTATACGGCGAACACGAGCGAGATGCTCATTGCGATGAACCTTGGGAAGCAGGCGATTTCGTTTGGGATGGGGTTGTATTTGTTGGATTGGATTTTGTTGAGGGGCTATGCAGTGGTTATTGCAGGCATTTTTGGGGGTGTGTTGTTGGCGAATAATTTGGCGTTGTTTATCTTTTTCTTCTTTGGGAAGAGGATTAGGGTTTTGACTAGTAGGACGTGGTTGGGAGGTATGCATAAGAAGACTGCTGGGCAGGTGATGACGCATTAGGGGGTTATGATGGAGATTGTTAATGTGTGAGGGGTGTTCATGTACTGTATGAGAAGGGGAAGATTGACACTTAGTGAAAATTATACGATTGTTATGGTTTATCTTACGAAGTCAGAGTAAAGTTCAAGCGCTTTTGAGTAACACATTGAATAGTTGGGTGGAAATACAGCTGCTGACAAGTCCTGCGACTTAGAGCTAACCTATTCTTAGCTCAAAATAAGCATTGTTCTTGGGAACTCAAAATTCTGAACATCGGATGCAAGTATACAATCTCATCTCTTTAGTGAAATGGTCAAGACTTCTTATGATTAACTCTATCCAAAGCCCCAAAATCTTCAAGTCATTCAACCTTCTTCCCCAACACCATTTCTTGCCCTATAACCTCGCCGCCTCCTTCGGCTGCTTATTATAATACTGCGTGAAATCATGACAAACAGCAAAAACACCCTATTCAAATTAGCTACTCCTCTTATACACCGCAAATCAACACATACCTGATCCAACTCATCTCTCGTCGCCTTATCCGTCCTCGCCTTCTCCACCATCATCAAAAACTCATCTTTCACCAACGCCTCCTTCGGATCCGTCGCACTCACCCTCAAAAAATTATCACTACTAACGGGATTGATCACCTCCTGATACTTCAGCCTCCGCATCTCATCATACTTATCCAATATCGTATCATCCGCAACACCCATCTGCATGCCCGCAAAGCACTCCGCCAAACCACCGACATCGACCAGACCGCCCGTGAGGCCGAGGCCACCAAACGGATTGCAGAGGTGCGCCGCGTCGGCAGCGAGCAGGATGCGTCCGACGCGGAATTTGGGCGCCATGCGTTGGTGGATGCGGTAGGGACCGACGTTTAGCAGCTTGTAGTCGCCGGGCTTGGGGTTCCCGGGCAGCATGCGCTCGTACTTGGTGGGTTGGTGGGCGATGACTTCTGCGAGGGAGAGCTTGGTGTCTTCGCCGTAGCTGACGCGCCAGAGGCCGTCGGTGGTGATTTTCGCGGCCATGTAGTAGTCTTCGTTGTGGATGATGAAGTTGATGTCGTCGTAGCCGAACTTGTCTAAGGGGTAGTACACCTATGACTTCTCAGCTTTAACTTCATCAATAGATGAGAGGGGAGGGAAACATACGTTTGTAGCGATAATCTGCGCATCCCACGTATGTCCCGGAAACTCATTCCCAAACAAACTCTTCCGCACCTGGCTATTCGCCCCATCACACCCACAGATATAATCCGCAGTCCACCTCTCCACCCCTCCATCCTTCTTCTCAACCACAGCCCACGCACCCTTCTCATCGCTCCCAACATCCGTAACCTTCTTATCCCACAACACCGTCACATTCTCGTTCGCTACACAATGCCTCAACAGCACCGTGCCTAGCATATTCAACGGTAACACCGTCAGAGCATCCGGCGACCAGGGCTGCGCTACATCAGAGATGCTCGTGATGACCGTCCCGTCGCGGTGTCGCCACGTCATGTTCTTGGGTATCAGGCCATCGCGCCGCACGTCCTCGAGTACACCCGCGGCTTTCAGGACGCGGATTGCGGATGGCGCGTAGTGCGCTGCTCGGGGACGGTCGTCGAGCGTGGAGGCTGCGTCTAGGAGAACGGTTTTGATGCCGGCTTTTGCGAGCAGGAGGGCGAGCACGAGGCCTGAGGGCCCGGCGCCGACGACGAGGACCTGGGGTTGTTAGCTTTGGGATCCATTCTCTGACTTCTGTTGATGCTTAAATTAGGATGAAGAGAGTAGAGAAGAGAATTGGAGCTTACCTGCATGTTAAAACTATCCTTCTTCTCTTTTATTTTTCAATCCAATCCGATTCAATCGCATATGCGTACTCCCTAATACATATGCGAAATGAAGCTTATATCTTCTCTTAAAAAAATTCCTCAGTCTTCTTTTCTTTAAACACTCTTCCACTCACTCATAAAGAAAAATGTTCAACAACCCAACCAGCAGTCGTCCCACCACCACCACCACCGTATTTCCACGTGCATCCATTCATCCCGTTCACATCCACGATTCACTATGTATGTGGGGTCGAGGTTGGAATTGACCCCACCACGGAGGGAGCAAATCTACCCCGCACTAGCATCGCGACCCCGCTTTGTGCGCTACTGTACTGTACCAGTATTTTAGTGTTGGAGGGGTAGGAGATAAGGTAGGGATCCACTTTCCGGGGAGGAAGTGGAGGTGGAGGATGCGTTTGGGGGATGAAGAGTGCAGCTCGGGGAGGAGGGGAGGGAGAGTTTGGTACGTTGGGAACTTGGGATGACGGTTTGCCGTTGACGGGATGGAAGCAATGGATGACGGAGGCACGGGGAGGAGAGGCTGGAGTTTGGGAGCTAGTGAAGATGAAGATGAAGGACGGGGAGGAAGGCGACGGGGAGGGCTAGGGTTTGCTAGACATGCAAGAAGGGGTGGCGGACGCGAGCTCGGCATCTGGGTTTGCGGGATGGGATGGCGAGGATGGGGTTGATGATCTAGGTAGGCCCTTTTTGGTAGAGGGCCTAGAGACTCTTGTTGGGTGTGGGAGGTACGACCTTGCTGCGTTGGCAGATAAGAGTTTCCTAGCTGGATGGATGCCTCAAGCTATCTTCCAGCTCTTCCCATCTCGTATCCAATGCAAACAAAATCTTGAGAAGCAATGGCACACTTACAGATAAACCCCTCCCTGCTCTCCACCCTAAAAGACAAAGTCGTCGTCCTGACCGGTGGCGCGACCGGGATTGGACGCAGCACCGTGCGGCTCTTCCACCGTGCGTACTCCTCCCAATGCAGCCTCACATCCCCGTTCTCAACTTCCACCCTCTGTATTCCCATCTCATATTCCCTGCCCCAATTCATATATTAATCAACACCCACAGAACACGGCGCCAAAATCCTCTTCGGCGACGTAGCCGATGCTCACGGTCTCTCTCTTGAGACAGAACTAGGAAACAACGTCCAATTCCTGCACTGCGACACAACAAAATACGCTGACCAACTCCGCCTTTTCGAAGAAGCAGAAAAGAAATGGGGCAAAATCGACATCGTCGTAGCCAACGCCGGGATCTCACTTCCCCGTGACCCGTTCGCAGTAGGCGAGGATATAGAGACGGAATTCAGCACCGCAGAAATCGACGTGAATCTCAAAGGCCCACTAATCACCTCCCGCATCGGGCTGCACTTTCTGCGCAAGAATGGGAGAAATGGAGGGGATTTGGTGCTGGTTTCGTCGATAGCAGGATGGAAGGAGTGTACGGGGCTTGTGGCGTACACGGCGAGTAAACATGGGGTGATTGGGATTATGCGTGGACTGCATTTGAGTGCGGTTAAGGAGGGGGTTAGGATTAATGTTGTTTGTCCTTGGATGACTAGTGAGTTCCCTTCTGACCTGATTTGATTTGATTTGATTGAGATGTGGATGAGTGGGAGAGGCTGATGAGAATGCGAATGTAGAAACGGGGATGGTGAAGGGTATTGAGGTAGGCTGGAAAGAGCGAAATCTTCCGGAAAACGAGCCGGGGGATGTAGGGAAGGCGATTCTGCTTTGTGCGACGGCGAATCGGGTTGCTGAAAAGGAAGGGCATGGAGGGGCGGTAGCGCCGTTTGCGGGGAAGATTGTTTGGGTGGCTGGGGGAGAGAGTTATGAGATTGAGGATAATTTGCAGAGGTTGGAACCAAAGTGGCTCGGGGAGAGGAACTCGGAGGTTTTGAGGATGGGGCAGGAGTTCTTGATGAGTGAGGGGACGAGTTGGGATACGGGGAAAGTGAAGGCGAAATTGTGAGATATAGGGGAGGGGAAGAGGTTGACGTTGAAAGTGGATAAATTCCCTTGTGAAACGAGTCTCGAGTACTCTTCATGCAAAGGGGGAAAATCATCAGCCTGTCCTAGTCCTGGGCTCCAATACCTTATCAACTATCTTAAAACATTGTATAGCGCTTGTGATATAATCTCGAGCAACGAGAGGCATTAGGGCCGCCAACCAAAGGAGCACAGCCTTGAGGGAGTGGATATCTTGTGTTCCGAGTTGGGAATTTGATGCTCTTTTGATTGAATTTCAAAAAGCGACGTAGTGAAATTGATGGCTAACAAGCGAGGCGTCGCCAGAGAACTTGCACTAAAACCTAGCCTTCATCTCAGTACGACACAGCACATGCTCCCGAGCTCGAACTCAGACTCTTTTCTGTATGATTTGAAGGTACTTCCTTAAATCCTACTGCCACGTCGCAGTTGGAGATACACAGCTTGTTGTATCTTCTAGCCTGGGTTGAGGCCGTTGCGGGTCTGCGACTTGCTCCCTTTTGGAATGAGTTCGTGTGGGAAAGAGAGGCGGAGAAGGGGAGGGTCCTGAAGCCTCGACGGAGTGCGTGAGGCTGGTTATAAAGCTGTTGCGTGGGAGATGGGAGGTAGCTGTAGGTGCGCAGGGGCAGTATTTCTTGATGGAGGCGATGTCTTGTTGATTTGGCATGGAGATAGCGAAGATGAAGAACGGTTCTAAGGACACGGCTTTGGATGGCCGGTTGTGCTGGAGATGAAGGAGAGGATTCAGATGCCTTTTGCTGTCCCTGAGTGTCGGTGAGAAGGTTGGCGAGGGAAGAGGGAGGTGAGGTGGTCGGGCTTGATTGGGAGGATGCCGGTAGCGGAGGGAGAGCTCAAAATAGGGGCTTCGTAGCCGAGATTGAGCGCAAATCGTCTCAGCTCTCGGACTCCAAAGCTCACTGGTACGAACTCGACAAGGTCTAGGGTCTCAACGATGAGTGTTGCTCGAGATATCGGTGCAGCGTCTCACCGGCCTGAAATTAGACAGAACACGCAGAGAAGGTTCTTTTTTGTGGTGGCTTTTTACTGCACAGAGGGTTGTTCAGCCGTACCGCAAATGGCGTCCAGCGTGCCGAGGGCGTAACCGTTAGATAGTGAACGCCATCTCAGGGAAATTGGTGTAGAAGACACCACCACGTGGCCAGCCTGCACGCCATGCTTGCGGGAATTTGGTGATCCAGTCGACTTCTAGAAGGTCTTAGCATGTTTCTAAACAAGACAGAATATTGAGGTTTGGATAGATCGTACAGTGCTTGTTTTCATTTGCCCATAAGTGAGGCTCCAAACCAACAGCGCTTCGGCCCCTGATCCCAACTCCAGCAATCGATAGGGCGTCGCTTCACCGCCGAGCTCGCGGAAGAGTTCCCCGATGCCTTTTCCAGACATTCGGGTCTGGGTCAGCTTTCAAAGGTCGTAGCTCACGCTGAACCGGGCATCGAGGTACCCGGGCTCCGAGGAGTGAGGCGGGTCAGCATTGGGGGAGCCGAGATGGAGGGCAGGGTTGGAGCTATGCGGCCAGACTGGATATCTTATCACGGTTGGACGGTTGGAGAGGATAAAGGTCGTCGTAGTTACATATTATTATTGTGGAGAAGAGGAATCACAGGATGGGAATTGGCAATGCGGATTCGATGCCAGGCCCGAGCGGGTCGTTTTGGCGGCGTCCTGAGCCAGCCTTGAAGCCCCAACGCGTGCTGCCCCTGTCACGGCAGGGGTCCAGCGCAGACTTTTGCGGCGAGGCTGCAGGGTCCGACAGAATTGACTTCATGGCGGACTCGGCAGAGATATCAGTGGACATGGACAGCCTTCGGGGTCGCGCTAGATCACATTTCACTGCGCAAAAAGCTTTAGGGTCTCACTAGAGTACATACACTTTCACTGCTTCTGTTCGCGGCAAGAACGAGCGACACACCTCCGAGTCTTACAAATACAAAGTAATACTACACTTCGCGCAGTCTCAATTAGACATCCATCGATCGCTAGACATTTAGGCAGGCCCTAGCCCCCGCCTGACCAGGACCCCCCCCCTTCCTATCCTCTCCTCCTCCCCTCTCAATCTGCTGGCTCATCCCCGCAGTCGGGCTGTTCGATCCGCGCGCAGTGTTTCAAGTAGACGCGCTCATTGGCCGACGTCCTTTGGTCCCATTATCCATTACCCCGCTTCTCCGCTACAAGGGAAGACCGACGGATTTTACTGCTCGTCAGTGCTGAAAAGGCTCTGAGTGCTTGCCGTGCTGCTGCTTCTTGGCTGTTGGCTCCTGCTGCTGCCAAGTGGGTCACATTGCGCCGCCAGAGTCAACCCTGGTCCTCTTTCCCTTCGCCGAATCTTAACCCCAAAAGCTGAACGAGCCAGATCTGGTCCTCACTCACTACTGCTCAACTTCCCCCCATCTGTCAATCCTGCATCTATCACAATCGCGTCCTCCTCCCCTCCCCAGAGCCGCATCTCGTCCTCCGCTGCCCAGCAAATTGTCCTCCCCCCCGTTGCTATCGCTGCCTCCCTCTGCAGTTCGTCCGGCGTGGCATGGGCGCAGTGCTGCTCCCGCGGCGTCGTTGCTGAAGCGTGAGAGTGACATTGGTGTCCCGTATGAGCTGGCCCCACACCAGCACCACAGAACGGAGGTGATGCCGACCAGTCCAGTGCAGGACCGGCACCGGGGCCTCCTCCCCAAGAAATGTCGCTATTGCGAAAGGAGGTTCTCGAAGGCAGAGCATCTGAAACGCCATCAGCGCTCTCGTACGTTGTCCCTGCGCGAGCCCTTTCCTGATTGACGTCGTCAACGCCTGCAAACCGTTGACGGCGACTTCTCCACCACCACCCCCCATGTCACGTTGCGCCCCTTGCTGACTGCCCACAAGATACTGGTGAACGACCGTACACATGTCCACGTTGTAACAAAAGCTTCTCTCGGAGGTAGGCCCTCCCGATCTAGAAGATCTATCTGTGACGTTGTTTGCAATGGAGACACGGGTGCTGACTTTGCCTAAGTGATGTGTTGATACGCCACCTGAAGAACCACCCTCAGATACCTGGCGAAGAAGTAGAGAAAAGCTCATCCGAAGGGGACTTCATTGAGGTAAACGGTGTCTCTGCACCCGATCCCAACGGCCAAGTCGTTCCGTCAGGATTGAATGAAGCGTCGGTGCAAGATGTGCGACGTCCGAGCCAGCACGAGCAACTCACCTCGCCATCAGTCATTGATCCCGCTTTAGAGGACTCTATCCAGGATCATGTGGAGAATCCCTCGTCCCATCCGCTGCCCTCCGGACTAGACCATCTTGCCTTACTCGCTTCGCAACAGAAATGGGGTAACGGCGCCATGGATTCAACCATGACCGATGCTGGAGGGAGTACTTTGCCAGAGATGGGGGCTTCCCAGGATTGGAATTTGGATATCTCAGGTCGTAATCATCATCCAGAAGTAACTTATGACCCGCCGCCAGTACCGTCCGAGGCCAATTTCCAGACTATCGGGGCATCCCCAAATACAGCGTCGAGATATAACTTTGGGACGGATTTGTACTCTGGCCGGATCAATGGAATCATCTCCCCTGGAATGGGTGGAATTGGTCCAGATGGATCGATCATGCCTCAAGATCTACAGACCTGGTTCGATCAATTCGATCTGGAGTCTCATTTACAGCCCGGGGCAATGCAGACGTTTGGAGGATCCGATGGCATGCCGAGGGAAGACAGACGGCCATCCACGTTAACTTCCGAGGGGCAGCATTCTATCAGAAATCCAAGCTCACCCAGTGTATTGATACCTACGGAACGATTTGCTAAAGTCGAACGGTGTTGGCCAAATCGATACAGCAATCCACTTCGTTTGATGCCAACATTATGGTGGGATGCAGCTCTGAAGCCGGAGGATAATCTCTTTTCAAATGGCAATCTCTCACCAGAGGCCATGGAACAGAACCGACAGTGCGGGTCGAGATGGGGATTAGATGAGGACTGCAGAGAACGCCTTCAGAGGATGTTCGTGACAGTCAACTCTATGAGTGTTGATCGAGGATCAGCAGCATTTGCTTCACCAGAGAATTTCTCGACTCCTTCCGATGGACGATCAGCTGATCGAGCGGAATCCGTGAATAACGATGTTGTTCCAACCAGTTTTCCACCAGCAGAGATCTTTGATATTGGTTTAGATCTGTACTTCCGGCAGTTTCATCCTTTGATGCCTTTCATTCACACACCTACATTTTGTCCGAAGACAGCCCCGACTTCTGTCCTATTCATAATGTGCCTTATTGGTTTGACGATTCTTCAGACCAAGGGAGCAACTGCGTTTGTCCGGCAGACATTTTCAGTAAGTCTTCGTGTGCCATGATCGATGATGGATCCTAATGAGATTTAGAAAGCATTAGAGCAAGTTTGCAGCGAGCTAATGTCACCACCTCAACCACGAGGAGAAGGAACTCGTTTAGAGCAGCTCTCTAGTTTAGCCAGTGCTGTGTTGATTCTCAATCTTTCAGAAATGACTGGGGTATGTCTGACCTGGTTTCTGTTTCACAATACTGACAACTTCAGGAAAAGAGTCACCCCACGCAATGTCAGATGATTTACACCAATGTAATTACGGTAAGTTGACTTCTCCTTGTTGCAAAAGCTCTACTCATATCAACAGACTGCACAAAGCAACGGTCTTTTCTGCGCTCGTGATGGCCAGCCTCTCAATGATGAGCTATTCAACCAGATCCCAGATTTAGAGGCTAGATGGAAAGCATGGAGCAGGATAGAATGTGCAAAGCGGTATGTTGTTCCAATATTGAGCTGTAACACTTTGCTGATTCTTCTAGTCTGATTGTCTGCTTGACAATGGTTGATACATGGTATTCCGGAGTTCTTCATACGACGCCAATTATGAGGACAGATGACATCCAGATCATCCTCCCCTGTGATGCCTTACTCTTCCAAGCACCAACAGCAATGAAATGGGCCCAGCTCATCTCCAAAGGCCACCACTGCTGTATGCCCAGCGTAGGACTCTTCTCGGACCGTGTAAGCCTCCCAGAACTCAACGTGACCCTCGATCCCCTTGGCATGAATGGAATACTCAGCATGGTCCGCATGCGTATATCAGAAGACTTCCATCGCCTACTATCAGGAACACATGTCCGGGCATCCCCACAATCTTTCGTCCCGTGCAAAACGTACCAAGCCGACCCCCGCGCAAAACACACACCCTACCTTACCGTGCAGATTATCAAGGCCTACGGCGGCATCCTCCCAAACATGAACCCGAACTGCTTCATACTATGGCACAACATGTGCATCATGCTCACAGCCGACATCCGACTCTTCGAGATCGGAGCCGGGTGTGCAGGCGCCGCAACTGCAAGACAAGCACTAGATGACATCGCAATCTGGACCCAAACCTCGTCAGCAAGAAGAGCATGTCTACACGCAGCACAAACCTTCAAATTAATGTCCAACCGTCGCGCCTCAGACGGCGACCCATTCCACGCATCAGCCGGGCTCTTCATCTCCGCTCTAATCCTCGGCCTCTACGTTTTCATGATCCCGCCCAAACCCGAACCTCACCACCCCTCTACCGCCATCTCTCCCGGCTTCGACCTGATCGACGATGTAGACTGGGACATCGTCGGCTCCGAAGGGCTCTCGGATGATTCCTCAACTTTACCAGCCGACGACGCAGCTGTGAATTTCATCCGCAATGGAGGCGGTATCTGCTTTGATGGCGTGGTGCATAGTCCAGGCTATGAGGCAGCGAGGCGGATCTTGTTGGATTATGCGAGATTGTTGGAGGATATTGGGCGTTGGAGGGTGAGGATTAATCAGTTCTCACGGGTGTTGAGGATTATGAGTGATGCGCTTGTGGATGTGGAGATGAGTGGGCAGTAGGACGTATTGAGCCTTTACTGTGGATTAGCATTCGCTGTGATAATAGCAGAAGCAGGACTGTACTGTCTTTATGGCGGAGTTGGCGTTTGCACTGGAAGGGATGCGAAGGGGAGTTGAGTTGTGATAAGAATTCAATTCGGTGCAATCTTGGTATGATGCGTTACTTTACGTTACGTTACGCTGCGTTTACAGCCCTTCATTCTCAATCTTCAATCTGCAGTCTCCTCGCCTTCAACCCTGAAAGCCCATCAACCAGAAAGAGAAACTCGCCAGAAACGAAACGAATCGAAAGAGCTCACTCAAACCAGGTATCAAATCCCAATTTCGACGTCCAAAAGAAATAGAATGCCAAAACGAATGCAAGTGCATTCTCATTCTCACTCACTTCCTCTCTCCTCCTCCTCCTAAAGCACGAACTCTCATCAGTTCCCCCTCTGCTCAAACCTCCCAATCCCCGGCTCATGATAATACTCCAACCTCTCCCTCTGCACCCTCTTATCCTCCCTCACCCTCTCCAGCAACTCCCCGATCCCCGGATACGCACTAAACCTATCCGGCAACTTATCCCACGCCCTGGGATCCGTCGCCTCCTCACTCAAACACCCGCACCCGCCCCGCGCATACGCCGTCCACAAGAACGTCCGCGAGCTCTCCACCATAATCGTCATCTGCTCCTCTAATATCTTGCGTGCGCCCATCTCCTGAATCTGCATCTCGTTCACGTACCCGTCGGAAAAGCCGCCGTGGGGTGTGTGCCCGCCTTCGAAACTGCCGCCGCCCGGGAGGAAGTCCGAGGAGCGCCCGAGACCCAGGCCGTAGAGACTGGCGAGGAATTCGGAGGCGGAGTTGCGGTGGAAGTACGGGAGGCGGAAGGTGTTGGATGCTACGTCCCAGCTGGGAGGAGGAGGTGTTAGCGGGTGGGGTGGATGGGAGAGAAGGGGGGAAAGGACGTACCGAGGACCAAACCATAGGAAATCAGCGAGTGGCGTGTTAGGATCGCGAGATTTGGCGGTTAGGACTGTGTTGATGGAGGGGTCAGTGTGGTCGATGCTGGTGCTGTTCTGGGAAGAGAATTTCGTGAGGTCGTACTATTTCTTGGTCAGTTCTCGAGTGGGAGGGGAGAAAAAGGGGGAAAGGGAGAGGAAAAAGGTACCTTGTAAGGAACCACATTCCCATGCCAAGCCACCAGATCGTACGGGCTGTGATCTTGGCTTATCTGGTGGTAGGTCCCGTTGATCTTACACTGCACGCACATGTTAGCACCACTCATTCACCAACTCATCTCAACAAGGAACAAAAACGAGAACATACCACAATCCTCCAATCAACCTGCAGCTCCTCATCGATAAACGCAACCGGAAACAGAAAATCCCTAGGGTTCGCAAGTCCGTGACCGCCGATAGGTCCCAGGTCAGGTAGCTCCCACATACTGCCCCAGACCTCCGTCACGTAGCCGCGGGCATTTTCCGTGCCGGGCGCGAGGTCGATCGAGAAGCGGACGCCGCGCTGCACGACGAAGATCTCGCCTGGCTGGAGGAAGAGGCGGCCGAATTCGGTTTGGATGTCCTGTTTCTGTTAGCGAGGGGGAATACAGAGCAAAACGGAAGAAGGAGAAAGGGGAAGGATAAACTAGGACTCACCAAGTTCCCCTGCTGCGCACAAAGCAGGAAATCCCCGTCGCTGTTGCAGTACGATTTGCGGTGCGGTGTCATGGACGTGTTGATCGTGTACACGTACAACGCGATGCCCTCGCGGATATTAGGATCACCGCTGCCGGCCAGCGTGTGCAGCCCGTCGATGAAATCCGTGGGTTGCGAGGCGGGCGGGATGGGGAAGGGTGTCCATTCTGCTTGTTGGGGTAGCAGGGCGACTTTGGGGTTGATGGACAGGAAACAGTTTTCTATGTTTGGGGAAGGGAGAGGTGTGTAGCCGTCTGGGAAGTATGTCAGTCTCTTGATTTCGAGGACGAGATTTTTGATGGTGTGTTGACAGTCGGTTCGGTTGACGTTGTTTATTATTGTGGGGAAGCTGGGGAAACCTCGGGTTCCGAAAAAGGGGGAAACAGAACTCACTGTGTGCAGCAGCCGGCCTCACTCGGTACATATACGTGCTGAAATTGGCATGTCTGGGCGCTGCAAACGCACTGTACGTGATGCCCTCCGTATATAATCCGAACCTGTTTTCTTGCGGGTTGTTCTGCCCAGCTGGGAGAGTTCCGGGGATGACTTCGCTCTGGTGGCGGTTGCCCCAGCCTTGCATGTACTCGTACGGATCGTTGGCGCGCGTTGGCTTGCTGCGCTGGAGATCCGTGTAGTGGAAGACCTTCTGGGGGTCTGTGGCTGGGAAGCGGGGGACGATTATGTAGCCGTTGCCGTTGGCCTTGTCTTCTTTGTCTGCCATGATTCGCTTCGCTTTCCTTCTCAAGAAATCGAGGTGTCGGATATCACATCAAGGTTTGGGATGGAGGTCTGAGGAGGAAGAGAAGTGATTGTTGAAATCAAGTCAAGTCTGGAGCTCTCACATAGCCCAAGATAAATAACATGGCTCGGGAAGCTTTCAGCCCTGGCTTAAGAGCTAGTAGCTATATAGCGCTGGTGGGGCAGTTGTTGTGTGCGGTATCAGGTCCAGACATAGTACGATTGTGGGGAAAGGGAACGCAGCTCGAGGCGTGGAAGTCATCAAGCCCCACGGTAAGGAAACCCAGCCCCCGGATCGCGCTGCCGTTCCGCGAAGGCCATTCCAAAATTAGGCCCCTCTTTATCAAACTCACATTCGGAGCATCTGATTGTGGGTTGGGCTGCGTGGATGGGAGGCTGCGGTTTGCGAGGAGTGGGGAGTGGAGGTTCCCCGAGAGGCGAGGCGTGATTGGTGGGGCGTGTGGCATTCAGCCTTGGGGGCTTCTTTACTTCCTCCCGCAGCGGTGGGAAAGCAAACAAAGTTGGAGACTTTCAAGTGAGTTTTTGTGGGTTCATTGGTTGGTGGTACGAGATTGGGGAATGGAAGCAATTGGAAGCTGGCTAGAAATCTTGCCAGAATATTTACCCAGATTGGCTTGGAGCGGCTCTTATACGTCCTGGAAACACTACCGATCCCAGACGTTCCAACATCGATCAATTTAGCCTGATATGATAATATTCTTTATTTAGTGACGGAGAGCTAGTACATCTTCCACCATCTGCTGTGAAGCTCCAAGGTACTTGAACGGATCACAGAGCGATTTCAACTCCTCCTCACTAAGTGATGAAGTGACCTCCTTGTTCTTCATCAAACAATCAAAGAGTGTAGATTCGCCTTCAATCGCCTCTTTGCATGCCTCATACACCACATCATGAGCGTTGCCTCGTCCAAGGTGTGGTGCCAGCCCCATCATTACTGCCTCGCCGACTATGAGTCCTTGTGTGGACCGCAGATTCTTCCCCATCTGATCCGTATTAACTACCAGTCCAGAGAGAGCAAAGTCAGCTTGGTGCAATGCACCCACGGCAATCACAAAGCTTTCTGGAATTGCCACCCATTCCAAGTGCCAAGGCCCTGAAGCCCGCTCGAAATCCGAAACCATGCCATCAAGCACCAACCCCGCATTTGATCTGAGAATCTTGGAAGCAGCTAGAATGACTTCACTCGAGATCGGGTTTCGCTTTTGTGGCATGGTGGAAGATGCTCCTCTATGGGGTACGAACGGCTCCGAAACTTCTCCGTACTCGTTCGAGGACATGATGATGAGATCGAGGGCGATCTTTCCAAGTGAACCTCCGATGAGAGCCAGGAAATTCACAATCTCCGCAACGCCATCGCGTGCTACGTGCCATGTGATTGACGGGTTGACAAGGTCGAGCTCTTTTGCAAGTTCTTTCCTAACTCTTAGTCCGTCGTCTCCACCTCCCAGCGAGGCCAGTGTTCCAGCTGCCCCACCATATTGCACGAGAAGTGCTCTTGGTCGTAATTGCTTCAGTCGCTCTTGATGTCTCTGCAGACTTGACAGCCACACCGCACATTTGTAACCAAATGTGACGGGAAGAGCATGCTGTAAATGTGTTCTTCCAGCCATTGGCGTGTCCTTATATTTGGTAGCCAAAGCTTCCAGACTTCGACTCACGTCTCCAAGTAGTCGTTCCACGATATCCAATCCAGTTTTCATCTGGAGCACACTGGCAATATCCATGATATCTTGCGTTGTTGCTCCCCAATGCACATATTTTCCGGCTTCTTCATCGCACATTGAAGACAGCTGTCTCACAAGAGGCAAAATTGGATATCCCACAATCTCAGTCTCTTTCCGTAATCTTTCCAAGTCCAGCCTCTCTCCGCTGACCATCGAGGTGATCGATTTCCCAATATGTGCGGGTATGATTCCACATTGTGATTGAGCACGAGCCAAAGCCGTCTCTGCATCAACGCATCGATTTATATACGCCGTATCATCGAAAACCTGCAATGTTTGTCAGTGAGCTCCTTACATTCCAATGCCTCTCTTTCAGGTTAAGAAGAATGTGTACCTTTCGTATCTCGTCTGTGCCAAACAGACTTCGGAATATGGCCGAGTCTATGGCACTGACAGACCCCATATTCCGGCGAAATATCGTGGCAGGTACCACGAATCTAGAGCGAAGTAACGGAGTGCGGAGGAGAGCACGCGACAGGAACATGCTGATGTTCTTGATGTTCCGAATTCGGACGCAGCTCAAGCATGGAGGTGGGGGTCAGATTGGAGAAAACTCTGCAGCCTGCAGGCGCCCAATCGACTCTTATTATGCGGAGGGAATTTGGGGAAATTCAGAAGTGGAATGAATGGCAATGACGTGCCAAACTAGAGAGTGTCACTTGTTCCTGGAGAATATTTTGAAGGTTGAAGATGGAGCTTGCTTGTATGTGGGAAGGTGGGGCTTTTAGGGTCTGGACACAGCGTCAAGCCATCTGCGGGAAGCCCCTGAACAAGCGGATGGCGGGGTCGAGGCGCTAATGCCCTTGCCTGGAAGGCTTGGGATGGTCTGGACGGTTGGCACATAGAGTCCGGATTGATGGCAAGGCAAGAAGCGTATTACTCTCCTTGAGATTGTAAGCGCGGTAAAAGTTGTAGAACAGATGGAACTAAGGTCAGAAATCTAGAAATATCTGTCACATATACTACGAGAAGAGTATTTAATTTGCTCTATTCTCGAATAAATAATGAAGCTACACCAAGCCCAGTGCTGTCAAACAGTTAGCAAACTTTCCCAAAAAGACGAAGGGATTGAACTGACCTTGCGCACATGCTAATGACACCCACTTCTTTATCGTTACTTTCCAACTCATTGAATAGAGTCGCAGTTTGCCTTGCACCAGTAGCACCAGTTGGATGCCCAATTGCAATTGCCCCACCATTCGGATTGACCTTCTCCAAATCAAGTCCCAGCTTTTGAATACAGTACAGACTTTGACTGGCGAACGCTTCATTCAGTTCGAAGAAGTCAACATCTTTCAGTTCAATCCCAGCGTACTTAAAAAGAGCAGGTATAGCGAAGACGGGAGATATTCCCATCTCGTCTGGAGCACAGCCTGCAACTTGTGTTCCAACAAATCTTCCCAGCGGCTTCAGGCCTCGCTGCTCAGCCCAAGACCGGCGGGCGAGAATTGTTGCTGCTGCTCCATCTGAGATTTGTGACCTGTTCCTCATCAACAAGAATGCAAGAAAAGCACACTAGGACTTCTTAAAACTCACGAATTGCCGGCGGTGCTACCGCCCGTCTCTTTGAAGACAGGCTTTAAAGATTGAAGCTTCTCTAACGTCAACCCACTCCTAATCCCATCATCTTTCTCCACCAAACTCGAAGTTTCCTCCCCAGTCTCCTCATCCTTCACCCTGACCGTGACCGGCACAATCTCCTTCGCAAAATGCCCACTTTCCCTCGCATGTTCAGCTCGTCTATGACTCTCCAAAGCAAACGCATCTTGTGCCTCCCTCCCAATCCCATACCTCTCCGCCACATTCTCAGACGTCATTCCCATAGGCATCAAACAATCCCTCGCATCTTTGTTCGGAGAATTCCTCAAATGCGGAGAGACATCCTGCGGAACTCCTCGCGAGCCATAGTTCCTGGACATGCTCTCAACTCCTCCGCCTAATGCTACATCGATCTGACCAGCCATGATAGCGTGTGCGAGATGAGTGATGGCTTGCAAGCTACTCGAGCATTGGCGATTTACCGTGTGGAACGTAGTGGAGTTTGGGAAGCCGTAGTGATTCAGTGCCATGCGGCCTGTTTTTGCGAAGCCCAGCTCAGCAAGCACATTGCCGATGAGTACATCGTTTACATCTCCTGGTTGGATGTTTGCCCGTCTTACGGACTCGGCCATTACCTTCATATGTCAGTTGAGAATTGGAAATATTAGTGAAGTAAACTCACGGGCCCGAGTATATCTTCAGGAAACGCATCTCGGAATCCACCTTTGAATGCTCGCGTTACTGGACTTCTGACTGCTGCGAGCACTACAACATCATTCGGTGACTTCTGGGTGAGCTTGCGGGCGGCGGTACGAATGGTTGCCATGTTCAATGCCAAATCGAGATTCTATTTTACATTGAACAAGATATTCAGTACCGAAGCCGGCAGGAACGAACTCCGGGATCTCAAGGGATAGGAAGCAAATTAATTGCTGTGAGGCCCAATGATCACAAATTCTTTGCGCCATCTGGGGGGAAGAGCTCCTGGATGTGGGGCTTGGAGGGGTAATTTTTACCCCACCAATGAACACCTGGCCCCCTTTGTCAAACTGCTGTCAGCCTTGCATGCCGATGCTGTACATGAGAGAATATCGTATGTTCTTGATTGATGGAGGTTCCAAATCTCACTTTCAAAGCCAGCAACTTAGGATAACAGTTCTTTCGCTGGCTTCTATATAGTTGCGTGAAGTATGAGAAGAGTACGACGTGTGGTCAAAGTGCGGGGTAATTTCGGTCAAACCTTCATGTCCAAAGGAACTGGCAAGGAGCTTAAGTAGGTATTTGAGACAAAGATGTAACTCCAGTTGTCTCGAGTCTACTCTCTCACTCTCTGGCTATCTTGGTATATACAACCCTTATCATAGGTCTACAACATAGTCTTCAAATCAGGCGAGACTTTGAACGGAGCTTCAGTCTTCGCCTTCACCTCGTCAACATTCACTCCATCCGCTACTTCAATAAGTGTTAAACCTTCTGTGAAATCTACATCAAATACTGCTAGCTCGGTAATGATTCTTGAAACGCATTTTTGACCGGTTAAAGGGAAAGTGCATGCTGTTGAAAAGTAAGCAGTGCAATTGAAAGAGTAGAACTCGAGTGAAAGGAAGAAATACCTGATAAGATTTTCGGATTGCCTTTTTTGTCGACGTGATCCTGAGTTCCTTTAGCAAGCTGTGAAACTCTTTGGGAAGGGAAAAGTGTTACCATAGTCACCACCACTTTCGTTTTGGTAGGGTTGGCAACAAGATCCATTGCTCCTCCGATACCCTTAACCTTCCCAGGAAGCATAAAGTTGGCCAAATCTAGGGAAATTATTATCTCCATTCCCCAAACCAACATGTAATCATCACTCACCTCCGTACATGCCAACTTGCAGCGCACCCAGCATAGTCAAATCGATCCTTCCCGCTCTAATCATTCCAAAACTCTCATGACTGCCAAACAAACTTGCACCATTTGCAAGCGTGACAGTCTCTTTGCCTGGATTAATCAAATCTGGATCCTCTTCGCCAGGCGCAGGATATCCTCCCATGCCCAGAATTCCGTTTTCAGATTGTAGCACGACTTCAATGCCGGGTTCGAGGAAGGCGGGTGTGATGAGCGGCATGCCAATACCGAGATTTACATGCATGCCATCTTTGAACTCCTTTGCTGCACGCTTGATAATCCGCTCTCTGCTCGTTGCGGCGCTGGCCACTATATGACAAAAAATGATCAAAATTCCGTCTTCCCTCGAGATAGAAATGTGCAAACTCACCAGCATCCTTCAACTCCTCCGGGCTCTTCTTAAAAGTCAACTTCTCAATCTTCTTCCCCTCCGTACTCTTTACCACCTTCGTAACATAAATACCCTGCAAATGCACATTCTCAGGCGCGATCTCGCCAACCTCCACAATCTGATCCGCTTCCACCAGCGTTACCTTCGCATTCTTGCCCATACACTCGTTGAAATTATTTTGTGCTTTCCGGAATTGGCAATTCCCCATCCGATCCGCTTTGTGGACTTTCACGAAGGCGTAGTCGCCAAAGATGGCTTCTTCCATCACATAGGGTTTGCCATTGAACTCCCGAGTTTCTTTCGGCTTGGACATCACGGCGACGGTGCCGTCTTTGTTGTACCGTACGGGGAGCTCGCCCGTTTGGACTGAAGAAGTCAGTAGGGGATAAGGTGTCATTGAGTGCCTCTGAATGTACCAATTGTGCCATAAGCAGCAGGTGTATAAAAAGCTGGAACCCCAGCAGCTCCCGCAGCACACTTTTCTGCCATTGTGCCTTGCGGCGTAAGTTCGAGGGACAGCTCGCCTGTGATGTACATCTTCTCAAACGCCTTATTTTCTCCAATGAACGAAGCTATCATCTTGCTGATTTGCTTGGTTTCCAGCAATTGTCCTGTATATATTATCAGCACCCTCCCTTCCCAGCCCTAAAAGCACTCACCAAGTCCAACACCAGGCATTCCAGCATTATTCGACACCACGGTAAAGTCCTTCAAATCGGATCGATCTCGCAGCGCATTTATCAAGGAATTAGGAACACCAGAGAACCCGAATCCACCGACAAGAACTGTGGTACCGCCTTTCATATCCTTGATAGCTTCTTGCGCCGAGTCAACAATCTTGTTGATTGCTCTCCTCGCCGTCGAGGACGAGAACTCCCTTCTGGAGCCCAGGGCTCTGCTGACCAGCAATCGTGAAGGTCTCATCTTGAGTCAAATTCCTGCAACACCTAAAGAAAACTTAACAGGTCAAAATTGACAGAGCTTGAAACAATGCTCACCGACATCGCGTCAAGCTTCCGTCGCAAGCCCCACGGGTGGTGAAGAGTGGCAGGGTGCGGGGCATCGATACAGGGGTTTCAGGGACAACTCGACTGCCGCGAATGTCCGACTGTGTGCGGGGTAACCTTTGGATTTACCCCACTCTCCCCGAAGCTGTGGGGCTTGTACTATTGGACGACGGCAACGAGGGGTTTGATTGCTAATGTGAGCCTCAAGTCGAGAGACTCATGTGAGAACAGCAAACTGATCACTTGTAGTAGGTTTGATGAAGTGAGAGTGAACTGTGATAAGTATCAAGATGACGTCGACGATACTGAACCACAAAACCCTGGGTCGAATGCGAGGTCTGCTGTCTGAGGACGGGAAGACGGTGCAGTTTCGAGGGATCAAATATGCGTCGATACCGGGACGATGGGAAGATCCTGTTCTCGCGAATGAGAAGCTGATTGAGGGAGATGGGGAGTTCGATGCCACGAAACATGGACCGTCTTGTCCTCAGCATCCTGCTGGATATGCGTACGACCTCTCGTTGGTAGGAGACGTTGCTTTGACGAGAGTGAATGAAGAGCAATCGGAGTTTGAGTGCCTTAATTTGATTGTCGTTGTCCCTGTTGAGAGCGTAGGGAAGGCTGAAAAGCTTCCTGTTATGGTTTGGTAGGTGCTATTCTGGGAAGTCTGTATACGTGCTGATTGATCTAGGATTCATGGGTTAGTTCTTATGCACTCTGTTATTGGATATGCTTTGACGAATCTGAAGAGGATCACTCTCTGTTGGAAGTAGCACCTGGCCGCAATACGGTAAGTATTGCTTGGAAAGCCATGAGTTGAAATTTGGATGTGGCTGATCTATAGATAGATATATCTAAATTCGTTGGCCAGTCCGTCGATGCTGGAAAGCCTGTCGTTGGGGTTTCAATTAGGTAAGAATTGAAAGGTCTGGACAAATATTATCCTGCTGATCCTTCAGCTATCGGCTGGGTATATTTGGGTTTCTGGCTTCGGACGAGCTTCAAACCTCTGGCAACTATGGCCTCAAAGACCAAGCCTGTGCCTTTAAATGGGTGAGCCCTGATCGTTCTTTATCCCCATAGGAATATGTTGATAGCATAGCAGGTCAAGAAAAACATCTCTGAATTCGGAGGCGATCCTACTCGAGTGACAGCATTTGGAGAATCAGCTGGCTCAAGTAAAGTTCCCATCACGACCATGTTTTTTCTTCAACTAAAAGAGTCCTAGTATTCATATCCACCCTACTGCTTACAAAAGAACCAATCTTCAACAGAGCATGCATGATGTCTGGCGACACAACCTTACGAAGGCCGAGAACCATGGAGTGGCAGAACACGCACTACCAAGCGAATATCAAACTACTAGGTCTCGAAAAGGCAACGGGGGAAGCTCGGAAAGCAGAATTGTATAACATGAGTGCGAGCGAGATTACAGCAAAATTGCCAGCATTCCAGCATTGGAGCCCCACAGTTGACGGAGAGTTCATCTCACAGGAAGTAACTTTGGGCATCCTGTCTGATGTCAAGAATCCGATTGGGAAGCCAGCCTGGTGCGAAGCTGTCATGGTTGGAGATGTTGAGCATGATGTAAGTTGAACCCCGAGGTTTTCGTTGAACTACATATTGAGATAATGCAGGGAACATGTCTGAA
Organism: Hyaloscypha variabilis F; assembly: GCA_002865655.1. NCBI lineage: Eukaryota > Fungi > Ascomycota > Leotiomycetes > Helotiales > Hyaloscyphaceae > Hyaloscypha > Hyaloscypha variabilis. Next base: position 446,984 of record KZ613961.1, on the reverse strand, counting down.
AGCTCGCATCATGGACGCCCCAAATATAATTACAAGACTAGAAAATGCCTTAACAGCTTCTCTCGACTCTGCGGAAGCCGAAAGACTACTACAAAAATATAGTCTTGCTGGAAACCTAAATGTCGATCAGCAATACATTGGATTGTTGAATTTGTCGACGGATCTAAGATTTCACTTCCCTACTGTGAAGGTTGCTGAGGGGTGGGAACCAAGCAAATGCTTGAGATATCACTTTCATCAGGTGAGCTTATATTCCCTCTTCGCTTCTCACTCCTACTAACTTAACAAGCCGAATGAAATTGCAGGCACGTATAAAGGCTTCGTAAGCCACGAGCTTGACGTTGCATATCTGCTTCAAAATTTTGGTTCAGCATTTTCTACCGCCAGTCAGAAATTAGGGAAGAAGATGGCGAGTGCTTGGATCGACTTTGCATATGGTGACAAAATAAATGATGGTAAGGGCGATGTTCTGATCGTTGGACCGGGAGAGAAATTCGAGTTTGTTAAGGAAGAGGGGTATGATGCTGAATACCGTGGAGGTCGAGTTAAATTGCTGCAGGAGATTGGGTGGGAGAAGTGCTTCAAACTTGGAGAACTGCTACAGGGAGTGTATTCTGAAAATATGACGTAATTTGTCATCTCCTGGTTCTTAAATATCCTAAGATGGTTGAAAGTGTTTGCACTGTGTGAATTGTACTGTTGAAGTGAGAGGTCGCGACTTTCCAGGGGCAACCTCGCTAAAAAAAAACAGACCTGGGCAAAGCACCTCTCTGGTTCTTCCCGTCTTGATCAAATTTGGGTAAGCAAATGGATTTGGATATTTAGTTTGAGACTGGTCACGTCTTTAATAAGACTTCCATGCTATATCTAATACGAGATCTATTTGTGCCGTGGACATCGACTCAAGCCGAGGTCGGCCAAGGTAGACCAATTTCTCGGCAGCCGAAGTCCCCAACCCCAGCCCCACATTCTACCTCGACCTCATTCTTCGCCATAAGTCCCTCTCCAAGCATCTCCACAGCGGCATGGCATTGGCGATTCAGCCAATGTCCCTCTTACTATAGACTCTCTGTTCTTCCCTACCTTGCATGATAGACTAGAAAGCGACTGTGCGGCTGCGATAGACACGATGCTGCGAAGCTTTGCGACACGACCTCATTGCCGATCATGGCAGCGACAATTCTTAAGGGCGTTCTCCTCTACAGCAGACACTCCAACCCTCCCACTTTCAGGTACCAGAGTACTGGATTTGACTAGGGTACTGGCAGGGGTAAGTGTCCCTCATGAATTCTACTCCAATGCCATGGAATATACTGATCACATGACATTTTCATAGCCATATTGCACTCAGATTCTGGGGGATCTTGGGTGAGTTGTCCATTTCTCTATTCCTTATTGACATCAGGCTAAGCTTTTCTCAAGTGCTGAAGTGTTAAAGATTGAGCATCCAACTAGGGGAGATGATACACGGCAGTGGGGTCCACCATATGCACCACACCTCGATGGGCGACCAGGACCTGGCGAGAGTGCTTACTATCTATCCGTATTACCCTCTATATTTACTTTAACTCCTCATGCTAATCTTTATCAGGTGAACCGCAACAAAAAATCCATTGGCGTCTCATTCAAGGAACAAAAAGGAGCAGATCTGATCAGAAAGTTAGCCTTAAACGCCGATGTCTTTGTCGAAAATTACCTGCCGGGAACATTGAAGAAATACGGTCTTGACTTCAAGACACTAAGTGAAGCAAATCCGAAGTTGATTTATGCGAGTGTGACGGGTTATGGACAGTTTGGTCCTTATAGCAATCGAGCGGGGTATGATGTTATGGTTGAGGCGTGAGTGGTTTCTTCTCTTCTGCTGAACATGGGATTGATGTCGACGTAGAGAAATGGGACTGATGCACATCACTGGGACACGTGACGGACCTCCTGTCAAGGTTGGATGTGCAGTAACAGATCTGACGACAGGCCTATATACCGCGAACAGCATCATGGCAGCACTTCTTGGCCGAGCGAAGACCGGGGAAGGTCAACATTTAGATGTCTGCCTGAGCGACTGCCAAGTTGCCACACTCTCGAATATGGCGGAATCTGTTCTTATCTCCGGCAAACGGGATACTGGACGTTGGGGAACTTCACATCGTGCGTCGTTGCTCTTATCTTCGTATAAAGCATTGTGCTGAATAATTAATCTAGCATCGGTTGTCCCATATCGGTCATTCAAAACGTCAGATGGAGATATCCTGTTCGGTGGTGGCACCGATCGGCTCTTCGGCATCCTGTGTGAAGGTTTGGGCAAGCCTGAATGGATCAACGATGAGCGATTTGCAGTCAACTCTGCGCGAGTCGAGCATCGAAAAATTCTTGAGCCGCGGATTGAAGAAATCACTATGTCGAAGACGACCCAGGAATGGCTTGAGATCTTCGATGGTACTGGACTACCGTATGCGAAAGTTAATGATCTTATGGATACACTGAATCACGATCACGGTACGTTTGTCTATTCCACTGCGGGGAATTGCGGATCGAGAGGAGAGCTGATGAGACATATAGTTGTGGCAAGAGGCATGGTGAAGGAGGTTGACCATCCTACGTGTGGCCCCATCAAGTTAATCAATACGCCTGTCAAGTATTCCTACTCAACGCCGGGGATTCGGACACCTCCACCAACGCTGGGACAGCACACTGACGAGGTGTTGAGGGACAGCCTGGGTATTAGCGAAGAAGAGATAAAGGCTCTTAGAATGGATGGCGTTGTAGGATAGAATGATGATCTTACATTTTGAAATATCATGCACAAATGTGCTCAGTCGGCGCTCATCGAATCTCTGTCTGATTACTTGAAAGATGCGTGAGTGGTGACTGCTAGCCTCTGACATTGAATTGGAAAAGGCTTCAATACACGCCTATCAAAGTTCAGAATAACCTCCAACTCTCGATCGCGCTGCAGCACCTAAAATTGGAAGAGAATAGATTTCAGATTCCCAGGCTGATGATTCTATGTGTTCTAGCTCAGTAATCAACAGTGTTAAAGATCAGTAATACAACCCTATGCCATCTCAGTGTTCATTTATTCAGTCGCTATTAGTACAATTAGAGATGACGTATCTCAGCCGTAAACACTGCTCAGTAATCAGTGTGATATATCAATATCTGATGACTGGCAGTTAAGACAGAACACAGTCAAGGTTGGTAATGCTTGGCAGCAAATTGGCTCCACTATTTTGTTCCGGCTCGGTTGCCCGGACAAAAAACAGGGGTGATCCCGCGACAACAGTGCAGCGATAATTGGATGCCTATCGATGTAACAAGGCTGCCTAATCTTGGTCTCACCTCCACTCCCGATCATGTATAGATACAAAGCTGTGCCCAGATTCCTCTTCTAAAGGACAGTCCTCTAGATTTTCACAAGCAATGGATACCTACTTCTTCGAAAATAGAGATTTCTTCGCGAATCGGATTCAGGAGCTGGAGATCCTGTCCAAATCCGCACGAAAAGTCGACTCTTCGGACGAATCAGAAGAGGTCCCAGATACAGCCGTTTGTGTTCGGATCCGACCGCTCACTGAGGAAGAAATTGGGTGGGATCACATTCAAGGTGTTTTGAGGGATCAATTCGGTGCCGCGAATATTTATGAGCCGAGAAGAAAAGTCAATGGCAAGCCAGATCTGAACGTAAGCCAATCATTTAATTAACTAGATGACACTATCAGAATAATGATTTGTTAACATGATGATTTGTTAACATTCCTAACATAACCAGAGAACTTCCTTTACTTTGGATCATGTGTACGGCCCCGAACAGAGCACAAAAGATATCTACGATGATCGGGCCCAGGAGTTGGTGCAATTTGTCGGAGGTGGCGGGATGAGCATGCTGCTAGCCTATGGCCAGACTGGATCTGGAAAGACGTTCACAGTTTCGGGGATGGAGAAGCTCGTTGTGGACAAGCTCATGGAGGAAAACATGTCTGGCAAACGAGATATACACATGTGCATATTCGAGGTTGCTGGAAGTAACATGTATGGTAAGCTGAGTTAAACCATGGTCTCCTCTTCCTGCCTCCGCTTACTTGTTCTTGATAGATCTCCTCAACGAACGAAATCCCATCAGTGTGCTAGAAGATCCTTTCGGGGCTATGCAGCTGGTCGGTGTTCTCGAGAAGAACCCAACGACTTCGGATGAATTCTTAAGGATCATTGATACTGCCAAGGAATTGCGTTCGACGGAGTCAACGGCCAAGAACGAACAATCCTCTCGTTCACACGCAATCTGTCGTATCCGTGTTGTCAATAAAGAATCGCCGAACTCGCCTGAAGGCACTTTCCTGCTTGTCGATCTCGCCGGTAGCGAAGCAAGTGCAGACACGCAACATCACTCCCGTGAGCGTATGGCAGAGACACGAGAAATCAACAAGTCCCTCACTACTCTCAAAGATTGCATCCGAGCACGAGCGTTATGGAGCATTGGGCGAGGAGAAGCAAGCCAGAAGCACGTCCACATCCCGTTCCGAACTAGCAAGCTCACCCAAGTGTTGAAGAGTGCATTTGACGTCAACAATACTCAGACATGCAAGACTCTTGTCATCGCTTGTATTAATCCCAGCATTCTAGACGTCGTACACAGCAAGAACACGCTCCGGTATGCTGAAATGTTGAAGGTGCCGGTGCCGAAGGCAAAGCCGAGACCATATGATGAGAGGATCCCGACAACGTGGGAGAACAAGCACGTGCAAGCTTGGATCACCAAGAATGTAGGTTATGATCTAAAGTTCGAGACTCTGCAAGCTAACAATATGAAGTCAGGGAAACCTCCGATCAATCCGCTCTTGTTAGCTCCCAGAGAAAACGGACTTCAGTTCTGCCGTTTGCAAGAAGATGAGTTTGTCGGTCGTGTGTTACTCACTCCGGGCGTCAAGCCCGAGCAAGCAAAACTTCTTTACTACAAGCTCTGGGCTTTGCACATCGATTCTCGTGCGTTAATGAATGGTCCTGCTGCTCCGAACGAGACCAAGGCAACAGACGCAGCGCTGAAGAAGACTCGAAAGACGAAGGCTATCAAGCCAGGGATGTTCTTTCGGTTGAATGAGCAAGATATTAAGGATGGCGTGGAGATACTTATGGCGATGGGTGTAGATACGGCGCCAAAGGATAGGGAAAGTGATGAAGTGAGGTGGATCTGTTCGGTGGTTCGTCCTGCCCCGGTTACGAATGGAGCCTACGAGCTGTTTGTGGCGAAGCAGAGAGCAATTGATAGTAAGAGGTTAAATGATGAGGTGAAACTGGAATATGATATCCATACGCGGTATTATTTGATTAAGGGAAGTTGATGTAGTGCAGTGATGGCCTCGAAGGCTCATCTAGATAGACAAATATCAACGAAATCCTAGACTATGATTTCTGCTTGTAACCCTGACTTTCGGAGCTGAAATTGGCACGTTTAGTTCCACTTGAAATACGCAGTTATGCTATCACTTGGTCCTGTGATGAGTGCTTGTGGTGGTGATGGTGATGCACTCTCTTCCCAAGCTCTCCGCACAATGTCACACACCAAGCAGAAATCAAGAAATCCATGACCTCCTGGTGTAAGCCCTCTGTCACGCTCAGCACCGGCATCCCCTCACACTCCGCGCCCCCTTCCCGAGCAAGAGCAACTACCTGGTCGTTCTCATCAACCCACTTCCCATCAAAGCAACGCAGCAGATCTTTCTCGATGCCGATCCCGTCGCTACCAAGCACCGACATAAACATGCCTATAGGTGCCCCTCTAGTTGGATTATTCGGGTCATCCACCGGGATAGGGGTCTGCGTGAGGAAAGTCCATTGAATCTTCCTAAGACCCACCGCGGTGAATATACCACTAGATCGTGCCACGGTAACATGTCTGAAAAAGGGCCGAGTCATGTGTAATGGAGAAATAAATCGGTCGGCGATCGCGTAGACTGCGAGGGTGCTGCCGCTTGCATCTGGTCGACTTACAGTGACCGAGCTGCTTAAAGAACCGACTTCAAGGAGAGATTTGCTGAATGTGTACATCGGCGGAGCACTGCCTGGAGGGAGCTCGATGACTGAACTTCCAGTTGGGTCAATTGTGACAGTCTTTCCAAGTGCACTCCCGAAGCTGGTGCTGGTACCAACGTTGTAGGCTGGAGGCGCCTCATGATGTTCCGCTACCTCATTTTCATACTGAGACTGAAGGTGTTCTTTGCCTTTATCCATTTGATGTGATGAGTAATGTTCGTTGACGAAGTCAGTATGATTGCATTAGTGAATGATGTCTTGGCATACGATACTGCAAGTGGAGAAGTTTAGGGTGGGAGTTTATAAAGTTCAACCCCGCTCCTAGCACGTGGCTCTGTCTGGTTTTATGATTCGTTCCTATTAAAAGGTCATTCAACGCTGCACGCCCTCGTGTAACAATAACACGTATATGCACGGAGGTTACTGATTGCCTATCGGTTTTAACAGAGGGCTTGCAGATAAGAAGTTCTTGACAAGCCACATACGTTTCTCCATACAAGATCTCAGGATGATTTATGATTGTTGCCGCGGAACATCAGCAAGGATCTGGAAGGCGTCGCTCAAGATTGTAATATGAAGGACAAATCTCCTTAAGGTTAAAAGAGAAACAGCGTGGGTATCTTTAATATTGACTTGCGAGTTTTGAGATACATATATAGTAATGTTTAAACCCCCTTTGATTTTGTTTGGCTCGACAGCAACCACCTTGCCTTTCAACCCTTGCCTGCTTGACGTGGAAGCACTACCCAGGAATGAACGACATCATGGCCTTCCCCGAAATACTAGCACTGAATGAACCACCCGATACAGTAATTTTGTCGCCAAATACGAAAGCGTTCGTGTCATCCGTTAGAACTGGTTGGACCTGAGCAACGGACCCAAAGCCAGACACTGTAAAATCAACTTTTCCTGAGCCTGAATTGATCACTTGTAGCGATAATGTGTCGTCCGTGTTCTTGAAGGCGCTGACTCCTAGACCGCCGGCAGCTGAGGATTTGATCCGCACAGCTCCAGGCCGCACAAATCGTCCGAAGTGAGCAAAGGCCCAGAGTCTCTTCGATGGTGTAACAGACGTGGATGTCCACTGAACAAGCATTGCGCTTGAGCTGGAGACTGCTGGTTCTGCACCAATCCAGTAGAGGAATGCGCTCAGGTTGCTGGTAGTGACACCGCTTTGTATGTGCTGAGCCCAAGTCAGACCGCTCGCCGAGCCACCAGATGAGAAAGACGTCGTCCAAGCGCTGTTCAGATCCGCCCACTCGGTCTGCCAGACTGGAAGAGTGGAGAAAGAAAACGGTGCCCCGGGAGCTCCGAGGTATCCGTGAGATGTCAAGCCACCGAGCTTGTCTATTGCCCCGGCTGACTTCACCCCCTGCAGAACCGTTTGAGAGAGACTCCATCCTTCAAAATCGCAGCAATTAATCAGGACAGAGGCGAACCCCGCATCGTCCAGAGTCTTCCGTAATGCAGTTATAACCTCGGCTGCTTGAGCACCGTCGGACCGCATGCTATCGTAGGAGAAACTTGCATCAGCCTCGTTGAGGAAACCGACGTGGGAAATAGCGACACCAGAGCTATTGTAATCTTTCACGTATTGAGTGAGATAATCAGCATAGGCTTGGACCCAGTTTCCCGAAGAGCAGGTTTCACCAGATACGCCACAGAGATAACCTCCATTGTTCACATTGTTATTCGTCTTCATGAATGCTGGGGCTGACCAGGCGTTTGCATAAATGGTTTTGACTCCATAGTCGTCTTGAACGGTTTTGCTGAGCCATACTTGCCCATTATCACTCCCATCCCAAGTATATGTTGGCATCTTGGTCGCAGAACCGGGACTTGTTGGCTCAATTCCTCCAGTCGTTATGATGTTGCGCAGAATGGTGAGGCCAGCTCCTGTAGTCGTATTGAACAGGATGTCCAGCACTTGCTTTCGAATTGGTTCTGACAGATTTTGAAATTGATGTGCATGGGAAAACGCCTCCGAAGCTCCAAAGCCAATAATCTTTTGGTATGTTGTGCTGGCATCTAGAGTAATTGTGTTTGCTAGTGGCTGCAATATTCTAGCATGTGCCAAATGCAGGGCCGCTGGGATCATCCAAAGAACTCTCATGGTTCTTTATTAGCTCATCGAGTCATCGGTCGAAGCTGGGCGTGAACAGAGTTGTGGATGCACAAACCGGCGAATGCGTTGATCAATGGAGCGTACTTGGTGCCATACCATTATTTATGAGAGAACGAGATATTCTTGGGCGAGTGGAAATCAAATAATTATGCTTAAAGACGATACCAACGCCCAGTGTTTAGCCTCTTTCTTGATTCGGCACCAAATAATATCTAATAAACTTTTTTTTGATTAACGAAGAGGAGGGATCCTCTAAGTTGGACGTCTGCACCCCGCATCATCAACTCGGGACCTGGCCCGCTTGGGAGATCTGCCGCAAAGAATCTTCCGTTTAATCTATAATTCCTAGCAATTCCGAAACTGTGGGGTTTGATTGGTGCATTAATTCCTAGGTGCAAGTTTCCTCGAAAAGGCCCTCAAAATTGCCTCCCCCTGTTACTTTGGATTGTCCCTAATCATGAGGTATTGTTGTCTTCCAATCATGCATCCTGGGAATCTCCGAAATCTTGCCCTAGCTGTGTGGCCCTGTAGGCGACTTTTTGAAGCCGTTGTGCATGTTCCCGCGCCCTCCTTTCCCCTCCCAGCCACATTCGAAACCCTTGATTGCGAACCTCACAATGGGAACCGGAGTAAGGGAACTAGAATATGCGGCCCGGTATCTTTCAGCTGCGGGATTCCTGCGGCCCTAACACGTACCAATAGGATTCGCTTAACCCCTATCCAGCTCTCTCGCTAAACCTGAATGCCTGTAGCGGGCTGAGTTGCAGGTGCTGATCTGCTAAACGACAGGCTATGAGTAAACGGGCTCTGCAGTTTGTTCGCCAGGAAACTAAAAGTCCTGAACGGCCTTGTCCTCCAACTGGATACAATTAAAGAACGGCTCCTGTGGTTCGCAACTGGCCCCTGAGGCTAGGCTCTCTCTTAATCTCCATCTACCCCTAAGCCCCATGCCTTTGCCTCCCATTTTCCCTCTCAGCCACTTCTCTCATCCTCTTTTGACCTCCGAAACTCTTCGAGGCCAACAACGCACAATGGTGTTAGTTTTATTCTCGTTGGGCTTCGTTGAACTTGCAAGAGGTACGGCCACTTGCTACTTCCCTAGCGGAAAGATTTCAGACGGCATGCCTTGTAACAGCTCTACGACGGGTCAAAGTGCATGCTGTAATCTGGGAAACCTGTGCATGTCCTCCGGTTTATGTTTTGACAAAGGCCTCATCGCTCGAGGGTCTTGTACAGATGCCACCTGGACAGACGACAGTTGTGCGAAATCATGTGTTGATTGTAAATCCCATCCTCCCCAACAGGCAGGCGGACGCTGACACATGATCTTTGAAGGGGATACAGACTCGAGTTCTCCGATTATACCTCACTCTTGGGGGGCGACTGCAGGAGACGTGGATACAATGAGATGGTGTTGTGGCTTCCCCCTAGCAAACGGAAGCTGCCCACAAGGCTCCGACATTCCATTGCAAGCTGGGACTGTGCTCGAAGATACCACGACGACCGGGGACAAGGCTGATTGTGTCGGTGTATGTGAAGCATCGCACGATGTTGCTATCGGACTTGGCGTTGGGATCCCAACTATCATTGCATGCCTCAGCATATTGCTGTTGTATCTGAGGGAAAGACGAGCAAGGAGGAAGGAAATGAGGAAGCCGAATTCGCCGAAGAACGATGAAGATCCATGGATAAAGCAGCACAGATCGGAAGGGCACTCCGTCACCACTATCACCAGCGATGCATCTCCTTGGACGAACAATAGAGTGGAAGCCTATGCAGGTCCAAGAATCCCGAACATCGAACTCGAAGAGATACCTTGGAGAAGTCCGAGGAGGGAGCTCCCTTAGTCAAGTCCGCGAAATCCAACATTGTACAACCCGAAAAAGTCTGTGAAAAGCGTCACTCTGGTGTCCATTGAACCGCACGAGCCTTGACGATCCAGTCCGCGAAATACGTTTCGGTCTGCTGAGCTGATGTGGATACACAAGCACAACAGAGTTCCATCTTCCCAACCATGAGGCGCTTCTTTCGAAGGGATCATTTTGCCGATTTCCCACGCTGGACAAATATATCTGATCTGTTTGATCCCGTCCTCTGATACGCCCAATTTCATGCTCAGAAATCTACACAGCGAGTGTGTGAGCATATCTGCAGAAATGGCCCTGCGCAAGGACTGCTTCCCAAATCTGGATGCAAGGTCTTGTCTGCTCTTCTCCGGTGTTTTTAAATGAGGTCCAGGTGCTATTATGCCCCCATTGGCCAGAGTCCGCCGTAAGTGACACGATTCCAAGTATGTTCTGATATCACGGTCGGTAGTAGTTGGAGTACTGCGGTTCCCGCGGAGAGCAGAACCTGGCTAGGTATGAGAACAGATATTCCGAGTCCCTTGGGGTATATACCAGATCTACATGGTTGTACTATCTTACCTTCGAATAGTTCCTCTCCAATTCGGCCGCCTGACTTTCTACTTGTCGCTAATATCATACAATGATAAGCTTACAGTACCATTTTTCCGCATGCATCGTCAGCCCAGCTGAACTGTTTCCTCGGAAGTTTCAATCCGCCTGAGATTGGTGGCGAATCTAGACATCGTCGACATTCAAAACTATGGATGCTTGAAAACATTCTTGAGGGCGGTCGATGGACAAGCCCCTAAAGTCGGAAGAATGCCGGAATCGAGAAAGAGGGAGAGGAGGTCTCGAAATAATAACCACTTACGCAATTTGGATTTCTCTCTGCACGAGAATGCAAAAGAATTGCAAATCTACGGTCAAGTCCGATATATGCATGAGGGGGGCGAGGTGTTCAAGGAAAATGAGTGTGGGCTGAGAGAAGGGGTTCAAATTACGACAAACTTGTTTTGATTGGGTGGATGTACGGAACGACCAGGGTTGGGAGCATGCAGCCACCCAGCTGTAAATTAAGGTGCTGACTTCAGCCCATTTTTGATTCTCTCTCTTTATCAGAATCTGTGCCTCTCTCCTCTGCCAATCTTTTCAATTCTTTTTCAGTCCGCTTTGAACTTTCGAGTCAGAGAGCCGAGAATGAACAGCAAATGACATGAATGTCCCTTCCGAGCCTGCCAAGCAGCGGCGTGCGGGGCATGCTAAACGTCGTACTGGATGCTTGGTCTGCAAGTAAGCTCACCTGTCCCAACAATTGGTTTGGATATTCACTGTATGTCTGTCCAGGGCCCGAAAAGTCAAATGCGATGAAACGCATCCGCAATGTAATCGATGCAAGGCGTTGGATTTCGCATGTAAATTCCCGCCGCCACAGCCTCCAAAGCAAGCTTTCCTCTCCAACGCCCGCAGCAGCATACTGCCCGTCCCTATCGTACCGCGATTATCTTCCCGAGTTCTAACTCCTAATCCATCCTCTTCTGTTCCTGGTAACGAGTCTGAGCGGCGTTATTTTCAGCTGTTTCAAGACAGACTCTCCTCTGAGTTTTGCGGGTTTTTCGCGACACCATTCTGGACACAAGTCATCTTGCAAGAATGTCATCACAACCCAGCTGTCAGACACGCGATCTTCGCCCTTAGTGCTTTGTATAAAGCATCAGAATCTAGGACCAACACGATGCCAGCAGACGATAAACATCTCGACTTCGCGCTAGTGCAACAAAGCAAAGCTATTGGTTCCTTCCGCAAGGGCTTTTCCGAAGTGGAGGAATACCGCCAGGTCCGACTTGCTTTGCTGGCGAGCATGCTCTTCGGCTGTTTCGAGAGTTTCTATGGCAATTGGGAGGCAGCGTCGCTACAAATTTCTAGTGGGCTTCGCCTCGTAGGACAATGGCGGAACGCTCTGAGGAGTAAGGGAATGCCAACTTCCGCCCGAGAAGCTATCGATCCCCAGCTAGGTGTGACTCTAGCCCGGCTAGACTTGCAAATCGAGTCCTATCTAGCCTTGCATCCCATGAACGACAACCCAGTTGCGGAATTGGCGAGTATTCCTCTCAACCACGTATACCCAAGTCGCTTTACGAAATTAGCTGAGGCATTCCCTCCAGCCCTCGAGTTATCCATTACTGGTGTCCGACACACACGAAATGTATACCGGGCCATAAACACAGGATCTGATCTAGAAGCTTTAGAGCGAGAGCGAGACTGTATTCAGATCTTTGTCCGTCAATGGAAGAAAGCATTCCGTCCCATTCTCGTAGAGAGAGAAAAAGGCCAGTATTACGGGAATCGAGACAGCTTTGGCATCCTTCAGCTTTACGCGTGCGTGCTAGGGTTCGAAATCCTCCTAGTGTCTACTTTGTCGAAGGAGGAAACTATCCACGATAGTTACACAGAACAGTTTCGTCAGATCGTCTCCGCATGCCGGCGGCTATGCGAGATGGAGAGAGAATCCGATCGCCGAAATCGACCGGGAGATTACATGAAAGCTCAGTTTGGCTTGGGGGTAATTATGTCGATATACATCGTTGCAACAAGGTGTCGAGAGCCGTCTATACGCCGGGATGCGATTGCGACCCTTCGAGAGTGGCCCTCTAAGAATGGTATTTGGGATAGTCTACACATAGCGCAGGTAGCGGAGTGGATTATGGGTATTGAGGAAAAGGCGGCTTGCAGGGCAGATACTATACCTGAGGAAGCGCGAGTAAGGATGAGCAGTTTGAAGATGATCACAAAGAGGGAAGGGATCGATGTGGAATGTCTGCGAGGTTATGTTGACCAGAGAGTACAAAGGGCAACGATAAGATTTGCGTGATATCAATCAAAGTCTTGGGCCTATCTAGCTACTCAAAGCCTCGTACCGCTCTAGCCTTCTTTGCTCCATTCAGTCTGCAAGGAATACCCACTTCTCAATCCCCTTGCGGCATCCCGTTCGCGAAATTTGCCTCACAGCCCAGCCAGAGAATAATCGGATTGATCCGCGCGGGATACAGTTCAATCATCTTCTTGAACTGCTCTTCTGCAGTTTTGGACTCGGCCTTCAACCTCCCAAACGTCTCAATATATCCAATCGTCGAGTAGACATTGTTAATCCCATCCACCGCTCCAGGTCTCTTATGGCTTGCGATAACAGTCGCAGGTTTCAGTGCTGCGATTTTGTGCAAGGCGGCCACCCATGCCGCCCGTTTTTCCGCAGTCGTTGCTTCGACAAGCCATTGGTGCAGCTCGTTGTAGCAGATGTCGCCCGCGACAACCATTTCTAGAGATGGTATGTACAGGAACGAGCTATCGTGGGTGTCGGAGTGACCAGCTTCGACGACGCGCAGCTTGTGCCCCTCTAGATCAATGGTGAGGTCTGAGGATAAGGGTGTCACGAGCCCCTCAGAAGGCTTCGAGAGCTGGTCATTTGGGAACGACGCGACCCACCATGATGCGTAAAATTCGGCCTCTTCCTGCTGCGCCATGTGTGCGATGGTTGCTGGAGTGGCGACGGCGCGAGCGTGCGGGAAATGTTGGAGTAAAGGGCCAAGGGCGAAGTAATGATCGCCATGGCCGTGGGTGATGAATACTGTCGTGAGTATTTTGTTTGGGATGATGGATTTGATCCACACGGCAAGATCGTGGGCTTGGTTTTTGGTGAGGGGTGGATCAACGAGGACGGCTTCCTTGTCGCCATGAATTAGGGTTGAGGCCATGTGTGACCATGTCTGGGGGATGCCGAAGGGGAGCGGCTTCGGTGTTGCGATTGGTATCATTGGCGTAACATGGAGGTCAGCTCTAAGATTGAACGTCATGCCTGCGGTGATGGACAGATTGTGTGGGGACAAGGAGGAGTGTTTAGCAGAAGTATGCCGAAGTTGGGTTTCTATTGTAACTCACAATCGAGCCCAGGACAACTATTTATGAGACATGAATACGTCGCTCCAGTTTCGCCCTAGCTATGGTCGAAGGTAAGCTTGATAGCCCCCGCTCCATCGGTACTCAAGAATTAGAACTTCTCGGCCACATTGGGGAAATGTTGAAAATGTTGGAACTTTGCCATGTTTTGTCAGGTTGTGGTCAGCCCACCACAGGTTCGCCCATGTATATTCCTTCTCCAACCACAGCATGCAGTCATCATCGCACTGCCGAGAACTTGGATGAACTTGTCGATGTACATTTTGGCTTTACTGCAATGGGAAAATGTTGAATCCCGGCTGATGAACTTATGCAAGAAGAGTGGCTTTCCTCCTAGTGCAAATGTTCGCTCAATACTGAGCCAAGCCTAGTCTTGAGCTTTTTCTTCCGCACATGTGTGCGAGCTGAGGATGAAAACGAGCACTTGTTGATCGTACCTGCATTTCTGTGGCTTGGCGAAGCTTGTTAATTGGATACAGACTTCCTGATTTGGAAAATGTTCCCGACGAATTGCGAGCCGAGAAAGCTTCGCGTGCAGCCGCTTCTTCGACTGATGAAAGTTTGTTCAGATACAGATTTTTAATTTAATCTGCAGAAGGCTCAATTTAAGAGAGTCCTCGAATTTGTCACTTGAGTGGCCAATGGACGGGCTTGATGTTCTTGGGTTGAACACCATTCCGCTGGGCATTATTCTTCTATGGAAGCCAACCCCATGTGGAGAAGCGAACATTTTCCAAACAGGGTAGTATGGATATATGAAGACCTAGCTCATCGAGTCGGGGGGTGGGGGTTCTAAGCATCCACTCCAATGGGCGGGTCACCACCCTTCTTGCGTTCTTCTGCAATCGTCCTTCAAGTAAACACCCCGTGGTGTCTTATTTCACTCGGTGCCAGTGTTGCTCTCATATACTGGAAAGCCTTTTTGACAAAGATTCACCATTAAGGCTCAATATACGATAGGACCTCCTCTCTACCCAAATTGACAATGCTGGAAAATAATGGCACAAACATTGCAGATGCTGCGGCGGAAAAACCTGCCCCTCCCGAACCAATACCTCAAGACCAAGTAAAGGTGCGACTGTTCAGCGTTTGCGACATAGGAGTTGTCAAGATCCATATACCTGCAGGCCCGAGGAATATCGATGCAGATGTTGCTCTCATTGAAGATGTCGCTCAGCACAATGCTTTGTCAAGGACTTCGAAAAGGTCGGATCACGATATCGAATGGCCCGATGAGATTCATGTCGACGATCCAAGAAGCTGGCCTACCTGGCGGAAATGGATGGTCACCTTGATTGTGTCATCTATTTCGCTTTGCTCGTGAGCTGTTTCTTTCTACTAAACCCAAGTGCACAAGCTGAAACTAAAGTTAAACCCAGTACTTATACTTCTTCTGTATATACAACAACCTATGACCAACTCATACACGAATTTAGCACTTCCAAAGAAGTCGCCACACTCGGCCTGTCTTTGTATGTCCTCGGCTTGGGGCTCGGTCCTATGTTACTGGCTCCACTTTCCGAGTTTTTTGGTCGAAGGCCGATCTACCTCACCTCTTGGGCTGGTTTTGTGATTTGGCTTATCCCCTGTGCGGTGGCCAGGAATATACAGACCATGCTGGTCGCCCGATTCTTCAGCGGGATGTGTGGGAGTGGCTTCATGTCCGTCGCAGGAGGCACCGTCGGCGACCTCTTCAACGTCCATGAATTGGCGCTTCCAATGATGGTCTACACTGCCAGTCCATTCCTTGGGCCAGAGCTTGGTCCTATCATCGGTGGATTTATTTGCCAGAATACTGATTGGAGATGGGTATTCTATGTGCTGCTGATATTTGATCTCCAAAAATAAATTGCGTTCCCTTAAAGAAGAAGGACATTACAACCCAGTTTGTTCATAATAAAAACCCAATCACAATTATAGGAACAAGACTTCCTCATCTCCCAACATTCTTCTATAATCCGATAAGCTTGTAGACCTGTCCCGATAGTAGAAGGAACGATTTCGGCTTTGGAAACAAGGTCACGAAAGAAGCTCTGCTGCCCTTCTAAGGCTAAACAACCAGACACACAGAATGGCCAAATGAGATTCCGTAATAATCTCGGGTTCGTGAGACCTTTTAATGCTGTAATAGTTTTCGAGACACTTTCTGCGATCTCTGGCAGTTCAGGGTAGGCGCCAGAAACGACAACATGGAGATAGGTTAATGCTGAAAGTGCAAAGATATTAGTAATCTCAGCCTGAGATGTGGATAAAGTGCTGCCGGAAAGTTCCTGGTTTGATCCTAAAGAATTTCTATCCTCTAGATATCTAATTTCCTGCTGGAGACGCTCCTCAATTGTAGTACCGCGTTTAACAAGTTCCACTACACTCAACTGACGGATTTTTTCTATATCTCTCTTCCAGTTATCCAGCAGGACGATTTCGAAGATAAGAGACATGACGCGATTTGCACAACCAAATAGGCTTCCTAAGTCGATCCCGAAAACTTCGAGAATATGTTTATAATCCAGGTCCAAGGAGGGTGGTGACCTGGTAGAAGCACAAGCAATAATGTCAAACGAGATAAAAGAACCAAGTAAGACTTTAGTCCCTATATCGTCCGCGAAATATGCACACCTCTTGTGTGGCAGTTGGGTCCCAAGGTCCGGAGCGGTCAAGCTTGGCCCGATGGATTTCATCCGGGCTTGTATATGTGGCAAAATTAAGTTGGCGGCTGTGAGAAGAAGGGGCCGCCAATTCCCTGTACCACCAGCGAACAGCTACAGCCAGCATAATGTCAGTATTCAATGCAACAAGATTCCATATATACTAACGCACCTCAAAAAACAAAAGTTGCAAAATACAAGTGATGCCTTCTACGCTGCGGTCTTGGCAAGCTGTTCCGCTCCAACTAGCTTCTCTCGTGCTAAGCTCCATTTCTCGGGAGGCTAGGGCATGATAATTCGATTTCTTGGAGAGTGTTGGAAGTACTACGCTTTCGGCCGTTGACTGTATGTGACGCTCACTGAGAGCTAGCGTCGCGTAATACACTGATCTCGCTCGTTTGAGAACGGAATACAGCCAGCCTCTTGACTGCTTACAGTGAGAGTTATAAAATGGATATTGAACATAGAAAACCTCATCTAAATAGTGCATGAATAGGTCATCATCTATTCCCCCCCCTGGAACAGATTGCCCTAGATAAGCTGGGAACATGGGGTATTCTTTGACAACCTCGTTGGCGCTGAGCCCTTGTGCGTGTGTTGGGGGATCACTCCCTAGCAAGTCGGCCGCAGACACACCAATAGCTTCTAGGTGCATTTCATTTTGGGAGGTCCCACAAGCCGATTGCCCATCGTCTTTCTGCACGGTGGACGTATTTGGTATTCGGGTTAATGTCGCCTCAAGATCCTGAAAACCCCCAGAAACACTTGAAGGCATTGAATCGTGCCTACTAGAAAGGTGGTTGTTCACAAATATATCGTTTCCCCAGTGGCGGTTGTTGGAAGATGACTCCGTGGTAACAAGGTTGTCTTGAGAAGATGTAGCCGAATAATCCATATCAAAAAAACTCAAATCCATATTCCACGTCTGAAAGTCGAACCCATCTCCCATCATCTCCGTACTACATTCAACCCCATTAGAAGGGGCTTCTTTCGAAGGGTAATTGGAAGGTGCAACAGAAGCGCTAGACGTTTCCTCGTGTAAATATGGTAAGGACGAACTTGTTCGACGTATACGTTCCTTCCGCTGTTTGGAATTGTTCTGGCTAAGGATTCGTTTGATCTTTGAAGCTTGTTCTCTTTGTAGGGGTCCATTGTCCATCCACACAGGCTTGTCACAGTATCCATAACACGTTATTTTGAGAGACACACATGTAGAACATACAGGCCGATTCTCGTCGCATTTTTTCTTTCGAACACGGCAAGTCCAACAACCATAAATGCTTCGTGCGGCTGCTTGTGAAGAGATGTCAGCACTGCCAAAACATTCTATTAAAGCTCCACTTGACAGAAACAAAACATACGTTAGGGATAGTCAGACTTACAGCTTGCAATCGTGGTGGCCATGATCAAATTTTGGACTTCTTCAAAGATTTGATACGTGTACAATTGGTTTAAAGCACAATGGGATGTTCAGGGATCCAGTAGAATGGACCAAGTCGTTATCCAAATCCTAATAAAGATACTTTCAATTCTACAATTGTAAGAGAAGTGGTCTCGCATGCTGAACGATTGGGCCGAAACGCGCTAGCCGTAGGCTAAACTCTGACAGCGTCAGCTGACCTAAACCTGAAGTTAGGGTTAGGATCAATAAGCAGCTACTACTTGTCGTCATATCGTCGTAGTCGCGTCAAATAGGAAACAACTCCCAGTTCTCGATGTAAGCCTCTCCGTCCACTAGAGGATAAGCTACGGTGTGATTTTAGGGGGTAAGTGGTCAAAATGTCAAAATGGTAAAGTACATCGGCCTAGAGGCCTAAGGCCCTGGAATTATTATAAAGCTAGGTATTATTAAGAATAAAAATTTATAGTTTTTCTAATAATAATAACCGATTTTTCTATCTAAACATAACTCTTAGAGAGAGCTAAAACCCCTTAAAAATATATTCAGATTCCTTTACTACTTAGATAGTAATAAAGGGAGAGAGAAGTTAAGAAGGGGGGGCGAGAGGGGTACGGGCTATAAGCCGCATATTTTATGGGTCCTTTTAAGCGAGGTGATCCCCTCCCCCCGCTACCCCGTCCCCCCTTCCCCTTCCTCCTCCTTAGCTTTTCCTCATCCTTCTACTTATTATTTTTTTCTAAGTATTCTCCTATTATATCCTTATAAGTAGTAGAAAGAATTATTTCTAAATTTATTTACTTGACTTTAAATATTTTCATAGTAATTCCAGGGCCTTTCAGGCCTCGGGGCCGATGTACTTTACTATTTTGACATTTTGACCACTTACCCCCTAAAATCACACCATAGTTAGGAGCCGAATCGGTAGCGATCTTCGGACGACTAGTAACCGAGCAATCTTGATAAACCCGGAGAGAAGAGGTCGTGGAAGGTTAGGCTTTGCTGTTCCGGCGTTGGAGTTTCGCGGATCCCAAGGACTGCAAAGAAACTAAGAACAATGCTCTCGTAAATATCGCCAAATAATTGATGGTCGAGCAACGTAATACAAAGATGTAAGCAAGCTTCGTCAAGGCGGTTATCTTGCTGCTTACTATCTTGTCGACTTCGGACTGCTAAATTTGCGGTGGCGACGTCCGATTGGTCGGCGGTAAGTTCGTGAGAGAGTTGTGGATATTGCTTCTAGTAGGCGATTCGATATACGAAGCATAAGAGCTGCTTCCATACCTTCTTATATCGCGTATAAGTTCGTTCTTGTAGCTTGGCCCATAGCGGGCTACTTCTTCCTTGACGAGGAGTAAAACTGTTAATTTGTATTTGGTCGAATAAGGTTAATCTGGCCGTTCTCAAAAGCTTCGCGGGCGGTCTGGACAAGACGGTCTATCGAGTCGAGGATGAATTGGAGCCGAAAATCAAGCTGAGCGGCCGGTATTGGGAGGCAAATATGCTTCTGTGCGCCGACTGCATCTTGACCGTCGAAATACTGCGCCTAACGAGTAATGTCAAGCCAGCGAGAGATCTCCGTCTCTTGACGGCTGCTGGCAACCTGCTGGCTGTTGAGCGTTTCGGTCTTATCTGGCTGCGACGTTGCCTGCCGCTGACTACAAATATCCTGATTCGGGTCACCCTCTATGCCTTCGTCCATCGCCTCGTTTAGAAGCGTGAAGTCGGCAATAGATGGGTCGCCTTGGGAGAATAGCTTTGGTTAGACTATCGAGGGAAGCTTAATCGGGTGGGAGGGAGTGAACGAGTTAAACCCCTAACCCTAAGATTCCTGGACTTCCTCTTCAACTTTTTCAAGTTCTAATAGCCAAAACACTGGTATAGCAGCAAATATCGCAATACAAGCTAATATCCACCACGGAATGACAATGTATCCAGCATTTACACCAGCCACAAATATAATGCCACTAAGTGTTGGCCCTAATCCCCCTCCAAGGGCACAAGCGATTGTCGCAACACCGTTCAAGGCTTGCAAGGACTTTAAATCAGCGACAGAATTGGTCAGCATGATTATTGAGCAAGGGTATGCAAAGGCGATGCATGAGGTTTGACATGCCATCAAAATAATCATGACCCCTTGTTGTATCGTCCCGCTCGACAATATCGACGTAAATGGAATGACAAAGTATACCAAGGGTAAGATTGAACTAGATATCTTCAGACAGCGAAGCACCCCGAGTCTCCGCGTCAAGAGAGGGAAGATAGCGAACTGAAATACTAGCTGGAAGATCCCTGCAATCGTGAACGTAAAGCCAATTTCAGCGGAACCTATTCCAAATCCGCCAGAGAAAGCTAACAGGCCCCAGGTGTAGGTAGTGCGACTTTCTTCCACGGGATAGTGCATAAAGACCGGGGCGAGCAGTTGGAAAATAGTTGAATGCATTTCGAGGAAGGTGTGGATAACCAGGTTCAAGATTGACTGTTGTGAAAAGACCTCACGGTACTTTGGATGTTGCGAAGAATCGTGAGAATTAGATTTGATATCGATATCCGACAGCTCGATAATAGGCGAATGGGGTGGGA
This sequence comes from Hyaloscypha variabilis F, assembly GCA_002865655.1. Classification (NCBI taxonomy): domain Eukaryota; kingdom Fungi; phylum Ascomycota; class Leotiomycetes; order Helotiales; family Hyaloscyphaceae; genus Hyaloscypha; species Hyaloscypha variabilis. Next base: position 426,410 of record KZ613961.1, on the reverse strand, counting down.
AAAATGGTTCGTTTTCATCCTCGTCGAATCTGGAGTTCCGCTTCGATCGATTCGTACCTTGCTTGCTAAATATTGTCAAGAGAACAGAATTTGTCCTAGATCTAAAGTTTCGCCAACGCTGTTGATCATCTTGAGAATCGCGAAGTCGAAAGGCGCTAATAGCAAGCCCAAGGATCGGAATAATTCCAACAACCATATTAGGTAATGCGAAGGGAAACGTGCAAAAGAACCGCAATTTGCCGAAAACTTTAGGATATCGATCTGCCGGATAGACAAGCATGCCACCAATCATAGGGCCTATCACACTTCCAGCTGTCCATACCATTGGAATAATGCTGAATGCTATCGGTTGCAATTCTTTTTGAGGGACGGTTTCCGCGACTGCCGTTCTGATAACACCAAGGCTACCGCTCGCGATTCCTGCCAATAGTCTCGCTGATATCCCGCAGAGTAAAGAGCGAGACATGCTAAGCATAGCCAGAGCTACTAAGGAACAGCTTAGGCTTAGCATTATTGCTTGTTTTCGACCAAGTAAATTTGAGGCGCCAACCCAAGCAATTGCTGTTAGTCCTTGGCCAAGAGAAAAGCATGTAAGCATTAAACCTGTCCAGATAGCTACCTCTGTATCTTGGACGTGATAAGATTCTACTAGTTCAGGCTAAGATTGTTTGTTAACATATATTAATTCTAGGAAGTAGTTCAATTTACCAAGTAGGGAAGCACTGAAGTAAAGGAGACTATAACACTATAAGCAATGAATTAGTTTATATTGGCTTGCGGTGAAATCCTACCGGGTTCTGTAAAACGACATATCGCTATAAGAGGAGCATTAATAAAGCAAATAAAAATACTGCCAGATGCTTTCAACTAGACTTACTTACCTAGCACGAGCAATTGTTCTTTCTGCAATGTCCCAAGGTATTTGTTCCTGTCCGCCATATTGCCTATCAGAAAGTGGAAATAGTGAAGCTTTTTGAATTAGTATAAGATTGATCTTATCGTCAGATTATATCTGCTTCAAGATTCAAGGAAGCTTAAATGAGAAATAAAAGCATTTGTATGGCAAGCCCCGCGCTTTTGTATGTTACTAGGCTGACATCAGCACTACTCGCTAAATAATCTTCAACTTTTCCTGGATGAGAGCGGGCGGCAAGGCGAGAGCAGGCGGCAGGACGAGCGGGCGGCAAGACGAGCGGGCGGCAAGATGAGCGGGCGGCAGGCTAATAGGGGCTAAACCCCCTATAACTCTCAGCTCTACAGGGCCCTAAGGCCCTGTACGGCTGAACCGTTCAGCGTGGCCTAAAGGCCCCTAGCTTCAATAGTGAGTCAATTAATCAATCAACCCAATCAGCTATGGATAGCAACTACGTGAGGCAGCAAGTGGTAGTTCTTGTCATGGATCGGCAGTGCTATACTCAAGCAAATAGTTTCCCTAAATACAAGAAGAATAATCTAAACAGAGAAGCTAAGTCTGGGCTCTGTACGGTTGTTTGTATTCCGTTCAATGCTGTTGACAAGGCATCGCAGGTGCCTATCGGCTCTCAGGCACATCTAGTCTCCTCACAGGTCTCAACCCATCACAGTACCCTCTCCGCGTTTTATTACTCGCGCCGAAGGAAATTACCCAGTGATCAATATAGTGAGGAGCTGTGTGCCGATGTCCATGCCCTTAACGCCTCAAAATTCTTACAGGTTCGCAATTCACCGAGGCCAACAAGTGTGTCTTCAGCTTTTGCCATGAGTGTCCCGTCAGCAGCGCATACCAATCTCTGTCTTAAAACCTCGAGGCAATGAGTGGTGTGGCCCCAGGTACTTTCAGAAACTGAGAATGAGTCGTTATAGTAGTATCCATTCATTACCCATCGCAGTTGACTCTGAATTTAAAATTAGCTCAAATAGACAAGATATCACTTGAAATTCGGCTTACTAGACAATGAAGTTGGTGGAATTCGGCGACCAAGTACAGTTGATGTTCTGTGTCGTTTCCATTTGGTTGTGACTCCGGCAGGCCCAAAGATAGAGCCATCGACTTACGTAGAGCAACAGTGCCATTACCAACTTCAATAATCAGCCGAGCTTCTTCTTAAGTAGAGTGAGTTGGGTATTAATACTTGGGAAAAGCTCGCGCCAGTACGAATTTGATACTGTCAGGTTCCCCGTAATATACTTGTCGTCGAACTGATACACCCTCTCAATCTTGTCAGGATGATAACCTCCCGCTGGGGTTTGCACTATTACAAGTCAGCACAATCTCGTACTTGCTTCACGCAATCTGACATCCAGAGGCATACAATAGTAGTTGTCCATGTGCAGTGGTCGAGGTGACGACAATACATGATACATCCAAACCGCATTTGAAAAGATCAGCATGACAAGCAGCAAGACAAATGTGGGTGTCAACAGTCCCTGGAGAGAGGCTCGAAGTCTATCCTGGTGCACAGTGTCCTCTTGTTTTCCTTCACACTGGGAGAGTTCTGAGGTGTTGTCTTTCTCTTCGAGTAACCCATAGGACGCCCAAGCAGAATGCTCCGGCTTGGACTTGTGATAGAACATCGTGTAGCGGTGGCAGACAAGAGATCTAACAACAACAGCAAATCTGGCCAGTGTAAAGAAGAAAGGAAATGTAGATTCTAGGAAAGAGAGATATAGAACATGGAAGTTTGAGTGACTGTTAAGGTAACCCTGACATACTTTTTACCAGGCGCTTAGTTGGCAGTACAGGGAAGCAGAAAGACGGATTGTGCACGGGCGCAATTTCGTGTGTAGAAAAGTAAGACTGCATTAAGCGCTAGTCTATGGATCGCCGATTACTGTAATGATTACATTTTATCTAACGGAGGATTAACCCTAGTACTTGAGCTATAATAGGAACTTCGTTACTAACCCCACATGATTAGCTTCTGTTTGCTCGTCCCCGACGCACTACGGAATCATTGCATACGACGGCGCATTATGAGGCATTATTTCAAACCTGGGATTAGCATCCCGAACGAAATGGTCCCCTCTCATTTTTCAAGCATTGCGTGATGTTTTACATAATCGATTCTTAGCTCTACCGCCCTGGGTTAGCAGGGATGTTGCATCCATACAGGGGCTCTTAGCTCTGCCGCCTAGACAATCAAGCAGTGATCGCCCATGCCGTCCGCTACTCGTGTGCAGTATAGTACAATTTTTCAGACATACCTTTGCCGCCTGAACTAGCGGTACAAGGGTGCTAGCTCTACCGCCCAAAGCTAGAAGGGTGAAGATTTTTCTTCCTCACTTAACGAAAGCTTGTCATGCTTACAAGCCGTAATTTGGCCCACTCACTACTAAGAGGACTTCTAGCTGCCAAAATCCACGGAATGCTTAGACTTTACAAGGTATTTGGAACCCAATCATGGAGTCAAACGCTCTTTGGGATTTAGAGGCTATTATGGATTTAACCCCGACCGTGGGTTTAATCCTAGAGTTTTCGAACTTGCCATCCTCCGTCGAATACTAGAAGCAGATTACGGCTGGTAAGCACGATAAGCTTCGGCAAGTAAGGAAGAAGATGTTCGCCCTTGTAGCTTTGGCGGTAGAGCTAGCACCCTTGTACCGCTAGTTCGGGCGGCAAAACGGCGCATTCGAGGAGCGGGTATCAGCAAAATTTCCTCGGAACTAATAGGGAAGAAGCTAATGCTAGCAACCCTTTCCTTATCAGCGTCACGCGACAAGTTAGTTGAGTCTGGAGTACATATATCGAGAAATTTGCCTCGGAGGCCTCTCTCTAGTCCATCCTCGATATCCCAACAACGGTACCTCACTATACCTCTAAGCACTCCAACTCTAACGAAATGCACCCCTTCAAATTCGTCACTACTTTCCTGTTTGTTACTGCCATTGTAGCAGCACCCATGAAGTCCACCAAACGTGTTGATCTCTGTGGCGTGGACGATGAGGCTTGCTCTGGGGTAAAATCCTTC